>JABJVR010000103.1:6758254-6809890 GCA_025773905.1 Chitala chitala | reverse complement strand
AAAAAAAAAAAAAAAAAAAAAAAAAAAAAAAAAAAAAAAAAAAAAAAAAAAAAAAAAAAAAAAAAAAAAAAAAAACAACAACAACTACGAGGGAACTCTATAGAACTCAGAATTCCAGAACACCCATAAAAGCTAAATTCCAACATTACCGCACCAGATTTTGTCCCAAATATCAACTGTCACAAGGAATTATGTCCAATTACAAAGTGGATTCATTCAAATCAACTGTCCCTTCCTGAATTAATGAAAACTTGACCCAAAAGCATTTCCACTTGCAACACTCAAAAAAAAGCTTTCCCTTAAGTACAGTCCGTCATTCTTGTAAAAACTAATATACTAAAAAACAAATTTATGATGCTGTGTATGCATGCTAACATTTAAATATCTACACCACAATTTAAGAACTATGAAGGGTTGAATGTATTATTTTCAGTAGCTAGTCTACAGATCAGAAGGAACGGGAATATAAGTATGTAGTTCACTTTAACACAGCATTACGGTCAGGGGTAACAGCAAAGTCAAAAACCAAAACAAGCCTTTGTCAAAGTCATTTTATTTAAAAAAAAGAATTCATTTATAGCAGAACTTTTAAATACCAACATTTTCTAATATTTTTTTTTACCATTTTTAAAACAATGTTTTATGTCTAGTAACAATTCTATGATATGCAAGCATTAGCATGCATGCTAAAAGAAGCATAGTGTATGCTTGAATTTATATATAAATACACAACACAAATATCTATATAAGTACAGGTTTGTGTGTGTGTTGTGTGCATTTAGGTCCTCTTAAATAGTGTATATAAACCATAAAAGGGGAGAATGTCTTGGTTAAGCGTCAGTCCCACCTTAGTCTTTCAAAACCGTCTTCATACTCATAATTCTTATTCGCTGCGACACGCTGCCGAATGAGGCGCTCGTCACCCTCTCCTGTGTCCATGACTCAAGTGGAGTCGTCGAAGTGGCCGCCCTTGTCGTCGGAGCGCAAAGGGCACAGGCGCAGCATGATGCTCTGCAGGCCGGGCTGCACGATGCCCAGAAGCGGCCTCTGAGAGGGGTCTCCGTTCCAGCAGGCCTCCATCAGCTGCCAGCACTCCTCGTCAAAGCTGGGCAGGCGCTCGGGCCTGGCACCTGGCATGAGGTGGGGGCTCCATTAGGTCAGGAACGCACAGGTCAAACCGCAGGACATAAGGGACGCTACCTCTCTCTGCAGTTCACATTGAGCAGCACAAAGGTCACAAACAGCTTCCTTTCAAGCTTAATTTCACCAGAAGACTTTTAAAAAGGCAGAACTGGCAGCAATGACTGGGTATTTTAGGCTAAATCTTATAACACTGAAAGGAATGGGCTTTCCGTGGAGTTTGGAATTATGACCTGGCAATCAGCAGTTTTACTCAATGGCAATGAACCATAACAGTGATTCAACACTTTATAAAATGTAAGATAATCACCATATAATTACTAACTGTGGGTTTTGAAGGCCTCCCTTACATCTCTACTACACAGATTTAGTGGAACATTTACAAACCCAAGCATAGATTGGACAGCAGAGATCATATTCATAGAATGAAGCAACTTATTGCTTAAGACATTTGCTACATAACAGGTGCAAAGCAGAGATCCTTAGTGAAAACCAAATGGTGATCAAGCCCTGTTCCTTTATGCGAACAGGGCTGAGCTGTGAATTACCTTTCTTCACGTTATTCCATAGCTGGTCCTTGCTAGCGCACTTCTCAAAGGCTTCTGGGAGTTTGACAGAGCCAGTGCACAGGTACCAGAAGAGAATCCCAAAAGCATAAACATCTACGGAGTTATCGTATTTTCCTGGAAAGAGACATGAGTAGAACAAACCTTAAATGGAAATTCAGATAAAGTGAGGCAGTCAGGAAACATAGCTGTAAATCTGCCACAAGAGATGCTTTATTACCGAAATGTATGTATTGGATTGTATCTAATGTACACAAGTGGATACAGTCATTCATATCAAAGTCTAAAGTGGTAAGGGAACACTACAGTAGTTTGGTGTATGTGTAGACAAAAATTTTGACCCAGCTGTGCAATTAAGTTTTTACTTAGAGCATTGGTACGTGCATTGGCAAACAATTTAGTTAAGGACCACGGGTAAACCTACGTACAGTTAAGATTATAAATGTGCTCCATCCCTATTTGAAAATGGTGAATTTCAGTACTTAGGGTAGCATGCCGGAAAACCGCATGTGCTGACTAGCTGCAGAGGTGAAATATTATTAGCAAGTAACCAACTCTGAAAACGATACAATCCTTAATGCAGTGGGGCCTCACAGATCACGTAAACAGGCAGTGACTGTTCTGTTGTTGGTGGTGTGACCAGACAGATTGAAGGCTTACCCGTGAAAAGTTCTGGGGCCATGTGTATAGGAGTTCCCACAATGCTCCCCGACATCATGGCCTCCGGCTTGCAAAAACCAAGATCAGTAATCTTGGCACGATTCTGTTTGTCCAGCTAAGTCCATGAGTAAAGGGAAGCAAGATATGAAAACATCAAGATCTTCATTCAAGCCAAACTTGAAGGAAACGTAAATAACCAAAGTTAGAAACAAAATATTAGTGACAGGCACATTCTGCCCCATGGTGACCTGTTCAATGAAGGCCACTCAGTAGTACCAGGGCGTAAACACGAGAGCAACAGCAGGAGAATACTGGAGATGTCTCACCAGAACGTTCTTCAGCTTGATGTCACGGTGCAGCAGGCCTTGGCTGTGTAGGAAACGAATGCCCTCCACGACGTCCAGTGCGATCTGTAGTCGTTCTCGCCACGAGAGCCCCGCCTGCCAAATGGGGGGGTGATTATTTGCATGTGACACAAAAATACCACCTTGTGTGCATGCAGAAGAATTCCACCCACCAGCATTTTTGAGTATTTGAGGAAAGTTAAAACACCCAATTTAAAACAAAAATGCTTACACACTGAATTATTTGAGGGGATTAATTAAAAATACAGAAAAGGCTGGACTGCACAGGGCCATCTTATCTTCACTTATTCATCTAATTTAAAAAATGTACCATACAGTTTACAAAAAAAAAGAACGATAAACACATGGAACCCATGACTGGTGGTAATCTTTACAGTAATGAGGTATATAATTTCATTTATTCATTTCTTTCATAGCTGAAAGACTAAGAGGGAAACAAAAGACGCAAATAAAAAGGAGCTGTTGCCCGATAACGGCACAGCAGCAGTGGGTTGACATTTAAACCAGAGAGTTATTAGGTTGCTGTAAAGCTGCAGCGCACAGCTTCCTGTACTGTTCCTGTGCCCCTGTACCTTGAGCCCCGTGTACAGGTCCCGGTGCAGCCTCTCCATGATGAGCAGCACGGCGATGCTGGAGCTGGAGCCGCCCCCGTACGAGTGGTCGATGACGGAACCGTGCAGGTGCACCAGCCGCTCGTGCTTCGGGAGGGACCTGGCACAAGAAAATATGCCCAGTCAGCTGCTGCCCTCTCCACATTCTGGGATGCTGAAGTACTCGGACATGCAGAGTCCCACCGACGCCCACTAATCGAAAACTACATATGGGACAAAATATGGGTAAAATAATATCACAGCAGGATATCAAAGTGCATGACCCTATCACAGAGTACTCTGTAAAACATGCAGTGCCCTGAGGGTGGGACTCAGGCATGTGAAAAACCACTTGCTCCTTTCTTTATTTGTCTGACAGGTATGACAGGCTCCGAGTAAGAACACGTACCAGTGTGAAACTGCGCGCACACTGAGGTGAGGGGGATGGGGAAAGGAGACTCGCCTTGTGTAGTGAAACTCTAGCGCCAGGTCATTCCAGTGCTTGTCGTCGGGGGGAACGACAGACTTGAGCGCGCAGGGGGAGTGCCCTCCCCAGTTATCGCAGAGATAGACCACCCCGTATTGGCCTCGGCCCAGCTCGCGGCCCAGCTTCGGCTTGCCTGGGGAGAGGGCGAACAAAGAGGGGAACCTGAACTGGATATCCCACAAGCCTCTAATTACCTTTGCTGTCCAGAAAAACAGGACCAGGTACATATAAAATGAAAGAATCAAACTGCCTAGACTAGGTAGTAATAATCTGTGTTAGTGCCAAAAACACCAAGCTGAATTAATTAAATGTACAGGTACAAAACTGACAAAAAGCACCTTTTTTTTCCTCTTCTAAATGTGAACACAAACGTATTTGTACAAACAGTTGCTGCAGGCAACACTGGATGGTGTAAAGGAGCGCCCCCTGCTGATACGGAGGTTGTTACCATGAATCAGCACATCTCGGAGAGAGCGGCTTTCCAGGGACAGTCGCGCCAGTCGGGGAGCATGGTCCTTTCTCACACGAAGCCACAGGTCTTCTGTTCTCTCCAACCGGCCCGTGTGACCTTCCTCCAGCTGGGATGGGGAGCACACACACCTGTTGTTACATGTCAAGCTATCCCACAACACTGTCAGTACCATCACAGATCAGGTTATAATTAAAGTGCCTGGCTTGTTGAAAGGAAATAAGATTATGCTAAATGTGCATAGATCACTTTTTTTTTTTGCATTTCATCTACCACTTTAAGCATAATACTTAAACAACGTAAAGAGATTTAAAACATGTAAGTGTTCATCGTCATGGGAAAATCCTGTGAGAATGTATAGACTTGTGCATGCTCTGCCCGGAGGGGATTTTGTCGGGTCAGGAACTAGGCACTGTTATTTTGATGCAGTAAACAACAAGGTTCTGTCCAAGCATTATTGCAGCAGACAAGCTCAGCTACACTGACTGTGGGTGCCGGGCTCACACAAACAACCCCAGGTTCTCACAGTCAACAGAGGCCGCTCATAAGCGCAACAAACCGGCTCAATCTTTCCAAGGCACACACCCTTAGCTCTCAGTGACAAGGCATTAGGGTGACACAGCACCAGAACTGAAGCAATGCTGCACAGCGGCTCTCGACTGCCAGCGTGTCAGGAGCACCTATGGCAGGGCGTGGCAGGCTTACTTGGCGCAGAGAGGCGGCGAAGGCCTCGTGCGAGCTGTTGAGCCGCGTGCGGAACTGGGAGCAGATGCTCTTCGCCAGCTTGGCCGCACTCAGGCTCTCAATGGCGTCCTGGGCCACTTTCCTCTTCCACTCGGCTGTGACCGCTGGGGGGTTCACCCACGTCAGCCTCTGGATTATCTGTGGGGCACACCGGAGTAACCCGATGCCAAAGAGGAGCCACTCAATTTTACGGCCATTCTACCATTTCAGCAAATTAAAAAGCCTAAAACTAGCACAAAGAGAACTTGTGCTGTCCACTACTGGTCTGTGTTTATTAGCTCACAGGTGAATGTGACATTGTGGAGGAAAATGAGGACAACTGATGCAAGGTAAGCGAGCTCTTACCTGCTTAATCTGCTCCCACACTAAGCGTGTGACAGACGAGCCGGAGTGGAAAGTCACCTCGACGTGGTAGGCAGCATTCAGGATCTGATGGGATGCCCAGACACCAGTGAGCGATACAGTGGTTTCCACACATAACGACGCTGGCAACTAGCCCATCCTCAGTCACTTTATAATACACAACCCCACTGAGACCTGCCAATCACTGCCCATTTATATTTGATGGGAGTCTACAAAGCAGTGGTGAGCAGACACATCGTGTTGTTTCAGTACATCATTAGTTCACAGTCTGTGTCTAGTGGGGCACCCAGCTTCAGGGCCATGCTGAATGCTTTACTTTGTTTTAACTGCATACATTTTGTTACTTTCATTTCTTAAAAAAAAGCCCCATCTGTATTCCCATTTACAAAAATGTTTTCTTTACACAGGTTCTCTTTCCCTGTGTAAAGCCTTGTTCTTACAATGACTTGTGTAGACTTTAGATTGTTGTCCGATTCACACTATGCGACTCGCAGTTGGCCAACACCATGTGGTGAAGTCATAGGGGTGCCCATACTATACGGCTGATCGATGTGCAGCAAATCACACTACGTTATCTTTCCCCAGGAGACATCACAGACTATTAAAACCTAATTATATACAGGGTGTGATTTGTAAAAGAAAAAAAGGGGGGTACTTTATTAAATAACATTTTAATGTAGCCTTGAAATTCACATTTACATGAAAAGACATTCATGTCAAATGCACAGTATATTCACAAAACTGTACACTAAAATTAAGTATATACTTGCTATTTTAAACATACACAGCTGTATCATTGCGTCTAGAAATCTCCAGAGTATCACTGATGGGTCTGTAGACCTCTTCACACTAAAGGATTCACTTCTACGCAGTCAGACTAGAGCATGCCAAAGATGGCTCGTGATAATTGCCTTGAGTCCATGAGCGGTAGGCGACTGGTTTACGACGAGAAAACCGTGTAGTGTAAACTCGTCTTAAAGCGACAGCAACTGGGGAAATCAGTCCGTACGCTCTGGCAGCTTTTCCCAAACTGTGCCACTGTGAGGTGAGGCCAAACAAGCAGCACAGATGGGTTAATGGGTTGGACCTCAGGGACTCTTAACTCACCCTTGCCTCCAATCCCTACTGCAATAGACACTTTGCTGTGGTCCAATCCTAAAAATATTTTAATTGTGCTTTTGAACGGGGTCAAGGAATGTTAATCAGGCAAAGCGACAAACAAATATTCCTTTATCACCGGAAAGCTACATGATTGCTGGGCCATTTCCACGGCTGCGGCAGACTAAACCACGTCACGATCCAGCTTTAAGTCTCACTGGTTTTAGCTGCTGACAAGCACAACTGTGGGGTAGCACTCTGCAAACCCAATACCTGGTGCCAGACAAAGGAAAAATGGGATACGGGACAGTCTAAAGGCCTTTTCCTGTTTGTTTGTGTAGTAAAGCTGGTCTGCTCTTCACCTTCCCATCCTGGCTTGTCAACTGACTTTGACGAACCTGGAAAAACACTCTGGACAGGATTCAGGAAATGGAGGAACACGGTATGAAGCCAAAGGGCCTCCAGTCCTGTCCTGTCCTTTCCACTGTATCTAACTGCAAAATTGAAGAGATTATGGGGGTCAGGAGTCTCTAACAGTAATAAACAGAGGCAGTCCAACTCGCCTGCTTTAGGTGGCTGGAGGTGACGTTGTGCACAGAGGCGTCTGGGTTGGACTTCTCCAGACTGCTGAGGCACCTCTCCAGGGTTCCCACAAAGCTCTCACGCAGATAGTCCACAGAGCTGATCAGCTTGTTGGCCACAGCCTGGTTAAGTCGCACTACTATCAACTCCTGAATCTGCTGGATACAGGACTTGATATCTTTGGAGGTCACAGGTTCCCCGTTTGGTGTCACAATTATGTCTGAAAGAAAAAGGGTGACTGAGGAAACTGAGCCATCTTAAGACATAGAACCTACAAACCTGAGAATTTTAGTCGAAAAGTAGCTAAGGAAAAAATAAATAAATAAATAAATAAAGTTAAAGGTTTAACAAGGGTTCAGTCACCAGCAGTGCATGGTTACCATCTCCTATATAGGCTGCACTATCACCATTTTCTGACATTACTACCCTTAAAAAATGTGTACACAAAAAATGAAATGCAGAACAATTTATAAATGTTTCTGCTTTTACCATCAGTAAACAATGCAAAGTTCCCAGTAGAGGCTACACCAGAACATAATTCGTATAAACTGACAAGCAACAGTAAGATGGTGAATTAATGAAACTCCAGCAGAACAATGTCAAACTAACTTAAACCACCTGTACTTAAGTACCCAGTGATAACAAGGCACAATGAGTTTGACGGCCTCATTCACGAGCTGCAAGCTTCACATTAATGTGCTCAGTCTGCTCAAAGGCCAGCATCCCCTCTGGTCTGTGAAACATCCTGCTGCTGTTCCTGGCAATCCAGGAAAGCCCATCTGACAAGTTCAGGCAAAGTAGTACAAAAACATGTTATCGTAGAGAGCTAGAGATGCTTCTGAATCTGGCACCCACAGATTCATGGAAGATTACATAACGCTAATCCAAATTCTCATATCCATTCTAAGCATGCATGAGATGCATATATGGCACAGTTGTATATGGTCACAGAAGAGATGTCTGGCCAGAGCAGACATCATTTGAGCGAAGCAGCTGCAGCAGCCTCACCTGTGAACTCCAGGTTGGCAGCATCCTCCAGAAGCTGCTCCTTCATGCTGCTCAGCGTCTCCACTATCATCTCCTTCATCTCCTCCTGCTTGCGGTTGGCGATGGCCATGAGGGAGGCGAAGAGCTCAACTTCCTTCTCACGCGTGTACTCCAGCCGCCGCGGTGTGATCTGCAGGTCTCTCTGCATGTCAAAAGCCTATGCCACAACGTGATGCAGAACAGTAAGTGTCCGTTACCTACCCTAGCTCAGAGGATCTTGGGAATTCAACAGGCTTGGTGCAGTGCATGGATGTACCTGGTTGATGAAGAGGTCCAGACAGCGGCAGTGCACATGGTTCAGAACATTGGCAGCTTCTCCTAGCTGGTAGTAGACCACCTGGCGGGCAAAGTGTACCAGCAGGCGGTGCAGCCGGTCAAAAGACTCGCCCAGTACGCTCTGCGGCTTGGAGGCAGGGTGCTGGCCCTGAGGGGGTGCGCCGCAGGAGCAGTTTCCCGCCGGGTTGCTGATTAAGCCCAGTGAGAACAGCTGGCGGTGCAGGGGGCTGCGGTCCCGTTCGAAGCGCTCAGTGACACGTTCGCCAACAGGATCCGCGGGCTCTCCTGGTACGCGGGCAAAGCAGATGGGGAAAGGCAGCACTTCCTGGACCTTGTGGAGCTCGGACACCTGGGCCTCGGACAGCAGGTCCTGGTTCAGTGCGTAGACGAGGATGGGCACGGTCTCACGCAGACAGTCCTCCAGGGCTTCCTTGATGGGCTGCACTGTGGGACAGGGCACCACCACGATCTTTGACTCCTGGAGAACACAGAGCGGAGCCTATCATCGCCATGACTTTCACAGATGCTTCAGCTGCACGGCCAAAGGGTCAAGTTCATCTATATCGCCAACCACAGAGCTGCAAACCCGTCATTAGTACAGATGAAAATCTTACAAATCTTTAAAACATTTCATAAAACAGTTTACATTCATGGGAGTTTAAACCAAATAACGGTTTCATTAAAAGGGAGGGAAAAAAAAAACCCCCAACCACATTAACATGTCAGAAATGAGACAAGACCCTAGAACCACAGAAACACTCTTCCCATTGCAATATTACATACAGGGGATTTCTGGTCTTGAAAGTGATGCAATGCAAACACTATCTGCCCCTTACTTGAACAAACTACAAAAATGCAACATTTTAGTTTGGCTGGTCATCAGTACAGGAACTAGATACAGCCATCAGTGCAATGTGCCGCTATCTGCACTGAAACTTTTAAATCAATTATTTTTACTTTATTAATTCCATCCGCTGCCAAAATTACAACTTCATGTAATAAATAGTACTAGAAGTATAATTTTATAGCCAAACCTAACTTGTCGAGCTTTAGTTTATGACTATGGAGTTTAATACAAAAAAAAGTGGGGGGGAAAAAAAAAAAAAAAAAAAAAGTAGAAAACCAAATACAATGTCCCAGCTTCTGGAAATGGTAAGGAAGGTTTACTCTTCTTTATCATCCCATCACATTTGCACAGCAGCAAAGAGGCAGAATTTACTAATATTAAAAAGCCCTTTGTTTTCAGATTAAGTTCTTAGCATCTCTATCGGGTGGCAGTACTTTTAATCTCTTCCACAAAACACTTGATCCATTTATTGGGGAATTTAGACAAGAACTGGGCTGGATGTTGCAACAGTTCATTGGTAAATATGTTAATTCAGTGGTTCAGACTGAGGAAAGCTGTAATGTGACTGCTTCACAACACCACTTTACCAGAACTGTTTATGGAAAAAAAGGGCTGTGGTTTATTCTCTCTATAGGTTTCGGTGCTCTGTGAAGGCAATGGGAACTTTACGGTTTTCCATTAAAAACATCATACTGCAGAGGGAGAAGGTGGGAGGACCAGCACAGACATAGTCAACAGCAACAGAACTGCTGATGATAAATTAGCTTGTAAGTAATTCTACAGCATGTGCACCAGCTCTGAGGGGAAAAAAATGGGGGGGGCGGTAGGAAGGACAGCGAGAGAGCAGGCAAAAGAGAGGGGGACTGAGAGAGACACAAGGAAGGGGGGGGGGAGAACAAGAGCGCGAGACACAGAGAGCGAGCACGAGAGAACAAGAGCACGAGACAGAGAGACAGAAATGACTATTAGGATTTACAAAGAAAACAATCAGTACTGTCTCCTAGGAATAAGAGCTGTGGGCAACTACTGAACTTTCTACTGCTTACGATCAAAACAAAGACCACGCAAACTGGCTTTGACAAAGACGCACACAGCACCATAACACTAACAAACTGTTCTCACAATGTACAGAGCATGTCACATTACCCCTGTCCTGTAGTAACAGGCAGGTTCTGCTTGACGTAGCAGACTGCATCACACCTGACCAACATGAGCCACACTGGCCTGTGCCCACCTCCACCCCCAACGACTATAATCCGTCACAGTATTCTGTGCTTGCCCATAGCTTCTAATCACACCAGGGGGAGGGACAGTGACAAGCTTGGGGTGGTCACAATAAAACCCCTGCCCTCACATTTGCTTGCAAAAACAGGTTGGCCCCACTTTGCTGAAGCCATGTGAATTTGGCGTTTGGCTGCGACAAGGTCCTGGGCTCCACACTAGTGCCACAGCAATCACCTCTTCTGTTCAGATGTGTGTGTTCAGGAAAGCCTATTTTGGAACACGAAAGTTCACCGCATGTGTGAATAGGCACTGCCAACAATTGCTCTGTCATCTCACACACACGCTACCTTACTCCGGAAGGTGACAACACTTTCCTTTCTCTTGTAACACCAAATATGACGTATCATACTATGTGTGTACAGCAACAAATACAGCAGGAAATTTACATTTGATATTAACAAAACATTTTAATATTTTATTCCATGTAGTTTTAAAAATCAAATTCCAATTCTATTAATTACTAATTCTTGCATTTAGGTCAAAGACGCTTTGTTAAAGGTCTCTGTGGTTGGCAATGTTTTATCCTGTTGTCACCTTAGAATGTGTTCATATCTTATTTTCATGTAAAATTTGTTTCAGAATCAAGTGGAAGAACAAAATACTGCATCTTTTTACTGATTAGTAAAGATTATAAAAAGTCAAATCACGAATGTCATCTCATAAATCACTTATGTAAAAACCACAGCAATAAGTACAACAACCAGGAAAAAAAACGGGAACGTTGGTTCCTTTGCGAAAACTTGGTGGGTAGCACCAACAGAACTCCCACAGTGATGTCACATTCCGGCTGAAACCAAAGGCTGCCTTCCAGACCAAACATACAACAGCAGCCTTGCTTAATGGAATAAAATATTTCTGAATCTACACCAGCTTGTTAGTGCAACATTTTAAAGGACTATTTGCAGGGGACAAAGTAATAAATCAGTAGAAGCACTGACACATCAGCTGAAACTCTTACAGAAAGACGGGAGTAAAAGAAGCAAAGGAATGATGGGAACTAGATACAGACAAGGTATAGTGAGGTGATGTTCCAACAGGATCTAAAACAAAGACAGACATTTTGGGGGTGGGGGGACAGTCGATACTAACATGATCCGTAAGGAGAGAACGGTAACGTTTACCCCGATGCCTCAGTTTTTACACTTTAATATGTGCCAATTTATTGAATCAACATTTTCCTGCTTTGTGTTGCAAATATAAAAAAGGCTGACAATATAGTCACGTGACAAATGCACTACATTGTGCGTAGCCTAACTAGTAACACAGGTTACACACACACCTGATGTGCAGCTTTACAAAAAACAAAAGGGGGGGAAAAAAAGGACAGAAGTTGGTCTGATGCGAGTCTATATGGCAGTATGCTAAACTGGAACACCAAAACAATATCTAGTCAAAACACAAACCTTAATTCGTTGAAGGGTCTGAGGATCACACCAAAACATTGATGGTGTTTCCCCCTACCTAAAGGTAAAAGACAGTGTCACAAGAAGCCAGGAGGAGGACCTATTGTAGGCTTGTGAGAGTATTATATAGCAGTAACAGCACCGGTAATGGCTGGGGACTAGCAATGGGATCTTATGCTGACTCAAAGGTGCTAAAGGGGAGCAACATTAACTATGCTTGGTGAACACACACAAACATGGCTACACCACACAGTCAGTAACAGCTGTACATTTCCCAAGTGTGACATCAGCAGGACAGCTCCTCAACACAATGTGGAGCCTGGACACTGCTATACTCCCACCAGGCCTCTCCAGGAACTACATTTGTGATCAGCCACTGCATGACATCCCAGCTCTGAGCCAAGCCTCTACTTTGTGTAAAATTACACCTTCACAGGATTTGTGTAAGGGAAGGCCTGTGTCTGGTAGTAATTCTCTTCTATTCTGCTTTAACACAACAACTGAAAGGCTAAACACATGGGGGGGGGGGTTACCAGAGAGAGTAGCTCTCGACACCATGCAACAGTACTGAATGATCTTTTTGTGAAATGCATCTCCCAAATGGGAATCTAGAGTAACTATAGCAACCTGACCACAGCAGTTCACTGGGCCAGCGCCCCAGCTTGGCGTGTCATGTGATAGACAGCAGACCTCTGTGCTGTGCAGAGGCCGGCCTGTACAGCTGTGACCCGGCCTGCTGGTGGGCCCTGCGCCCCACGGGGCAAGCCTGAGCCTCGCCATTGTTCCGGGATTCGAGGTCAAGCCCTAGTCACCAAAATACACGTTTACCAATGCTTTTACACTAAACGAGAAAACAATGCTGTGTTAAAATTGCACAGAATCCATCTGGCATGAATTTGGGATAAATATGTATAGCACCGATGAAGTAACATCATCGATACGTGGGACTGAGTTCTGTACAGAAAGGAAAAGGCCACATCGGCCTCCTCGCTGTTGGTAGTTTACTTTATATCCTCATTTATTTATATCCTCCCTGCTCTCGATGCAACATGCTAGTAATGTCCAACCCTCCCTTGTGACTCTCATAAGGTTCAGATGATGTTCTGGTTTACAACTACTCTTCATCCTCAGGGCATGGCTTTGGTTTATATGTCCTCTTCATCCTCAGGGTCCAGTCTTTACCCCTAGTGTTACCAAGGCACCCATGTTCATTAAGCCAACTCAGCGGTTGGCTTCACCGCTTATCTTGACTTAAATTAGACATTGGACAGCCAACAATACAAAGGTGCTCTTAGTATCCTTCGAGCACCTACGCCCTTTACCAAACTCACTTGGAGACCAACAGCCTATACTCACTTCATCTTAGCAGGAGCACTTCATGTTCCTCTGTCAAATATGCAAGAGGCGTGGCACCCAAGAACTTGCCAAAAAATTTCAGCATGCAACACCCTGTACAACTATCTCAAAAAAATAACTTCATTAAGAGTAATGCCCACATTACTGTACACCCACCATGCATGTGTGAACTCGTATATTTACACATATGCAGCTTGGTGGCTCAATGGGTAGAATATCAGGCTGTGATGTGAAAGTCTCCCAGTTCAAATCCCAGCCCAGCCACCAGGTGAGACACCCCTCGCTAGCTCCCCGGGTACTGAATAATGGCTGCCCACTACTCCCCCAGGGGATGGGTTATATGCAATGAGAACAAATTTCCCTGTTGTAGGACTAATAAGAAATTAATAAGTAAACAAATCTAATTGTACAGCATAACGAGATGAATATGGCGGTGCTATACATGGCTCCCCTGATAAATTCCCACAAATTGACAAATTAAAATGAAACATACCAGGACATGTTCAAGCACCAAACGTTTCTCTCCCAAAGTGCTTTCTATACAGTTTTTTCAGTCACTGCTCATAAAAATTTGCCAGTTTACTAAAGCTATTTCCATTTCTATCACCTCAATAAACAAACCTTTTCATTTGCATTTAATTGATGACTAGTCATAAATGTTTCAAAATCTCCACTTAGGTTCTTGCCAGAGATGTAATCAAATCATTTAAAAAACTCTTCCAGAAACCTTTATCCCCCCCCAATCCTACCCATGTGATACAATATACCAACACACACTTCATTGGCTTGTCTAGACAAAACTGCTGCATTAAATTGCAGTTCAACACATCCAGTTAATTTAATACACAACATTACCTGACTTTTCATTCTGGGGAGGGGGAAAAAAAAAAAAAAACCAATTACTAAATAAAACCCACAATGTCATGGCACTGTACGTACGTACATACATACATACATACAAAAAAAAAAAAAAGTGTACAGATGGGTTTGGGTTCTCGAGGTGGTCTGAATAACAGACTTCAAACTGCAGTATCACAGTAACCAAAGTTGCATGCTTTACAAAAGGAAATCCACATCTTCTGGCACAGCACACAGTGTGTCCACACTTGCAGTTAAACAACTCTGGGGGAAATCAAAGTATGACTCTGTTTCATTGTGTAAGAACGCAAATGACGACTCTAATAATGAAACAAATCAACAGTGACGACTTTGGTTTACCGGACACATGTTCTGAGCAGACAGAACAATTATCAATATTCTGTTTTTTCAAGGTGTGTTTTCACCTTGACTACCTTTCACAAGGACACCTGTAATTCTGTACAGGTGAGAATAAAAAAAAATAATAAAAATTCACACCTGTCATTATTGCCAAAAAATTGTTGCATTTACGGTTTCTATTTTTGTAGATAGTACAGAAGCTGTAATAAATGTAGAAAACCTGAATGAGACATGCCACAACAACAAAAACAAACCTCGAACTTGAAAACTTCTAGTGCACAGCAGACACAACTGCCATGTAGTTCTACTGGTAATCACACTGGTAACATATAAAGCAAATCACAGTAAGATCACAACCAAGTCTTTCACCATGAAACAAATTACCAAATTAGATTCAGAAAAACTGTGGCTGGTTACGAACTGAGGGCCACCAATATGGTCAGTTCACTGTATTGCAGACAAAACACAAATCTGAGTGAACTCCATTACAAAATTACAACTGGACTGAAAGAGCACGATCCCTGAAGAGCCTTCAAAAAAAATCAAACAAGTTTCAGTGAAAAATAATACATTAAATAGACTTTTGCTACACAGAGCAGTCTTGCCTTATAAAGTTATTTTGAGCTTTCCCCTTTGAATAACATCCATTGTGCCTGGATGCCTCTAACACAAAACAGATGATTGACAAGAAAACACTCCAACGCACCATGCACTCTGCCCCACCCACTCATGCTGCATGTCGGAGTCTGGCTCACATCTCATATTTCCGCCTCCCTTCTCAACACTTCACGCTCATTCCTTGGGTTGGGTTGTTCGTCATACAGGTGCAAAAAGTGGCAAGACACTGCCTGACACAACCAGCTTTAACAGGCTTTAACTTCATAAACATAATGAAAACAGGGTGGAATTTAAACACCTCATTAGCATTCTACCCAGCTGTGCTCATGTGCACAAACGCCATGCCTAAGTTTATCCCTTATTTTCAGGGACTGCTGCAGCACGTGAATTAAAGAAGAACTCAGACAAAGACGCCTTTAAAAGCTTGAAAAGACGCAACAAAAGTCCATTAATGTCTTTGTACACTTTTGGAGGTTCTGCAAAAACCTCTGCCTAGGACTGAGAACAAAACAGAAAGTGGGGTTTACATAGACACACAATACTGTTCCCATTCACAAACAGCTTCAATGCAAAAGATAACACACCCAGTGTTCTCAAATATACACACGTGAATAGAAAACAAAACGTTATTAAACTTACATAAACGCAAACTGTGAAATTAGAGCTACTGTATTGTAAGTTTACTTAAAAAAAAAAAAAAAACCCAACTCCCACAGTTTGTGGCAATAACGGAAATGAATAATATCAGTGTTTGTTATGTCAAGTCAAATCAACATACCGAAACACTTTCATACCTATGGTCACACACACACAAAAGTCATTGCCATTACTCAAAACAACAACTCTACCCATTTATTAAGTGGAACATTTTCTTAGAGTAATTGTCATTAAACATTCAACAGCACCTCCTGGAACTTCGAACCAGAAACATTGTACTTAACAGTTTATATGCATCAGGAAACTTAAACTCATCATTGCCCCCGGTGCATGCTGGGTAAGGAGCAGTCCAGTCTGTCGCCCGTGTTCTGGTGTGAATGTGAGCACAAACCTGAAGAAGAGGGTGATGCAGCGTGACCTCTAGCTCGGCCAGCCGGTGGGCAGCGTCTTCACACTCCTCCTGGATCTCCAGGTCCTCCCGGGGCACAGTTTCCCAGCGGCCGCAGTGCGCCACCAGCTGGTGCACCAGCTCATACTGGCCAGGCAGCGCCAGGCTGAGGCGCATCTGCCGCCCATGCGTGAAGCACAGCTTGCGGCGCTTGCAGGAGCCGCCCACCCCGCACACCGCCGTCCCAGCGTCTGCCGCCACAGGCAGCAAACGCTCTCCCAGGAGGCAGTTGAGCAGCTGGTAACGGGAGGCACAGTCCTGGCCCAGGATGACCAGGCAGGGGGTGCGGACCACGCTCACCTGCAGGTACTCTTCCTCATTACGTGGAAAGGAGATGCAGCTCAACTGGCCTGGATTGGGGGCGCAGAAAAAGAACAAAGAATGAACACCAAACACCTCAAGGACAAGACAAATACAACCATACATAAAAACTAAGGAAGGCAAAACTCACATTAATTCCTGACAGGTATGGGGAAGGAAATGCTCTACTTATTATGCTTTTTTACTTTTAACGTTAAATCTGACGTGTACAAAGTACTTTCAAGGGGCTTTGATAAAACCCTAGACTATAGCACCATACTAAATGCACAGTGCAGCTCAGTAAAACTTAGGCTTTAGTTTAGCACTAGCACATCAGGTTGGAATTACATGAAATGTAATGTTACTTTGTGCTTTAAACACCTCCAAAATACTTCCATTAAGCTTGAAGTATTTGCATGTGTGAGTTTGACACTAACAATTCTACATAATTTTTGTGATTCCAAACTAAGTAACAAAATAAAATAACACTGGAAAACAATACATGGATACAATGGAATGTGAGCATTCTGGCACATCCAAATGATCTTTAACACCACGTTGTAAACTTTATAACACTGTCAGTTGTGTTATGTGCAGTCCTGCTTTTGACTGCTGTGTCATTATGATAAAGAAACAAAGCAAGTCTTTAAAATAAGTATGTTATATACTACAAAGTAATAGCTCAGCACAACAGAGGTTTGTAGTACTAAAACACCAGAGTAAACTGCTACAAACATGCAGTATAGCTCCAAGAAGGCTGCACTTTACTACCCTGAAGCAGCAGGACCTCAAATACTAAATACCTTCATAACATTCAGTTCTACACATGATTACATACCCAAAACAAAATTTGCTTTAACCAGAATTACACAAATTAAATATGCCAGGTGTTAATAAACACAACAGCAAAACTATCCCTGTATGCGATGGGCAATATGGAAAACGGATTGCACTGTCAGAAGTGCAATCTTTGACACTTTAAATGGTAAATGTCTAGGCCTTCTTGTGCTAGTATTGAACAGATCTGAACAAACATCCAATTCATACATCCAGCACCACATTCTGAGACGCAAGAAGGTCAAAGAGCCAACCCTCAACCCAGCACAAAGTAAAACTCTAAACATTACATGCAGAATGAAAAATACTTCATGCACAAACAAAGCTGTTTGCACAAGGTGTTAAGTCCTACTTAACAAAGTGAAATGTTCTTAACCATTGACCCACTGCCCTCTGTATCGTCACATAATTGCTACATGAGTCCACTGCAGTTAAATTCTTAGTTTGTGTACTGGCTGGAATAGGTGAGAAAAATGATTATCAGCCTTTATGAACCATTTGCCTACAGCAATTGTCTGGTTTAAGTCAATGATACAGAATAAATGACAACTGAAACCAGATACACCCAGTTCATAATCAACACTGATCACAGCCCCATCCTGCCATTGATTTTAAAGGCTTGTGTCTCCACTCAAAACTGATGTCAATACTTTGTAGGAGCACAACAATTTTAAACTACGCTGATGTGGTATAGTAATGGTCATACCTATGTCTCAAGAATTAACATGTAAACTGAATTCAGCTGGTGCTCGCCTTATTTCTCAACAGAAGCACTTTCAGTGGCTATGGTTCTGCTCCTGTAGAATTTGTTTTGTTATAAAGCAGAAGACCTTTGTATTAGCTGAACCTAAGAACCCTTGCTCCAAAGCACAGTGCATTTATCTAGGTTGGGGAATTCTGGGAAACGCATGCAGTCTGAGAAGTCAATTACATTTACACAAGCTGCAGATATGCACGTGTGTATGTGCATGCTCACTGGGTAAGGACATGAGGTATTTAGGTTATTTTCTACAGGGCTTCCTGCAGAGGCTTCCTGAGAGCACTGGTCCTTTTTCCATACACTGACACTCCTGGCCAGACAAACAGCCACCATGATTCACTCTGGCTGACCAGAGGAAGGCATGCTAATCTGGCCTTTGCTGAGTCATGCTGCAGGTAGTTACACAACAGAGGGAGAGAAGGGAGCAAGAACAGTGCTGTTAAACTCCACTTTCTACCAAACACAACCTCCCCCCACCCCCGGTGTGCCCAAAACCACTTCTTATAACAGGCATCACTTGGCAACTGCACAAACCTGAGCAATAAGCTCCGTTTACAAACACTGACTAAAAAGTCAATACTGAAGAACTCTGTCTTACTTGATAAAATTAAGTTGCACTATTCCAAAATAATGACTTCACTGATTATCTCCAGAAAGGCCCTGCCCCTGAGCCAGATAATAAGGATTAAATATTTCTGCACACCATAAAAAACAGGATTTTGAGCTGGGTCACTACAATGTTAAAGCTCTGATCGGACTCTGAGAAAGCAGAGGAAACTGGGTGCCCTGACTTCGGGGGGGGGGGGGGGACTGCACAGCTGTATGCAGCACAATGGGTGTTAAACACCAACCAGTTGACCTCCCCAAACCACACTTCTCCCCTTTCTCCCCATGTGGCTGTTTTTTGGCAAGATTGAAACATGCCAGCAACATGTATCAGTAAAGTGCTCTCAAACCAAGATGACATTAGCACTGTAGAGATAAACCTTGGAGAAGGAGGAACATGCATGTGCCCAAACTGGCCCTGAAGGACACAACACATCTGCCTTGGGGTCTAGGTAGGTCTGCAGCATATGATTATAAAACAGCATATCAAACCTTTTACTACAGACCTGAGGCCATCACCATTTCATAAACAACCTATTCTGTCCAGATCATTGAAGCCTACCTGAGAAATGATCTCCTTTTCATCAACATTATTTACTGAAATCAATATATTCATTATCGGGACATAATTCAATTTCATAAGGTCACATCTATACGCCTGCTTGTGACATTGGCTATTCCTCACCAATCCCAAGAGCACTGAACAACCCACATGTAATGTATACCAATACTTCACCTACACAATTTGGATAACTCAAAACGTTAAGTAGTATTTAATCTCATACTATAATTTATGACTTAAAATCCATTAATCCATTACTTTTCATCCCCAAACAAAGTTGGTCAAAGTTAACGATGGCCTTCATACAAGTGATCCTGGCACTAAAGCACCAAGAACGATTCCATGAAAAGTGTCTAGTAATCAGCACCTTCATCTGGCCACCAGTCCTGCATCTACGAGTCACAGAGGACTGCTAGTGGTACATGGTGAGCAACCCAAACCAAAACAGCAGCAAAAAAGTAATCTTTGTCATTACTGGCATGTTCTTTAGAATTAGGCAATTTCAGTCTACCCCAAACTGGTAGATATACAACTGAATTCTATTTGGTAACAAAAAATATATATATACTGGTAAGATGGCAAAACCAATTCTCAGTACAGACACGTTTTCCTGACCCTTAGATCTCAGAAGACTTTGGGTCTAAACATAAAACAAGCTTTTTCTGTGGTAGTTACATCCAGTGGTTTATCCTTTAAAAGACAAATGATTTGCCCAGTGAATTTGCATCTGTGATTATACTGAAGCAATTCAGGTCATGTCATTGCAGAACACAGTAGTATCTTCCTTTACACCACTTGAACTCACAAATATTTTTAAACATGCTGGAGGAAACGCTCTGTAAACCACTGAATACCTAAAAAATATTTAACTAGGATCAAGTGCGAGTTAGATGTGAACCTAAAAAGAAAGGTACACAAATACAGGCATCTTGTAAACCCATCACACAACAGAAAGCTGCTGTGAGGGCTGATATTTTGGCTTGTGTAGCAATTATAAAATATGACATCTTCATTTGAACACTTTATGTTGCTCTACCAACAAGAACAGGTCTACATAAATAATTTTACTAAAACAGCCAGAATCGAAACAACAACACAGGCAGGCAAGTCTTAACAAAAACACTAATCTTAATACAAAGTCATTACTGAAAACTCCCTGACCATTGTTTCATGAAAGGTTGTTGTCTTTATGATGCCTAAACCATTTTACATAAACAAGTTCAACATCATCTCAGGCATGACTCTAAGATCCCATAACTAAGTGGTATGCGTCCAACAGATCAAAAAAAAAAAAAAAAAAAAACAGAAATTACATAACTTTCAGCGAAGTAAAGTTTCATTGGGTCTGCTTTCCCCTAGAGCTCGTTTCACACGAGGGAAAAATTTATAGTGAAAATGTACTTAATTGTACTTGTAATGTACTTGTAATTGCACAAGCACAATAAATTATCATATTCATAGAAAAGAGAGTAGACAATAACCCATCATGCCTTCAGGTGTTTCTTGCAGGTATATATGCTCATGCCAACTCTTAAACCAAGACTTGTTTTGTTTTAAAGTTTAGGAATATGACAAAACAGAAATGATTTGCTATTCAGGAAAAAATATGTTCCTATGCTGCACTGAGACTCAACTACTACAATAACTTGCTGTGACAAACCGCACCTATACTAACCTAGAGCACAGTCTTATTAATCTGAAGCAAGAACAAAATACTTCAGCAAAGACAGTGCCTTAAGTGCTTTTGCTGGCATCGGTTGTTTGTAAGACATGCCAACCAAAACTCGTTTGCCTTCCCTCTCTCTGTACAAGACTTGGGCCTCCTCAATTAATTACATATTTAATGATGATATACTCAGTAGTCTTCTGTCCCACATAAGGAATATTCCTTTTCTCTCTGCATTGAAGCTTAACCTCATGAGCCACAGCTTTTGCTCAGGTCATCTGTTACAGTTGATGGTCTTCCTGTTCAAAACACCTTCCTTCCTGACACCCTGCTTTCCATTACAAGCTGCAACACACCAGTCTATCCCTTAGGGTCAAGCATTACCTGAAGCTAGCAGAACCTGCAAACAGAACAAAGCAAAAATTCTCAAAAGACCCTCACGACCTAGGTCAATATCTGTTCACAAAGAGAAACTAAGGTCAGCACCCCAGAAACCACATACCAGAAAGCATCAAAGTCAATCAAAAACGCTATCACAGCAGCTTTTCCCCCAGCAGCTATCAGAACGATAGCCAAGGACATCCAGGCCGGACAGAGATACCTTCCTCCCGCTAGTCACATTTTCTATAAGGACTTGTTGCATCAATTTTTTTGTCTTGCATTATACACTTACA
Source organism: Chitala chitala (assembly GCA_025773905.1). Classification (NCBI taxonomy): domain Eukaryota; kingdom Metazoa; phylum Chordata; class Actinopteri; order Osteoglossiformes; family Notopteridae; genus Chitala; species Chitala chitala. The sequence continues at coordinate 6,788,267 of JABJVR010000103.1, read as the reverse complement.
TAACCAACAAGTCATAAATGTTGCTATCATAGTGCAATACCCAGCCGTTGCAGACAACTTCATTGTGATCTGTTGTTTCTAGCATGTTTTTCATTTGGATTTTTCCATTGCCCCCCATTGCTATGTTCTACCCGTCTTAGACTTTTACTGTAAGAACTGTGCAAGACTTCCAGTGCCATTGTATATCAGTGTATGTGCAAATAGCAAATTAAGAGCTTGAAATTTTTAACATTGCCCCCTACAGTTTAATGACATTATAATGCTGCATGTCAACTTTACTGTGAACCAGTTTACTGTAGACACCTGTGTGTCACAAGCCTAATATCAGTCTAATGTGGATCACACAGAAAGGCATTCACTTTGATGTCAGTGCTTTTCTGAGAATTCTGTTCACCGGTATGCATCAAAGTTGACAATTAACAGAATTTATGTCCATAACTTACCAAATTGAAAACATGCCTTGTCACCACATACACTGATATCCCCTAAGGTCTCCAGATTTGACATGGTTAATAAAACACATTTAAGCATCATCATTTTGCTTTTCTTGACAAAGTTCTAAAAAGTTCAAATAAATTTTCCTGAACTCACTGCCTAATCTAAAATGGGTCACATACTGCCCACAGGCTAGCAGATTCCAGTTCAACCATTGAATAACAGCTGGTTTTCATTACAAAGACAGCTTTAAAAATGCCCCAATGAAACAGCTTGTACTTCAAAACATCCCAGTAAACAATCTGGCTTCATAGGAAAACTGCCACTTATACCAGGACTGTGGAGCCAGAGTCGAAGAGGCAATAGAAATTGTTGGGTATTGGAGTCAGAATCGGAAGCAACAACTGGGTACTGGAGTCAGAGTCAATAAAAATCTAGTGACTAAAACATAGCACATATGCCACTGGATAAGTTGATCCAGCATACAAGTCAACCCAAAACTTAGAGGTAAAATAGGTTTAGGCCAATATTCACCAGATAAATTTACCTGCAAAATAACACTGACCTTTTGGGCCTAGGCTATGCAGCAGAAGTCAACAAATAGTCTTGTTTCATATAAAATCATAAATGTTTTACTTACTTATCTGTTTAAGTGATAGGTTATTTCATTATTTCACAATTAATAACACGGTCAAAGTTTAAATCAATGTTGTGGAGCTGGAGCTACTATAAATTGATGAGTCAAAGGTTTTCACAGGTCTTCACAGTCCTGGCTTATAGACACCAATATTTACCACACTGCTTATCAAACAGCTGCTGCATCTGTTGCCATTTACCTCACTTCTAGTTTAGCTCACGTGACATGACAAATCAGTACACTATTGTTAAAAATTTTAATGATACACAATTCATAACTATAAAAAATTTCTAGTCTATTAAAATATAGCAAAGTTTAAGTAGTCTAAAAACAAAAAACACTTTAACAGTCTAAAACCAGTAGTGTTTTGGTATGGTTTCCAAATTATGGTGTCAGCTGAGTTATGGGTTTGATCCTAAATATCCACTCACCCCCCCCCCCCATTTCAGAGCCACAAACAAAAATGACAAGATGTGTTATTCATGGATTGAACCCTTCGAGGGTTTAGCCAACATTTTTGAAAACACACCACTATCTCCTGATCCACACTAATGGCTACTTTTCCTATATTACATCACTGAATAACCCTTCCACAAAAGCCCTGAAAAACAACTACCCTTTATGACAGATGCAAAGACAGTTACCAGCAATCAGCAGCAGCTCCTTTCAGTTACTTACTACATGGCAAAAAAGTTATTTTTCAGAAAAAGCTCACACACATGGAGGAACTCTCCCAATACTGCACTCAGCCCTGCGCAGAAGGAGGCTATGTGCACTCTAACCAACAGAGTCCTGTGGCTGGAAGGATCACGTAGTGCCTCACACAGCTGTAATGGTGGCACAGAATCATTACATGAGCTGACACCCATGCAATATAAAAGCAGTAGAGGTGCACAACCTCAAAACACTGCATTTATTAGGAGATAAGATCTTTCAGCTATAGCTGTTGCGGTTCCATTTGCTGGTATCTGTAGCTCTGATACAAACACGTGACTTTGCAAGTGGCATATTTCTTGTCATATGTAGTTAGTTTTCCATCTTAAGTCTCCTTCTGGAGTTTAACAAATAGCAGAATTACTTTTTCAGTTGGTATCAAGCTGGGTTTCCAACTGCTGAAGGTCTGTCGGCTTGGATTACAAATATTCTCCAGGACTGTGCTATTATCAACTAGTGAGGGGTACAACTTTACTGTAAAGTACAGGCCTGTTTTCAGTGAGGTTTATACTAGAGAAATATCACCTGCTTTGACTATTAAAAACAATAAATCAAAATCTTTGAAAAACCCCATTCTAAAATGCATGCTTTGAGACAGTCTACAATACAACCCTTGTGTTCCAAACACATGACCAACTTCAAATGAACACAGTATGCATCACAATTTTCATAAAATAAATCAAGCGTGGACTTGATGTTAACTTTCATTATTTTAAGAAAAGTACATAGTAAAAGTATAGTTATAACAACTCTAAAGCTAATACAACAGACGGAATATGTATTTAGTGAAGATTTTGACAAACTTAAGCAACAGACTTCGTGTTCTTAATCTTCCGAGGAATTTCTATCCAAATCTTTTAACTTCGATTTTAACTTGAGGCTATGTGGAAAAAAAAAAATCTGGCTTTCGCATGCAAGTGAATAGGTGAATGATACATTTGGTTTGTGTACGTTTGACCCGATTGTAAGTAAGGTTGGGCTACATGATCGACACCTTACGTGTGCTGATTACCGCACATCACACAGAATTGAGGCACGACGGCTTTGACATGGTGCCCCCCCCTTCCCGGAAAACAACACCTTTTGTACATGCAGATACCAGCTCGAGCTACAGCTCCAACGGTCGCGCGCTTTGACACGCGAAATGAGCCATTCAACTTAGCCAGCAGTACAAAGTTGGGCTTTATCCTACATGTTTTTTCACTCCGCCTTAGCGAATAAAAGACGCATTGTGCGCATTTCTGAGATCTTGATCCTTCAACATTGCAAAATAGGCACAGAACTTGCTTCTGAATCAACTAGACTGGAATATCCGACACCAGTACGAATTTACTAATTTTGCACGAGCTAAAATGCATAAACCCTATAATGCATGTAGAAAAATACATTAACAAAGGTTTTTTTTTAACATAACGTGTACAAACGCAAGAGGTTGTGTGCAGCAGACAAGTTTAAAATGACTCATACCTGCTTCTAACTCCTCGGTTTCCGAGCTTGGTGCAGATGCGCAGGCATTACTGTAGTTCTGTCTGATCTCCCGAAAAAATGCGTTGGTCTCTTTCAGGTTTTTCTTTAGCAATGCGCAGTGTTTATTGTAAAAGGTAAAGATTCTGGTCAATTCCCTTGCAAGAGGGGTGGCTTTTTGCGGATTGCTCCCACTGCTCTCCATGGCCAAGTCACAACACCCCTACCTGCGACACAGTCAACGTATTCAACTATAACAGCCAATAACACAATTTTACGATGCAGTAGAGCACCAACTGTAGTGCAGTGTCAAATAATGTTAATTATGGGCGAGAAAGTTATCTGGTAACGAGTGCTTCTCCAATTAGTTAACTAATCACGCACTATGTCAGTAGCCCTACACATTACCGGCTAATTTGTATATATCATCCGGATAGTGTCGACTTTGGTGATTAGAAACGAATAAATTGATGAGGACTGTTTTGCAAAATGCCTTTGCACTCTGAAGGTATTAAATATATAAACGAAATGAAAACTATGCTGAGGCACCGTTTACAATCTCCTTCGGATCTCTTTCATGAAGAGTGAACATCGTGCGCACCAAGTGAACCTCAAAAACGCCAGTGGTTAAAAGTCGCCCTAAGCAGTGACAGCCACGAAACAAACACACGTAATCACCAAACGATTCTCTATTATTGAGCCAAGCAACACATACCACTGAAACATACGACTCGTCAGAGACAGCTAACTAGCTAGCTAACTATTAAGCCTAGCTGGTTTAAGTGTTTTGCACTTTAACTAAGGATGCTACTCCTATTCAGCACCAAAAATGTGGAAAAAAACCTACTGTCAAAAAACACTAGCTAGCTAGCTAGCTAGCTGTCAAGCTACCTAGCAAGCTACATAACTTCACGAATAGTTAGCTAGCTCATGGGGAATCCGAAAGAATTCCAGACAGCTAGCCAACAACAGGAACACCGCCTCGCTAAACCAAGCTGTATAGTCTAAAACTAACGGCTGAGATATCGCTCCATTCCTCCAACAGTCTGCTCGTACATCCGCATTTCAAGGATCCAATCGCCAAGAAAGGTCCTTCCAGACTGTACCAAGTTTCCCACTGAAAACGTTATGGCTGGACATGATAAACCTCCCATCAAAAAGAACAAACAATCCGCAATGCGCAGCCGGACAGGGCATATTTGATAGGTGGAGATGTGAGTTTACAACAATTGCATGCTGGGTCATGTAGTCCTTGGGGACAAGTGAAGGAAAGCGTGTTTCATGGTTAATGTAAGAATAACAGTAACCTATATATTATAATTTATAGGTGACTATTATTATTAACCAATTGAAAAAATGACACGTATATGGTAGGATATAATAATAAACCCTATAAGGCTGAGCAGCGGCTCTACTTCCTGAGGAAGCTGAGAGAAGCTCATCTCTCTCCACCCATCTTCACCATGTTTTACAGAGGGACTATTGAGAGCATCCTGTGCAGCTGTATCACTGCCTCGTTTAGAAATTGCACCATACTGAATTGCAAGGACCTGTAGTGGGTAGTGAGAACAGCTGAGAAGATCATTTGGGTCTCTCTTCCCTCCATCAAGGAAATTTACACCACATACTGCACCCACAAGGTGCAGTATGTGGTGTAAAGCATTGTGGGTGACCTACACACCCATCACACAAACTGTTCACTCTACTGCCACCTGGCAAAAGGTGCCAGAGCACCCAGGCCCCCATGGCCAGTCTGTGTAACAGCTTCTTTCCCCAAGCAATAAGACTACTCAATTCTCAGGGGCTGGACTGCTTCTCGCACACACACACACCAACACCACACTGCGTAATTACTACTTGCTGTCTTTTTGCACACTGTATTTTCTATTACTAGTTTTTATGTTGTCCTTCTGTGTTGTTCTTATGCAGCACCTGGTTTCCTGGGGGAACGTTGGCTCATTTCACTCTGTAATGTACCAACTGCACATTACTGAAATGACAATAAAATGACACCCTATCCTATCCTATGCCAATGCGTAATCAGAGTGCTGTCTGTACTGTAATCCATATAGATCATATTTGCAACTGTCACGCACTCAACTAGACAAAATGTATTTAAATGTATACAGCTACGACTTTTGCATAGAAAGAAACACAACTGTAATTCGTCTTTTACTAAATTATTTCAATTCCATTTTCAGATGAATAGGATTACATTAAAAACATTTTTTTACTTTTTTCTAAAAAAAAACATTTATGTGTATCGTTAATGAAGGTATGGCACGTATGTTATGTTAGTTGATTTGAGGAAATTGATTCATTGCAGTGTATGAACGGGAAAGCACCTTTTCACTTTTAGTTCCGTTTACGATACTGTTTAGCTATGCAGCCATCTAGTGGTCACTTATAATATATTTTTAGTAACAATCGCAAAAAATGCCAGACCCTAAGGTTGGTAGTGGGCAGTCAGGAGAGCTGTTGTCTTGGGTACCACTTACGTCTTATCTCTGCCAAGCGTACGTGGTGCTCCACTGTAACTATTTGGATTTCGGCTTGAGTCAAATTTGTAATTTTTAATTATATTGTGATTATTTTCTAAAGAAAAGACTGAAAAACATTAAATTATTTGTATCCCTTTCAGCATATCCACAGCAGTGCTGAGAGTGGTTTTATTATTCCAGCTGGAGCTGTCAGTGTAGTTGGAACTGTATAAACACTCAGTGTTAAATTAACACTGCATGCCGTTTTTAGAGCCCTTTTTGTTTGCTTTAGACTATGCAGCAAGCCACAACATGAAGCTGACGAGCCCAAATTTGAACTCTCACAGAATCTTTCACCTGCTACGTTTAACCTATTATTATTATTATTATTATTATTAATTTTATAATGAATTTGACACAAAATGTGCAATACATTTCTGAATAAAGGGGTGATCGTCTTTATAAAAAAGATGAAGTAATACTCTAATCCAGGAAATTAATATCCACAAGTATACAAGTCAAAGATTCAGATAAAATGAACGAATCATATCCAAGAAGATCATGATGACTGATACAAACCCAGTTACTAATTATGTTAAAGTTGTTTGGCAGGGCCTTGAGAGAAAGTTGAATTTATAGAAAATTATGTTTTGTTGTTGCGGTTACAGCACTGAATTCACAAACACGGAAAAATGCGATACCTTTACTGGTCATAAATTATATTCTAACAAATACATCTGATCTATACAGTATAGCCAATATTTAAGACCTTTCGGAGTACAGAACGGATACTTAAATCGGGCGCCGTACTCGGATAGAAACCAACGATGATTCCAACGGAATGTGACTGGCGGGGGCCAGCAAAAATTAAAACAATATGATTATCTTTTAAGGGTCCGAAAACCTCTAACGGCGTCCATTACCTCAATAGGCCAAAATCATTAGCCATTAATGCTGTCACAGTCTGGGTACTTTCTCCCAGAGTTAACCACCTGTGCGTAATGCTTGCATAAAGTTGAAAAAGTACAGAAACAATCAGGATTACGTCTTGGCGACTAGTGAAAGGTAATTAAAGCACGCAATCTTGGACACGGGATTGAAAGTACACACATGCTTCTGTTCAGAACAGATTAGGATTTATATAATTATACTTATCATCACTAATTTGGCAGCATTCATAAGTATTACGATAAACATGTAATGTATCATTTTATATGTTACACCGATTCACGTTCTTTGTTCTCTCTGTATTGCTGAAAACAACGGTGAATATATAGCCTACAAGTAATAAATGTAATTTACGGCCAGTAGTCGTGAATTCCTAACTATCACATTTCCTGACAAATGAAACGGGAAACTGTTTTGGGAAACTATTGCTTCGCTCTACTTAGTTTACACACACGGTGTGATTTACCTACTCGCACGTGAGTCCCCTAAACTTGAAACTGCGCTCGTTTTCAAAACAAAGAGTGTTTGGAAGCGGATGCTAACGTAACAGATTATAATATAACAAAAAGCAGACATTCTAGCCTAGTCTGTCCTACTAGTCTGTAGGTTTGGATACATTTAGGACTGAGTCATAAGTAATGAACAAAATGGGTGGATTATGAGCTGCAACACAGCTGCAAAATATTTGTTGTTTTTGTGTATATCATATAAATTATAATAATGATAAACACAACACCCGATTGGATTTAGGTTTTCTTTTTTTTTTTTTACAATAGCATTTTTTACAACAACATTTATGTACGATAAATTAATATAATAATAAACTGTTATGAGGTGCATAATTTTACAAGTATGTTTTCCAGTAGAAGAAGTATGCTGTATTGATGCAGTATTATCCCATGTTGACGCTAATATTCATATTTTAGAGCATTGAAAGACCTCACTTTTTATGAAGTAATGGGTACTGTACCCCTACGTGACCAGGGCACACCCACACCCAGGTACGTGTGGCAGCTTTTTTAACTACGATGAAGAACATTTTAATCTTTCTGAGAAATTATATTCTTGCATTACGACCACTCACGTAGTTTCCCAATTCCTAAACCATGACACAATGGTCTCTCTTATCCCACTTCTGTATAAATGAACCTTTTTGAACTGACTCCGTCCTTGTTACAAGTGTAAGAAAGTATTATACAATTTAAGGTGAGGCAGTTCGAGTTTGTCCTTCTGCCCAAAAGATAACACTAATGGTTAGGTGGATCAAAAAGGAAAGAAAATTAACGATTATCAATATAAGCGAAACGAGAAATAAAGGCCAGATGTTATAGTTTTTAAACTCTGGGCAAATCCCACAGATATAATCATAATAACCTAAATTAGTAAAACATTAATTGCTTTCTGATAAATAATATTTCAAAACACAATACACTTTTTCCAACTAGTGGTCTATTAAAATGTAATAATTACATTTTGTAAATAAATCTCTTTATCGTTTAACAACTAACATTATTATCCTGGAAGACAAGGCTAGACCAGCTAATACAGTGCAGGGAATGATTATCTTAATCAACAATAAACGCGTATGAGAGCTATACTTTTACCGACCTTGCTTGATACCAGAGCATACGGAATTATTATTTCCCGTTTGCTTGACATACCAAAGCATAGGCAGCTATTACTTGCCCATTAGGGCTGGGCAGCCAGTTGACCTTGGATCTCAAGAGGGTTTTTTTTACACTGCGGGGTTTTTACTTCCTCAAAATAGCTGTTATCTTGTTTAACGTTAAACGTCCTACCTATGTATTATTTTGTATTCTAATTCCGGTAAAGTTTGGGGTAACAAAAGGCACTACATAAATTGAACAAAACTGCTGAACTGACACGACTGATAGCTGGTTACAAATATCAGATAGCGTTAAAGAACAATACCATTCTCCACGTTTTTTCGCAGCCCTTCTTTTGAAATCACATGTATTTATTCCTTGCGTATTTTAGTTACGAAAAACAAATTAAACAATTTAATTAGGACACATTCCATTAATTTGATTTCATTGCAATAAACGCCACTTCATTACACAAACTGTAACGTTTCACTGTGGTTTGTGTTAGATAGGACCGGTTTTTCAAACTGCCAGTGTACAACAGCCATGTGTTGACTGAATTAGTACGGGAAGTTGGAGATAGGCGAACAAGTTATTTCTGTTGATCTGGTTGTTTTGTGTTTGGTATACTGCTTGGATATAACAAGCTTTTGGAACCCCAAGATATCCTACTTCAAAGATTACGGTTTTTACGTAATTTATCTGAAAGGGAAAGGGAAAACACTTGTTGCCAGATTCCCAAAACCACGCCCTTACTGGGAAGCCAACAAATCACCAGCAGAGTCGTGAGGTTCATAATAAAACAAGAGGACGGCCAGCCTGCCCGTGTTTGTTGTACGTGGTTTTTATTTCCTGGTTAAAGAGAAGTAGAGAAGGTTATGGAAGGGGGAAGAACGAGAGCTGTTTTTTCGTGAAAGTTGCTTATTTTGAAATTCTGTAAATATTGCAAAAATATAAAGCCGCAATGGAGCGGCAGGATTTCAAATGTGCTGGACGGTGTCTAAATGCAGCTGAGTGCTTGGGCGCTGGAGGGTCTGTAACAGCGAGCGAGTTTGGAGCGCCGAGCTCTGTCAAGCGGCAGGCGGTGAAAAGGCATCACCACAAACACAACCTGAAGCATCGCTACGAGTTCCTCGAAACACTAGGCAAAGGCACTTATGGAAAAGTGAAAAAAGCGGTTGAAAGATCTGGAAGAGTGGTAAGTATTATTATTATTACTCATAATTAATAATATCCTCACCAGTAGAACTAGTACAATTTTTACATTTAGTCGCCGCGTAAGCAAAGTATAGTTTTTATTTGAACTATACGGGTGGCTCTTTAGTGAAGATTGTTTGCCTCGCTAACGTGTACATTTTCACATTATCAGATCTGTTTATTTAACTTTATTTAACTTCTTCTTTTTTTAAATTATGTGCAGTGCATTGGTTTTAATGTGATTTGGCAGTTTTCCGCAGCTGAATTCGGTAGTTTTGAACGCTTGAATCGACTAAGTAGGATGTGAATTGTTAATGGAGCTATTCTCTATCAGGTCCGTTGAATTACCTGATGCATGGTTATGATGCTTATGACATCGAAAACAACGGAGAACATGAGAGCGCAACGCATAGAAGCGCAGTTTTTTTAAATTCCAGAATTCCAAATTAAAACGTAAATGGATTATTTGAATACGTGACAACTAAAACAAGAAAATCACATTGATTTTAATGATGCTGGCTTTTATTAGAATCAAGACCAACAAATGGAATGAGAAAGTTTTTGTTTGGGTTTCACTACTTTTAATTAGCTGTTACTGTAAATGTATTAAAAAGTATTTGTTTAATCGCGTGGCCTCGAATTAATGTAAAATTTGGTAAATGAATAGCAAAATACTAGAAATTTAAATATCAGAGTAGACAATATTTTAATCAAATACTGCGCGCAAATAGACTCCTTACAAACAATGGCATCTTTGATATATTTGTTGTGCAATTACTTCAAGTTAAGATTACAAGTAAAGTCTTGCAGTACGATAGCAATGTTTTGGAGCAATTATTAAGTTTTGTTTTCCAATGTGGTGAAACCGGATTTCTCACACAAAACTAATAATGTTGCATAACCGCTGGAAGCTACTCTTTTTGGCATTGTGACATTTAGGTGAATTAAGAAGTGTTAAGTAATCATTTTAATAAAGAGAACTAATGTATTCCTAGGTGTGATGCGATTTAACATGGATTTGATTAGTGAAATTGCAAAAACCAAGAGGTGAAGTACTGTTGCAAAATTTACTGTTAGCCTAAATTTCACAGATATGGCAAAACCATATCCTTATGTGCAATATTGAATCAGTACCAGCTTTCATTTGTATCTTGTGTATCTGAAAAGGAGCAGATTTAGTCAGTCGAGGCTGTGACATGGCATCAGTACAGGTTTGTTAATAATCAAGCACCTTTTTGTAGCATGTTTTTTTTTTTTTTAAATTTCTGAGTTGCTTAATTTGTCTGCCAATACACAGAAGAATCCTGAATTGTGTTTACTCCAGTAAAGCCTAGTGTGAATTTTTACCAGCTTGCATGAGAGCACCTAGAAGGAAAAAGCTGCATTTCTGTCCCTTTTAGGAGCTTAATAAACCTTATCTCTCATTCAGTGGGACTGTGATAAAAGTGGCAGGAGGCAGCTGTAAATGACCCAGCAGGCAATATAACAGACACCTGCAGACCAGCTAAAGATAAGATAATGGTTAGGAGGCTGCTTTCAGTCCTGGTGGACTGAAACTTACCATTATAGAAATCTGTATTTGAACCACGTGTACCCACTGCTGGAGATGGACTTAAACACAATCTTAACTGTACGGTGGCTTTGTTTAGAAAGTTCAGTTATGTGTGGCAGTCTGGTGGTGCATTTAAATTTGGGTGATTGTTTAAAGGTATTAAAGCAGAGCTGTGGCTTGAACTGCCAACCTTTGGATTAAAAGTTTAGGCCTATGTCCTTACCCAGCGAACATGACATTTTAGTTGCATCTGTCCATTCAAAGCAACATGAGTGCTTGGCTGATTTCAGAATGTTTTGATAATTGACTTGGGAGACAGACTGCTTCAGGCAAAACAAACACTGTCATTTTGCATTCCTTTCATCCTTTTTGGGTGTGTGAATTTTGCTGCTTTTGTGTACCTCACCTCCTATTGTTTCTTTAAAATCAAAGCTTTGAAAGTCGTTTCAAATTGCTGATTGAAAGGCAACTTGGAAGAACAGTGTTTAAGACCCCCGTGTTTTATGTGTTCTGAATAAAAACGGGGAGTTCACCTTATACAAGCCCACGCACAAAGAAATATGTTCAGGCATGTGACTGAGGTACATAATGTGTGCCCATACTGTGTAGCTAAGAGCCTTGGCTTGTGATCACTGGTTGTGTAAGTTCAGAATCAGATGTGGGATTTTTTTTGTGTTATGCAAGTGAGCTTCCTGATGTGTTGTCTCTTAACGACACCCAATTTGAAAAGTAATATTTTAAAAAAAAAAAAAAAAAAACCAAAAAAAATGGTTTTCTTGCACTTCATGAAATGACTAAATTAATCATTAAGTATTTTTGTGAATTCAGTGTGACTTTAAAGACTATTGTCAAAATCAAACTGAAATCTTATTGAAGTTGTTGGTGTTTTAAACGATGATGGTAAACATGAGGCGGTGAATGCCTTTCATGCCTGGTCATGTTTTATCAAGCTTTCAGAAGCTCAGTCTGACAGCCCTGGTACACATGATTAGGCTTTATTTAAGGAAATTTATTTCTTTGTTGGTAAGGTAACATAACTCTTTATTACATGGATGTTTTTATGTATAATTTTGTATGTGGTACACCTTAATAGAGTAATAGACAATGCATAATGAAGGTTCTTATGAGTCAATACATGACGTTTGTGTAAATTTTAATCTATAGTAATATCTTTTAATACAGTTCAGGTGGCATGCTTGAAGGAAGATAATGGCGCACGCTCACGTCATTTTGGGAAAGTTGTGAATTTCCGCGAATTTCAATTAAATGGTGGTTATTTTGACGCGTGTCCAAGATCATGCAAAGCTTTCAACACAAAAAGTTTTACAATGTGAGAAGTAGTCAAAGTGGAGAATACATTTAGACCATAACCTTTATAATGTTGATGGTAATTATTGTTACCATAGTCACAATATAGACAGTGAAAAGTTGCATAAAATTATGTATCCATTCAAACAAATACCTGTTTGGTCCAAACTGAATACCACTGTCGCTATAAAATAAAAAATCTGTCATTTGATTAGGCTGAATTACGACGGCAGAAGTGTGTGTAAATGCTTTCTTGTGTAAAACATTTTCTTCTGTACGTATAACATTTGATTTGATAGCAGCTGTACTGTGACCTTTAAATCCAGGGCTGTTGACACACTGCATTGGCCTTTTTGTTATTTTGCACACGAGTGCAGGCGGTGTGTTGTGGTCGCTTTTCAGTTCTCATGTAAGGTGACGTGGCAAGTCAGTAGTGTTGGTAAAGTTCGTTCAGTTGAGAATGTTTCTTTTAAAATGGACGCTGCTTGCACGCAAAGCTGGAATGGGTGTTGTCAGGACATAAGGAGAAACAACATAGTTGTCATTGGTGTAAGTTGTGGCTTTGAGCTCAGTGCTTTGTGACTATAATGAGAACATACTTCTCTGTAAGAAGATATTGTATTCTTTGGAGAAGAAATATTTGATGCTGGTTTAAACACAATTCTTTAGAAATCCATTGTTTGATTATGTGGATTTTAAATGCAACTAGCTAGGTGAGCTCTTTATATATGTCTAAATTGGTTTTTAATCTGAGTTCATGCACATTCCCATTAAATATATAAACTGCCAGATTCAGATATGTGAAGGGAGACTTGCCCTAACCTGTTCCTGTTTCTGAAATTTTCGGGACGACTAGACTTTGTCGGCTGAAGTTCTTATGTACTTCAGTCAGGATGGGTGGAGTTGCTTTTAGCTGTCAGCTGCTTATCTTTACACACAAATCCTACCCTCCTAATGTCTCATATTTACTTTTCTTAATTTTTGGCTGTATAGCGAATCCCAAATCTTGTGTTGCATTTGGATAATGGTTTTTAATCCCTGCAGTAAAAATTCAACAGTAAGATTGCTAACTTCGAAAGTAGCATGAAGACCATTACAATTGTTAAAATGCAGGGCTATTCAATATCAAACTAGCTGGTGACATTCACGCTGACCTGTTTAATCGCACACCAAACATTCAATGCTGTTGTATACACAGGTGTGGTCGAAGCCAGTTTCAGTCTCACCGTAGTCTTGGATGTGTAATTTGTAAGAATAGAGTTGTTTTCCTCGGAATGGCATGTTGAAGTAGATAACCTCACTTTGGCAATAGGAGACAGTGATGTTGAGATTATTTATTCTGGGAAGGAAGTAGATTTGTAAAACAGGAATGCTTTCTATTCTAATCATGGTGTTTTGGAAATCCCAGTGTTTCTGGGAATTTCTCAGGTGAGAGCTAGATGCTGCCATGTCATAGTGTAAAGTATCATTTTATGTCTTGGAGTCAGAGTAAATTCACAGTTGAACTGTATAAGAAACGTGCATAGTTTTTGTGTTAAATCAAAACACTTTGTGTCATGACTTGACACAGGTCCAAGATCTAACAGTGTAGTAGGGAATCAGAAATGACAATATATATATATACACACACAAATACAGCTGTATACCAACACACCCTGGTGGTACATACTGTTACAGAGAACACAGACATTCTGACACAATCTGTATGGTTGAGAAACAACAGTAATATTGCAGTATAATAATAAAATTACAAAATGATATGCAATTTTGTTAAATATAAATTGGTCATTTCAAAACAATCATGTTTCAAGGCATAGGTGTTTGCTGATTTCTAAGTTTCTGTACTTGTAGTATTTTTATAAATCATACCAAAGTCAAAAATCATATGAATCCAAGAGCGTAAGCGAATTTTAAAAGAACAAAGTTACCCAATGCAGCAAATTTACATGCATAGCTTCAGCTATCCAATTTTACTTCCTTCCTTTTTCTTTCTTTAGCATCAGAAGAATTCTTACACTTTTTGTGTTGTGGCCATTAAAAAGAAAAAATGTTTGAGGGGCAAAGGAAAAGTTTTGTAAATAAGTTATGTGGCAGAACACCCAAATAAGCTGAGATTGGCACTATAACCATCTGATGCAGGGAGGTGTTATTCGATGTTATGACTAATAGCCTGACTTGACATGTGATAAACATAATGGCATGTGCCTTTGTAAGTCCTGGTTCTCATAATTAGTATAAATTGGGGACAGTTTGTATGCTATACACAATGTAGTTAGTAACATTGAAGGGTTTTTTCTCGCTGAATTGAAGGATACGTTGTACCCTTTCTCCTTCACCAGTATAGCCTGCGTCAGCACATGCACGCCGTGGTATCTCACGGGGAAGCTTGACACATGAGACCAATGCCCTTTTCTTTCACAGGAAGATCGGCCCTTTGTTCCTCTGTGTCAGTACTTTAGGCGTTCACGCTGGGTTGTATTACTGCCAGGTGTGTTTTACTCATCATCCCTCCTGGATGGCCCCCCTCAGTACAGCACCTGCCATTTTTCTCAGTGATCACATTCACTGTCCTGTGTGGAATGTCAGCACCATGTGAGCCTTTGCCCTTGTGCGTGCGTGACTTGGTGATACCATCACCTGGGCATGTGTCACTTTTCTAGCACACCTTTGTTTGTAGCTCCAGGATCCCCATTGAGGCATGATCTCCAAAAAAACATAGCCTAACCAAAATCCATCATTTGTTGGAGGGGTTTAAAAAGCTTCTTTCTTACACTGACTTCCATTCAGTGAGATTTTTATACATGAAGTCTCTGGCTTGCTAGTTCTTGATTTGTAGGGTATAAAGGTGTAAGTTTGGATTGTTATGTTAATATTCAGCAGGATTTGATATTTTTTAGGCTCTTGTTTTATGCCCACTTTTTTTTTTTTTTTTTTTTTTTTGTGGTCTATCCATTACAAATGGTTGGTTAGTAATTTTATTATAGATTTACTTTTTCTTTATCCTACATTGTGTTGACACCCTCTCTAGGGTGTAGCCTGCATGGCACCCTAGGCAGCCTGTGATGGGCTTCAGTTCTAACCTCATTGGAACTGTGTGTAAAATTGTGATTAATGGTACAGGTAATACTTTACCTGATGTAGGGCATCCAGGTTAGCAAAACAGCTGATATACTGTTATTTTAATAAGTGATTAACTGAAATGCAGTTTGTGATTCTTTTTCCTTTGTGTCTTGTTGAAAGGTGGCCATCAAGTCAATAAGAAAAGAGAAGATCACCAATGAACAGGACCTGATACACATCCGAAGAGAGATTGAAATAATGTCCTCCCTGAACCACCCTCACATCATTACCATCTATGAAGGTATGTTTGGAACTGTGTGTGAGTAGCCTAGTGGATTAACAGGTAGAACGTTAGGCTGGGATGCAGAAATCTCCTGGTTCGAAGCCCAGCCACCATATGTGTTCTTGAGCAAGACACTCAAATGGTAGCTCCCCGGGCACTGGGTGTGGCTGCCCATTGCTCTTCCTATGGGAGAGTTAAATGTAGGGAACCAGTTTGGCTAAAAGAGTCTGCTAAGTGAGTGTTTGTGTATGTGTACGTATGTATAAATAAGTAAATAAAATATAATGCACGTGTACAAGTTTAGCATCTATCAATAGCAGTTGAGGAGAACTGGATTGGCATATACAGGACCCTTGATCTGCACCCACCTGCCTTTATGTGGAGTGGTACAACGAAACACAGCGCTCCACGTACAGTCCTTAGCTGTGCCTTGTGTTCTTGAAATAAGAAGCATGTGTGTTCATTTAACACACAAAGGGTGTGTGAGAGTTGTCACGTCATAACAGAGGCATGAAAAAATAATTGCTTAGGGTCCCCTAGGGTTGAATTTTACTCTTGCCACAGATGCAAAATCTTCATGTTAAAAATGTTTTGCCAGTACTGTGTAGAACCAAATGGAAAACATGCTTGACTAACCTCACTACAAGCAATAGAAGTAACAGTTTAAATGGAAAATTAATGGTCAAGCCTTAGACTGAGCAGGTGAGACATCACTGCCGATACATAAAGAGAGAAGCAGAGAACTGCATCCCTCAAAAATGGTGAAATGTTTTCCATGTCACACTTGTTGCTTTTTAAACCGCTGCATCCACTGAGGACAGCCCTATTACTAATTCCACCCCTCATTTTTTCCTATATGCTTCCAGTGTTTGAGAACAAGGATAAGATTGTGATTGTGATGGAGTATGCTAGCCGGGGAGACCTGTACGACTACATCAGCGAGCGGCAGAAGCTTCCAGAAAGTCAGGCACGCCACTTCTTCCGTCAGATTGTTTCTGCAGTGCACTACTGCCACCAGGTAATGCATCTGAAATGTACCAGCAGCAGAGGTACCCATTCACCAACCTGGCATACCTGTCCCCATAGCACATAGGTACAATGAGCACATCTCGTGCAGAGGTTAATTTTATTTAACCAGTGCTGTGAATGGTCAGAACTATTTTTGCTGCAGTCTCTGGGAATGGGAGTAGGGAGGAGCATCCTGGAACAGCTTCACACATGCAGATTGCCCTCCCAAATGCCTTTTGCTTCATGAGTATCCAGGGCAGAAATGCAGAACCACCTTTATTCCAATATCATGGTTCATCATTTAGTATCTTGGCAGATGCTCACTAAAAGAAATTACTAGAATATTTATGGAGACTTTTAGGGTGAAATTTTGCTGTAATGCCTATGAATATTGTTGTGGCTATACCGGCAGTATTGTTTGTTTCTTATTGTATTTGGGTTACCAGTTTGTGAGATCCTTGCAGAGTCCAGACAGGGCCAGTCCTTCAGTGAGGTGCATTCCTGTGCACCGAGCAGGGGAGGAAGCTAAATCCAAGATCCTTAGGCATGCCTTTGGTATGCAACGTATTCCCCCCTGGAGGGCGTAAGACAATGGGTTGTCGCAGGAATTTCAGAACTAGGTGCCAACAAGCATTCTGTGCCTGATTCAAGCCCAGATGATATAAAAGTGCTTAAGAGAGATGCCATTGTGCAAGGGGAATAACAGCAAGTGGGTCATATGTGGCCTTCCCAGAATTAAGCTTTTGTGTATTTTTAGCACAGATTTTTATCTTTTTTGCAATTATGTTGTGTGCTTAAGTGAGCATTTCCGTTCCCCATCTTAGAACTGCAGTTGCCCTCCATCCTGATTCTGCGTTAACACATAGTAGTCGTGTGTTAACTATTCCAAATGTCTAGTCACTTTATTAAACAAATTGCTTACAGAAATAACTGAGGTTAAAATCATGAAAACTAGCAGACCACCAGCTATTATTTGTTGGAGGTTTGAATGGATACAAGTGCATATTGCATTGTAAGGGGCATGACGAAGACTGAGAGATTTATGCAGACTTTGTCTCCTGTGTCTCTCCAGAATGGGATAGTTCACAGGGACCTGAAGCTGGAGAACATCCTACTAGACGAGAACGGCAACGTGAAGGTGAGTATGCACCAGCGCTTCATGTGGAACTGCAAGGTTACTGTTGTACCATTGTCAAAAATCTGGCATAAAGCACTCATTAACCAATTTGTTACAGTGCACAAGTCATTATGAACACATTTACTCTTAACGGTATCTTTGAGGTAATTGCTTTGTGTAAAATGAGATCTTCAATTGATGTTGAGCGGAATGGTTTCAGAAGAAAAGTTTAGCATTTCTTTCAAACTCCCTTACCTGATAAGAGCTTATGTGAAATCCAATGATGTTCACATTTGCTGTTTTGACAAGATGACAACATTTTTTTCAGATAGCAGACTTTGGTCTCTCAAACCTGTTCCATGGAGACGAGTTCCTGCAGACGTACTGTGGCAGCCCACTATACGCATCTCCAGAAATCGTGAATGGGCGACCGTACAGGGGGCCTGAGGTGGACAGCTGGTCCCTAGGGGTGCTGCTCTATGCACTTGTGCATGGCTCCATGCCCTTTGACAGCCAGGACTACAAGAAGCTGATCCAACAGATAACCAGCGGAGACTACCGCAAACCTTCAAAGCCTTCTGGTAATGACAGTACCCTCTCTGCACTTTTTACTTTGTGAATACGTGTTGACAAAACGTTTCGGTTTGTATGAAAGCTACAGTGTCCTTGCAGAGTACTGACATCACCTGTGCATTTACAGAAGCTTCTGGTCTCATTCGCTGGATGCTGATGGTGAACCCTGAACGCCGGGCCACGTTGGAGGAGATTGCTGGACACTGGTGGCTAAACTGGGGCTACAGCAGCCCCCTCCTGGATGAAGGAGAGATTACAGCCAGCCACACAAAAGGAGCGCTGTCTCAGGCAGGGGGGCTGGCCAACATCGCAGGCTGGCTACGCAGGAACTCACGGCCATTGCTGGAGAATGGATCCAAGGTGCGCTGCTTGCTGCGATCACATGGGGGTGGCGATTTGGTCCGCCAGCACTCACTGCGGAAGTCGCGCAAGGAGAACAACGTGTCACAGATCAGGCAGGAAGGTTCCTCTGCACGTCCTTTTAAGGGCATCCTAAAGAAGAGGGGAAGCCTTAAGCAGAAAGGTATCAGTGAGACACAGAGCGTGAACACTGAGAACATGAACCCCAGCATGGGTCCCCCTGCTTCATCTCCTCTTGCTGCCTCACTGCCACGGAAGGGCATCCTCAAAAAGCCAATGGAGCGCGAATCCGGTTATTATTCCTCCTCGCCAGAGAACAGTGACTCACCCCAAACCCCTCAACCTCCTTGCTGCCCCATGAGCCCCCCACGCCGTAAGGGCATTCTGAAGCATCATGGTAAGTTCTCTAGGCCCTACCCTCAAGAGTTCGGTTCGCTGAACCAGCTGGCCTCGGGGCTCCACCTCGGTGGGCAGGTTCGGCCAAATACAGCAGCCAGCGAGGACAGCATCCTGTCGTCTGAGTCCTTTGACATGCTGGACCTACCAGTGTGTGGGACTGAGCCTGTGGCTGGCACAGCGGGCCGCAGAGCAGGCAGGACCATGAGGGGCTGTGTGTCTGCTGACAACCTGCTGGAGATTGCCAAGGAGGAACAGGGTGAGGGGGAGAAGAGCCTGCGGGAGATGCAGTGCTACCAGGCGGGTGTGAGTGACAGCACCTTCTCCCTCACAAGCTGTGAGAACGTCACTGAGGCCTACAGACGAGCTATGGCACGGTGCGGGCACAGCCGCTGAAGCCTAAGGGGGGACATCCAATACAGCAAGAGCACAGGAAGGCTGGTCTGCCTTCAGGCATGGAAAGCACACAGCACATACTGCATGTGAGAACTCAGTTGGAGACATAGAAAATGCAGTGTTTTCTCCATGTATTCCTCCAAAAAAGAATCAGTAGCATGTGGAGTGTGCTGAGGTCTGTTGTAGGAAATGCATTTCGGAAGGTGCAATACTTTGAGAACTCTACAAAGAGCACTACCAAAGAATGTGGAAGCCATTATAAATATGGGGTTTTCAAAAGCTTCAGTGGCATAATGGATAGTAACAGTAAGTGTTCTTTGGCTAAGAACACAAGGTTGTATAGATGTTGTCAAAAAACATGGACCTGCAGTAGCAGCTGTTGTATTTGTCATTTTATTCCCCTCCCTTAATTACTATTGGCTGATGTCCTTAATTTTAACTCAAGGTTAGATGTTCTTTCCTTCCAAAGGCTGAGTAGAAGGTGCAGATTTCCAAGTAGGAGGCGAGCACTGGTGGAAGTGTCCCTCCTACACAATATGAGACTCTTATTTAATGGATTGGTTCCTTTTTTTAATAAGGATGGTCAAATGAACTGTGAGCAAATGTGCTAGGCAAAATGACTGCAAAAACAACATTCAGTAACTGTGCTGGTGGCTTTTTTCCTCTTAATCCAAAAGGCTGAATAAAGACAGAGGGAGAAACTCACTAATGAAAGTGCACAGCTTTCCTGTGTAAGACCTTCAGAACTGCACCAGACGGACCAAGTTAATGTTTTTCTTTTATTGCACATTTTAAGATGGTCTAGTCTGATAAAGGTGAGTGTTTACCTTAACGCTGCTCGCAGGTGGTTAAAAACAAGGGTAAAGGTTGCTTTTGGGTGGCTTTGGCAGTTGTTCCAGAGGTTTTGAAGCTATGCCTCGTCTCTTCTTGACACTGGACGTTTTTTAAATCCTGAAAGGAGTGACTTCAGAACAGGTCTCCATTGCAGTTTATATTGACTTTCCCATATTGTGCAAAGTAATTTGTGTGTGCATTGCTGTAAGAGTCAAATCAAGGTATGTATAAAAAGCCAGACACAAGCCCGAGTAAGATGGATTTTTTTTTTATCCTTCAAAAAGTATTGTGTTTAAGTTTTGTTATGAAAGTGTAATTTTCTTTATCAGAACCTTTTTTTTTTTCCCCCCCCCACAAACTAATATATTTGGGGCGTTCTGTACTCAACTCATGGTTTTACCTTGGATGTATGAACATTTTAACAGTAAAAGGAAATTTTAATTTAGACCATGCATAGTGGTTTTTCTTAAATCCAACAATGTCATCTGTTTTAAATTCATTTTTTTGCACAAAACATTTACATTATGTAATAGTACATTGCTGTAGTCTTAGCAGTCAAACTAAAATGGGGGAAAAAGAGCAGGTCAGTGAATGTGTCTAGTAACATCAGAGGAAATGTAACTGGACTTGTATTGTGCGTTTTAGCCAAAGTGACCGATTCATCAGTTTTAACAGTTTGTTTCTGTTCTTTTCATTCTGATTCCAACTGGACCATAAATCAAACAGAAATAAAAGCAAACCAAGTGGTCTCCAGCCATTGTTTTGCTGTGACCCATTTCCTGAACATTTTATTTGCCGTTAATTGAACACAC
Source organism: Chitala chitala (assembly GCA_025773905.1). NCBI lineage: Eukaryota > Metazoa > Chordata > Actinopteri > Osteoglossiformes > Notopteridae > Chitala > Chitala chitala. Next base: position 6,767,089 of record JABJVR010000103.1, on the reverse strand, counting down.
TTCATCAGAGGTTTGCCTGTTGGCAGGATGATAGTACGAAGGGCTCTTTTCTGTGGGACAATGTGTCCTATTTGGACTGGTTTGTAACAGTGGGTTAAGTTCAGTGGGAAAGCTGGTGTCCATTTTAATACCTCTATATGAGCTTATATTCCCCACTTCTTCCAATAGCATCTTCAAATGCTGCAAGTACATGAAAATCCTTCATTGTTGAGAAATAAGATGTCATGCAAATGTAAAAGATTTGTTACTGTTCTGGCATCACTGTCTGAATATGTCAGTAATGTAGACAGCCGTGCATGACATCTGATTACTCTAAATACATCTGTTTGATGCTGTGGTGAGTTGCCAGATTTTAGACCTTCCTGTTGGATGGCAGTGCTGCCCGACAACGAAGAAGGCATTTTTGAAACCCTAATGTCCAACAGAGAAGCTGCCTGTGTTTCAGGTCAGTTTAAACCCAGACTGGCTTCTAACCATATGTGGGCCCTGGCACAGGGATAACCTGCGGTGAATTTGCAAAGAATGGCCAATTTTATTATGTTGTTAAACTGGTACTGGGTTTTGAAAAGCCTGGATTTTGCATTTTCAAATTTGAACTTCATGTAATTGTTGCAGTTACTGAACAACTGTCTGAGTTTATTTAAAGTGTTTTGTTTTATACTCCCAAGTCCTGTAACATTAAAATTGAAATACTCTGCACTGTAGTTGTCACAAAAGGGATTTCTGTCCCCATGGGAACCTTTGGAACGCCAGGCAGTTTACTTTTCTGAAAGCTGTTACAGAACTATAGGGAGTAAAGGTTATGGGTGTGGAACTGCTACAGGCCTGTAAGCAGGTTCCTGCCTCTGGTGTGGTGTGGAAAATTCATCTTGTATACAAAAACAGGAATTCCATGAATTACTGCTATACTTCAAGTCACACATTTAATTTTATCCATAAAATTAAACTCATTTACAATTCAACTTTCTAAAAAGTGCAATTAAAGTTACTACTATGCAAATCACTGGGAAAGGAGGAAAAAAAAAACAAAAAAAAATACACAACAGTCTTTATTAAATAACAGCAATCAGAAATATTTGCCAGAGAGCCTAAAAACCATTCATGGAAATGCCCTTCAATCTGGAATTGTAACTCATAGAATAACATATGGATATCTTCTAAATGTAACAATTTAAAACCATTTTTAATAATCAAATAAAATTACCTTTAGATTTAAATATCCTTCAACTTGTTGGGTCTGACAGCCCTGCATGCTGTGGTTGAGCGGCCAAGGGCAGCTGTTTCTCATACAGTGTGACCACCATGGCCCTCTTTGCTAAGCTCCGCCTCCAACAGAGTGGTCTTCAAGCTTGAGGGGGAAGGGCATTGCTCTTGATAACTGTGTGGGGTCTCAGTGGCTGTAGTGCAGGCAGGGAGGTACATACTCAGCGTGGCGTTCAGCTGGTCAAAACAGTCATAAACAGAGCCCTGCACAGAGGGGCAAATGTATTAGTTACTGGGTTATATACCATCGCACTAAAAATTAGCCAGCCCTCATTACAAAAAAATTCCAGATAAAACATGAGTGCACAGTTGTACTTAAACACCTGCTTTTTTTGTATAATGGGCATCTTCCAAATTTTTAAACGTATTTCTAACAATGGGTCTGAATTTTTTTTTTTTTTGTATTTTTCATACTGGTACCAGAAGCCAGACAACTCCTGGAACGTGACACGGTAACCATTAGGGACCTGGACATATGGCCAGGTTAAAGGTCTAAGGCCAGAAAAGGAGCCACTGTTGCATGCTTATGAAAAAGAGCTCCATTGTAGATTTCATTAATTTGTTTTCCAGCTGACTGTTCGGGACAGAACAGGGTATACAGCATGGTACTCCCTGGGCAGTGCCAACAAACCCAAGGTCATACACACATGCCAGGGACAATTTAGACTCTAATCTGCCTAACCAGCATATCAGAGTGGAAAGCCAAGCGTTTGGAAACCCATGACTAATATAAACAAATACACACATAAAATACAAGGAGCCAGATTTTAACCCAAAAGGTATGAGGCAAAAGTACTTCTCACTGAGCCACTATGGCACCCAATTAAAATACTCTAATATAGTTACAGGTAAAGTTTTATGCTCTTTACTCATGATGGTATTAAAAAGAATAAAAGTAGAAAAAGGACGACACCGGATCATAGCGCAAGTTTGAATGTGCACATTTGACAATTTGGATGACCACAAGAAAGATTAACCATCCAGGTCTCACCAGATCACTAGCCATCAAGCTAGAAAAGAGCTCCATCAGCCAGTCACAGGTAACAGGAGCTTCTAGAACCTTCAGTCGATGGCAGGCTATGGCTACACTCGCACACGCTATTGTAGATGGCAGAAACACAGAAAACTTGTACTCTGGAAACAGAAATCAGCAAGAGCACATTACACCAGGCTATAAAGACAGGCTTCAACAAAACACACTCATTAATGGTATATTCTACAAAATATGTACTTGAGTGTCTGCTTAGAGGGAATAATTAGCTGCATGAATGCATACTCTTTATAAATGTAGAAATGTGCTGAATTACTATCCAAAATATTAAAATTATATAGTGTGCTGCTTGTACATCTGCAGCAGTTTCTGCTAGTCAGTAGCAACACTGTATGACCCACACTGAGTAAAGAAAGTGGTGTTTGGCAAAGGGTATAGCCTGACAGAACTGTAAACAGTCTGAAATTAAATGTCTACATTTTTGAGTAACAAAGGTGTAAATGTTAAAGAATTGACCTACCTATGGATGCTAAAGCAATACAAGAATGGATGTATCGCCGCAATGTGTTCATGCAGAGAGGTACGACGGCTAACCGGTGAAGAATAGGTTCCAGAAAATCAGAGGGCAGCACAGATGCTAGGTCCCAGTCTAGTCTGGAAACAACTATCAGCTCCCATTTCTGTGAGCAGATTCAGAACAAAAAAACAGTGCAATACACCAGATGGCACGCATGTACACTAATGGTTTCGTAGTGTTGACGTTTATCATGCCACTTTGTGCCAGAAGCTTTTAGAACTATGTGTATGAGCTTAATAATATATAGACACCTGGTACAACACCAAACAATATTTTATGTTGTAGCAGGCCACAGATTACTTCCATTTTAAAATGGTGTTGTTTCTGACTGAATACACTACGGGTTTTTGAGTATAGATTGCTGAGCAAAAATGTAAATTTTACTCAGTGGAAATCAGGTTAACAAAGTGTAAAAAAAACTGTCAGGGTGTGAATACTTTATCCACTGTAATTATCCCTGCCACATAGTCTAGAAACAGCAAATGAAATCATCAGTGTAATTTGCGTCGTAGCTGCCATTACCTCATAAAAACAAGAAATCATTAAAACTTATGGTTAAAAAAACACCTTTTCACCAACCATAATTTAGAACGCAACAACACCTCAGTATAATTCATCTTTGCTTTTCCATTACACTTGTTCTACTACACATGAAAGATGCCAGATAGCCAACATAAGCATCCATGTGAACTGCACCAGGATCTCAGGGACGGTGAAGGCCCTGTCCATATAGATGCACAGCTTGCTTGTGCTCAGGGGGACGCTCTCACGAAGCTTGGAGGCCAGGAGCAGGCAGACTGCACCCAGAAGCTGCAGCTGGGCCCTCTTCACCACAAAGCAAGCCAGGTAGCGGTCCACAAAATGGAGAGAGAGTGGAAATACATCCTCTTCACATTTCTGCTCTTCACAAACCTACAGCAGATGAAAACGTTGACTGAAAAACCATATTCACATATACATTTAATATAGAAGTACACAAGCAACAATATGAAAATGATTAAAACAATGGGCTATGGATTTGTACAGAACTGTTTCATTTCACATGCATCGTCACGTCTATAAATCTGTAAGGTGTGCTGCAGGGCTCTGATATTCACATATTACATGTGTGTGAGAGAGTGCGTTTGTGCCACTTATTCAAGACGTCTAAATGTGGAATATTTGTGTTGGAAGCTGATAACCGAAATTATCATGTACGCGGTTAAACAAAATGGCAAACGTCACTTTGTAAAAATGTAGTGGATGCTCAGATGTGAATGGCGTACCTGCAGCATCCATACAGCCAGTATCTTCCTCATGTAGGGCTGCATGTCAGTCTGGATGGTGTGAAAGTATGAGTACACACACTGATGTCTCTTCTCCAGGGCGAGCAGGTTAGCTAAAGCTCTGCTGTCCTCCGTGGGGATCGGGTCGCAGCACGCCCGGACGGCCATTAATGAAACCGCCGGTACTTTGTCAAGCGTGCTTTTGAATGCACTGTCTTCCAAACACGTCAAGTCCATTCGATAAAACCTAAAAATCCGACCTTTAAAACTTCCCAGCACGTTGTTGCATGGCCCGGGAGCACAAACTTAATAGTGTCGCAGTCCGTGAGGACCCCCTGACCCGCTTTCAGCGGCCCGAGGCTGGACGGTAACAGCTCGGCTAAATTAAGTTAATATCGGAACACCTCGAACTTGCCTTTCATTATCTCAGACGAAACTGTAAAAAGATTTAATGTCAGAAGCATAAATAAACGTTATCAATGAGCCATATTTACGTCGATCGTTTTAAGATTTTTTATAACAAACGTTCTTTGGCCATGAGGGGAGCTTTCTATGACTGGACGTCTTGAGACAGCATGTCAACGTGGTCTGATCGTTCCCTTAGTTACAGTTGTTAAAGGTTGCAATGCCACGTCAGAACCTGAGGAATTATTGTGTTTTACCGCGATAAACCATGCAAAAGCCTTGAACAAATGAAATACAGTGGGTCTAATGGAATTGCAAATGTGGTGAATTTCATTTAAAAAGTTCAATGGGCATGAAGTGAGTCCATTACGTTTTCACATAAAACACACATTTTTGCCAGGAAACGAGTGCAGTATGTTGGGGTGAAAAAAAATTATATAAATTCCTTGAGAATACAGAAATGTAGTTTTTGGCACATGAAGAGCGGTAAAGAAAAAGAAGTCAGGTGTCTTCATGAAGGTGCTGGAGAAGACTCTCCAAGATCTGCTCAGTATAAAGTGGGTCTGAAGCTGACCAGTAAAAGTAATGTGTCCTCAGTCTGACAGTATAATTCACCTCCAAAGTGCTTCTATAAATTCAGCACAGATACACAGAGTCAAGGCACCAAGGTTGTGTACCTCATATGAGCACTTTAAAGAGGGACTGTCCTATTTTCGACTAAATTCCACATTCAACGATTATTTTTGTGTTTGTGAATTTCTTACTTTGACACCCAATTTTTTTAGGATTATTTTTTCACTCAACATGATACGAAAGAGACCTTACTTCACTACAGCTCAGAGAAGTCTTAGAAGATTAGTCTATCCACACAAACTGGGGAAAGGTATCAGTCAGCCATCAATTAGCGTAAAATTCAGATGCGCTTTACTCCGACAAGATGGATGATATCTGTTTCTCTGCTTCTGTTAAGTGAAAAATGCTTGAAACCTGACCAATTGAAGATATCTATCTATCATTGAGTACCATTGTCATGCCCTGCACTGTCATGCCTCCTCATGTCCTGTAGATATTTCCTTCCTACATGCCCTCATGTTTGGTGTTAAATGCATTAGTAATCTCCAATGCGCCCTTGTTATTGTACTTATTTAAGCTCTCCCTTTGTGCTGGTCTGTTTCTGGTTGTTGAGTCTTTGGTCAGTGTTAAGTAAGTGTAGCTGTATCTTTATGTATGGCTTGTGATTCAGTGTTACCCCTTGATAATCCCAGCCTGGGTTGTACCCCTTTGTGTTCTTTATACCTGAATAAACCCCCTTCTTCCATGTGGACCTTGTCTCAGCTGCATAACAACCATCTGTGTCAGGCAAAGTAAATTTCCATGAAGATTAATTTTAAAATGAAGACAAACTGGTGGAGGGAGTGTGATGCTCTGGGCAATGTTCTGCTGGGCAGCTCTGTGTCTGACCAGTCACGTGGATATCAATTTTTAATGCATACCACCTACCTAAATATTGTTAGAGACCAGGTACACCCCTTCGTGGCAAGAGTATTCCCCAATGGCAGCGGCCTCTGCCAGCAGGACAATGTGCCCTGCTCCATTACAAATCGTTCAGGAATACTTTGAGGACCATAAAATGGGCTCAAGTTGTTGCCCTGGCCTCTAAATTCCACAGGTCTCAATCTGACTGATTACATTTATCTGAGGTATGTACTGGAACGACAAGTCAAATCCACAGTGGCTCCACCTCTCAACGTACAGGACTTAAATTGCTTGCTGCTAATGTGTTGGTGCCACATACCACAGGACACTTTTAGATTAAAGGTTATCTTGTTTTTATAGGTTAAATGTGTTTGTGCAGAAATTACTTCATCAAGAACACATGAAAATGCGATGCAAACATGGCAGTGACCAATTTACAACAAAACAACTGTGCTGCTTGCTGAGGTCCCTCCACTTCTCCATAATTAAATTATCTGGGTCTTATGTCTTTCCAACAACAGTATACCAGTAAAGGTCAATTAAAACTCGTCACACAGATCATCAACAAATTACCGGAGCCCCCCAGGCTTTAAATGATCTACCATCATCCTGGTTCCTAGGAAACACGCCATCAGCAAACTGAATGACTACAGATATGTTGCTCTGACATCTGTGGTCATGAAGACCTTTGAAAGACTGGTGTGGACCCACCTGAAGGACATCACAGACCCACTGCTGGACCCCCTGCAGTTTACCTACTGGGCAAACAGGTCAGTAGATGGCACTGCATTAGATCCTACAACATCTCAAATCCCCGGAGACCTTTGCACGAGTCCTATTCATGGACTTCAGCTAAGCATTCAACACCATCATCCCAGATTTCCTCTTCTCCAAACTGACCCAGCTCACTGTGTCTGGTCACACCTGTCAGCGGACCACCAGCTTTGTGATAGAGAGGATGCAGCAGGTGAGGTTGGGGAAACTCACCCAGCCCCCAGTCCATCAGCACAGGCGCCTCTCAAGGATGTGTGCTATCCCCCCTGCCCTTCTCTCCCTACACCAACAACTGCACCTCAGGAGACCCCTCTGTTAAACTCTTGAAGTTCGCAGATGACAACAATCATCAGTCTCATCTGAGATGGTGATGAGCCTGCGTACACACAGGAGATTGAATGGCTGGCCCAGTGGTGTGGCCACAACAACCTGAATCTGAACATACTTAAAACAGTGGCATTGACAGTGGAGTACAGGAAGACACCCCCCAGCCTACCCTGCCTCACCATACTCAGCAGCACTGTATCGGCAGTAGAGACCTTCAAGTTCCTAAGAACATTTTCCACACCCTAGACACAAACTCCTCCCCCCTGGATGGTGCTTCAGGACACTGTATGCCAAAACAAACACAAGGACAGTTTCTTACCCGTTGCCATCACTCTTATGAACAGTAAATCCATGTTTGTCTGTGTAACACCCCAGTTATAAGATGTAAATATAACCACTGCACTTATAAACGTTTTTTCACATTGTATACATCTACATATAAATTGATAATTGTTTTTGTCTCTTTCTGACTTAAAAAGGACACTGAGAACCATTGAACTGGAGTCAAATTCTTTGTATACTGAACATACTTGACAAAAAAAATGATTGATTATAGAGTCCATGCCTCAGTGTTTCAGAGCTGCATTGGTGGTATGTGAAGAAACAAACAGCATATAAGACAGGTGGTCATAAAGTGTTGGTTCATCAGTTTATTATTACTTAGTATACTGTAGGTATTTCTATCAATATGTTAGAAAATAGTGTTAGAAGTGAAGCAACTAAAATATAGAGCACAATACTCATCTTTTATAATTCTGTAATTTTACATTTTTTTGAACTCTTGAACTTATCTCCTTATGGCATGAACATCAGTTGTTAAACTGTGTACCTGTTAACTTAGCAGCCATGACTAGCAAATAAAAAATGTGTTGTTAGGAGCTAGTGTTTATTGTCTTTATCAAGGTCTGCAGATCCCATACTGAAAATTACCTGTTGCTATATTGGTTAGCTGTTGATGGTCAAAGTTACAGTCGCAGAAACTCCAAGCTCCCTCCTACACTCTTGCTACAAATATTACAATTTTCATTAACTGGAGTCTTTTGCAATAAATAAATATATCAAAATTAGTATTAAGTTACTCAGTTTTGTCAGTATGTAGGCTGTACTAAATGGGCTGTAATGATTCCATTCAGAGTACTTTTTGTGGTAGCCTATTTCACAAAATAAGCACATACCTAGATTAAAAAAAGTGACAAAGCAGATAAAGGTATAATGTGTCACTGTGTAAATCCAATTTCAACTAAACAACTGAAAGTTTTACATGTACAACATTCCTGTCCTTATTAATGGCATTTCCAAATATGCCTTAGATTTTACTTTGGAATTCTCAAAATAGCTTTTCTCCATTCAAGCATGATCGGAATGTTGATTAAAATGGGATTAATGCGCTTGTACACTTATTAAACATGAAATGTCCCTTTTCCGCCAGCATGTCAACACCGAGGTGCTGCGCCATCGTTCTGGGCTTCCTCTGGGCCAGTAACTGATGCCATCACCACTGTTAACACACAGCTGCTTTTATAAAGAAAAGCCAAAACAGAAGAACAGCGCAAAACAACTAAAAAATTACTGACACTGACTATCTAAAGTGGAAAAAGAATTACTGGATCAGAATGTTAAAAATTTTAACATTTGGAAGAAATGTGCTAAAAACTGAATTACTGTAATTAAATACTGACCACTGTGGTGGGCTGGCGCCCCGCCCTGGGTGTCCCCTGCCCTGCGCCCTATGTGCTCTGGGATGGGCTCCAGGTTTC
>JABJVR010000103.1:6701462-6758154 GCA_025773905.1 Chitala chitala | reverse complement strand
ACAACCATTCCACGTTCAAAGTCACTTAAATCCCCTTTCTTCCCCATTCTGATGCTCAGTTTGAACTTCAGCAAGTCATCTTCACCACATCTAGATGCCTAAATGCATTAAGGTGCTGCCATGTGTTTGGCTGATTTGCAATTTGTGTTACCAAGCAATTGAACAGGTGTACCTTATAAAGTGGCCACTGAGTGTATACTTGCCCACTTCTTGTGCTTCCAACATATCAACTTCAAGGACAAAATGGTCACTTTCTGCCTAATTTATCCCATTTATTTTTAGGCAACTTTTCATTGTAACTAAATGTTCAATGTTATTAACTTTACTTCACAAGTAGCCTGATTGATGTACTAGCTGTTTATTACTGTTAATGACCATAAATTACCAATTTCTGGATGTATCTTGTTCACAAAATGTTGAAGTAATAATACCAGTTTTGCAAATCTTGCTTTCCAAATTTTAAGAAACACAAATGAATTTGTTTCTTTTTGTCACTTGGTTGTCTTTTTGCAAGTTACAAGTCACGTTGGCTGTAATCAAAACTTACATTTTTGGTCTTTTGCAAATGTTAGTGTAAATATTACTACTTCCCTAAATTAAACCTGAGGTTCACCTCTTACTGTCGCTTTAATGAAGTCATTCTGTGAAAAAAGAAAAAGTCACACAGGAGGAATGCTTAGTTTTATCCCACATTCTGTGTAACAAAATGCTTGTTCTTGCATTGCCTCCTTATCGCTGAGAGATGTCTTCATTGCATCTGAGTGTATGTCTAAGTTGGTCTGGTTTCACTACCGTTTCAGTTTGTGGTTTGTGCACACTGATGCTTACCTCTTTCCGTCACATTGTTTTTTTTGTAGGAGCGCGCTTCCTTCAAAGGGACTCGGTATCTCTATATTTTCACATGCAAAAAAGTACTTTACGTTGTGTGTGCACAACACACTGAATACAAACATATAAGAACCTCTTCCACAATGCTCTTGCATGGAAAAACACCTCTCTTCTTGCTAAGATACAGATCTTAGTAAATGTGGTCAAATATGCTTTTATGAACGTACAAAGAGAAAACATATACAATAATTAGCCAAAACATTATGACCACTCACAAGTGAAGTGAATAAAATTGATAATACTATAACAACAGTGCATGTGAAGGTCTGGCAAATATTACGGGCATGTTAGCATCTGATTTGGACCTTGGAGAAATAAAAGTAGGTCACATGATCCAATGAGTCACATTTTCTTTTACAATGTAGACTGTTGGGTACATGCGTGCCATTTACCTGCCATTTACCAAATTCCCCAGGTCTTAATCCAATCGAGCACCTGTAGGATGTGGTGGAACAAGACGTCTAATATGCAGTGGCTCTACATCACATGTTACAGGATTTAAACGACCTGTTGCTAATATCTTGTTTCCAGGTACCACGGGGCATCTTGAGATGCGTTGTAGAGTCGACACCTTAGCAAGTCAGAGCTGTTTTGGCAGCACACGGAGGATCAACAGTACATTACACAGAGGGTCATAACGTTTTGTCTCATTGCTGAACATGCATCATGTATATTTTATGTTTACTGCTTTCTCAGTTTAGTCTACATTAATTTTAATTGGGGCACCGTCAAGCCCACCACTGCTTTCATTCACACGCGGAACTCTTTACAGTCATAAACTTCGTTGTTTGGGGCCATGGGAGAAAACCGGAAGAAATTTCACACATATGTAGGCAGAACATACAAACATGCAGTGCTAAGAGCCAGAATCAAAACCCTGTCCACAGATGTGAGAGGCGACAGCAGGACCCATTTCCCTATTTAAACACCAAGAAAAGGGTAAAAAAGGTTAAAAAAGGGGTAAACTAAAATCAGTTATGTATGATAGAACACGTCAAGCTCAGTCCAGAAAATATTCTGGAAGTGTGAAATGGCTATTACATATGAACATAAAGTGATCATACATATTCACACACATTTAAAGAATGCCTATTATCTGTCTGTAAGGATATAGAGGCATTAGGAGAGTGTATAACAAAATTCTTTTTGCTGGTCATGAGATGGTAATGTTCCCAACTCCTCCAAAAACACCCACAAACAAACTTCCCCAAATATATCTATAACTACCAACAAACACAAATTACTTAATTATCAAACATTTAATGGTTAACAGGTGTGTTCCAATGCAGGGCTTAATAAAAAAAAATCACATGTAGTACTGGACATTATGTTTCTTTATATACAGTGCACAGCAACAAAAATTTAACAACAAAACAATTAAAATCTAAGTGCAGACAACAATTTAAAATAAACAAATGAGGCAACTTACTATAATGAAGTCACTGTATTTGCTAAGTAAGAATTCATTGTGAGTTTTGGTGGGTGGAACTTTGTTTCTGTTCCCTTTGTTTATGTTGGAACAACATAAAAATTGAACATGAACATGAAACAGGAAACAACTAACTAATTTGGATACCAAAATATGGGTATCAAAAACTAACAGCATTCAAATACAGAAATGGCTACTTTGAACCATTTTGAAAACTGGTAGGTATGCATCTCAAGGGTACAACAGGATGTGACACAAAGTACATTTATGTTATGCTTACAGTTACTTTACAATTAATTAAATAGTTTCTTCAAATTAATATTTTGAGGCTATATATGAGTCTTGCATAGGATTATCAACACACAAGTTTCATTTGATTTGTTTATTTATTGGGTACATACATGTTCACAGATTAAATATAGGACACTGTCAGGAATATGTACCGTATATGCAGATCAACAGAAAATATTGTTGTTTTTACATAAAGATTTGTAATTGCTCACATTATGCTTCACTTCCAGATGCAATGTGCTGTTTACCGAGAACAATGAGGCATCTTCATAAGTGATGTAGATGCTGGCGAAGTCATCGAGCTCTTAAGTATACATGGTTTCTCTCAGCATCACCTTTAATCCATCTTCAAATTTCCTACAAAGATAATATCGAGAGGTCAAAGGTCATGTCAAAGGTCATGAAGGTCAGTTGTTACATAACTGAGTGATTAAAAAGAATAAAGCCCCAACATTTGCTATTTCTTCTAACTACATGTAATTAAACAAGGCACAGAAATGCCTACAAAAGACCCTACAAGACAAACTGTCTCAGTTAAAACCACTATATTCAGCTCTTTTGTGAAAGTAGATTTAATTATTGTAATGCAGCACTAAAATGCAGATTTCATTACTTTAGTAACTCACCTCTCATGTTGGTACTTGACTCCTGCTAGTCCTGGTTTTCAACTGCAAATCATGTACAGAAATGAATTGCAAAGAGCAGCTGTCAATCACAAACACTATAATATTCAAAATTATATAAGAAGATGAAAGTATTCAAAAAAGCAAAAACAAAAAAATTAAACTATATATGTAAATGGAACTGACCATTGCTTTCAAATACTTCTTGTTTACTAATTTGGTGTAAAACATGAGGTGTCAGGAAATTGCAAACAAACTATCAGTGAGACGCCATATCGCAGCATATGTGTGGAGTTTTGCTAATGAGGACCCTGGAAATAAACCTTCCATGCCATGCAGCGCTGAGTCAGCGAAATGTGATGAAGTCACCAAACAGACAGTGCCAAATGGACCTCTCTGGGATAATTTACGACCCCTGTCCAGACACTTGCACTCTCTTGAATGAGAGAGAAGACATTTCCCCAATTTAGTGCCCACCCATGTAAGGAGAGGACACGGGGGGTACATATGTGTCACCTTGCCAAGACCCAAATAGATAACATTTTTTTACATTGAGCAACCGTGTTTAACTGGTGTTTTTCCTCAGTCCTCTGCAAAACACACATAAAAAATCTTTATAAATCTAACCTCAACAGAAACACCCTGTTTTATAGTTATCCTAAAGAAGATACACACCAAAAACTGACTGTGTGCCATGAATTTGTAATATTTGTGAATATAATAACTTACCTGTGCTTGAACAATTGCTGGTCTATTTTTATTTTTCAGGCATGACAACCTCTGTTGAAGAAGAAAGAAAGCATATATACATTGTCTTTTTATAGCATGTTATATTTCCTACACTGGAAAGTTACAAAAACCATATTTCAGCTAAGGGTCTGCTAAATCAGATTTCAATTTAAGAATTAAGAATTTTCATGGTTAACATGAATGTGTAATAAAATGTTTTAACTTACAATGTAAATTAAACCATATTTAGCCAAGTAAATTATTCCTTCCTTGAACATTTGTGTATCTCTTTCAAACCTATTTACTTCTAATTCCATCCTGATTAACGCAGTCAATCACACTTCTCAGCACATCCACTAATTTCTCTGATGTATGAACAATTTTTAATTGCTTCCATTTTTGTATGGTATGGAATGATACAACTTTACCAGTGGAAAACCACCATAACATACAGCTATTGATTAAATTTCTTATTCAGCTCTGATAGCGAGGTATTTAGACATCCCCGATTACAAAAAACTCAACTTTTCCACGTCTCATTCACCACAGGGCACCGTAACTTACGTTTAACCTCCAACTTGCAGGCCACTGAAGCTTCCCCAAGGGCGTTGGTGGCTCTGCATGTGTACACGCCGCAGTCAAAGTTGCCAGGCTTACGGATCTCCAGGGAGCACACGCCCTGGTGGTTGATCTGCCTGAACTTAGGGTCATCGCCAATGATCATTTTGTTCTTCATCCACTCAATCTTGGGCTGCAGACACAATGGGACAGCAGGCCGAAACCAGTACGTCAGATGGATCACTTAACAGGATACAACGGGTTTTGCATTTAGCGAGTCTCATTACTTGACCAATTTTGCTCGCAAAAAGCCAAAATGTAAAGGCTTTATTGTACCACTCATATCAACAATGAGAAAACCTTAAATTCCATGTATCATTAGTACATGAAGAAACTCAAATAATGCCTATTCATTAAAGTAAGAATAATGCCTCAGAGTGAACTAACTATTCAACTAATGTTAAGCAGTGATGAACTGATGTCTCATCTAGGACACCATGGCTGGAATTTCACACATTTGAGCCTCAAGCTACTCACAAATCTTTCCTCTATTACACTGTGAATCAAGGCAACACCCCCCACAAGATGATGGAAAATTGATCTTTCCAATCCAGTCTGTAAGCTTAAACACTAGACCGTCAAATTCTCCACAATGTGCAAGGGGCCACTGGCAGTCACAGGAGGACATTTCTGATCCATTTTATGTAAACACTCGGACAGTAACTGATATACCAGAAGGGTTTACTCTGGTGGCAGCAGATGTTCCTCTAACCTTGAAAGAGTGACTGATAATTATTTATAGGTCCTTCGGTTCCCTTGATGCTACTGGTGCTGCCCATAATGCAAACTGAATACACGATACACCACTATCAACCAAACCAAGCTGTGAGCTAATGCATGCTTTGGCCAGTGAGGATTTAAAAAGAATCATTATCGGTTTTATGTTAAGCTGTTAGTCATTTTATAGATGTGTAAAGTCTTATATGGATACCATGCACAGATCCAGTGCAGTGACTTTTGTTTCAGCTTTCAACATACAACAACAATCAGCCATAACATTATGACCACAGACAGGTGAAGTGAATTGGTTATCTCGTTATAATGGCACCTGGAAGTGGGTCGGATATATTAGGCAGCAAGTGAACATTTAGTCTGGAAGTTGATGTGTTGGAAGCAGAAAAAAATGGGCAAGCATAAGGATTTGAGTGACCCTGTCAAACGCCAAATTGTGACAGCTATACAACTGGGACCTTGTAACTCCATAACTGTAGCTCTCATGGAATGTTCTTAATCTGCAGTGATCAGGACCAAGGAAGGAAAACCGGTCAACCGGCGACAGGGTCATGGGAGCCAAGACACATTGTTGGAAGTGGGGAGCAAAAGCTGGCTGGAGTAGCCTGATCAAATAGAAAAGCTACTGTAGCTCCAATTGCTGAAAACATCAATGCTGGTTTTGACAGAAAGGTGTCAGAACACACACTGCATTGCAGTTTGTTGCATTTGGGGCTGCATAACTGCAGACTGGTCAGTGTGCCCATGCTGATCCATGTCCACCGCAAAGTAATGGAAGAAGGTGGCCTGGTCTCATGAATCACAGTTTATTTACATCATGTAGATGGCCGGGTGCAAGTCTGTCGTTTACCTGGGGAAGAGATGGCATTACTATGCACTATGGGAAGAAGGCAAGCTGGCCGAGGCAGTGTGATGTTTTGGGCTATGCTCTGCTGGAAAACCTTGGGTCCTGCCTTTCGTGTGAATGTTACTTTGACATGTACCACCTACCTGAACATTTCTGCTTACCAAGTACACCCCTTCATGGAAACAGTGTTCCCTGATGGCAGGGCCTCTTTCAGCAGGATAATGTACCCTAACATGCTGCAACAATGGCTCAGGAATGGTTTGAGGAACACAACAACGAGTTTCAAGTGTTGACTTTGCATCCAAAATGTCCATATCTCAATCCAATCGAGCGTCTGTGGGATGTGCTGGAAAATCAAGTCTGATTCATGGAGGCCCTACATCATAACTCGCCAGGTACTACAGCATACCTTCAGAGATCTAGTGGAGTCTGGGCTGTTATGGCAACAAAAGGAGGGCCTTACTCAATATTAGGGTCATAATGTTATGGCTGATCGATGTACATTTGCATGCAACTTCCCTGATTCCCCTGAGCTGGTATGCCAAAACTCAGGCAGAAGTGTCTTGGAAAAAGTAAAAAAAAAAAATCCTACACCAGAATTGTTCACATGTAGTGATAATTCTGTCTTGTATGTTAACTGCTCTGTATTCCATTGTAACTCTTTAGGATTCTATTAAACACCCACTTTCAGCAGTTCACATATACATATTGACACTGGTGTTCAAAGCAACTCTAAAGTATACTACAGGGACACTACTATCATTAGAAAAATTAAAATTGGATCACAATACATTTTACTATCATCCTAATCCAAACTTTATTATAGGTAATGACACTGGTTAAGTATAATAGTGGTAGGAAAATGTGAAACTCAGAATCAAACACTGGTGTTATTGCTTAGAAGAAGGTTAAGCCATTCCTGGCCTTCGAGACCCAGTATTACAGCATTTAACTTTAATATGATTAATTACCTATAAGCATCCAACAATCCATACAGGGCCATGTCTGATTAACCCTGGTTATAATAAGGGGAAATTGTTAGGGCCAAATAATCACCAAACCCTCAGCCTTCAGACTCATAGTCTGTTCAGTTCGGTTTAAATGCATGGTTTTAAGTCCATGGTCATGGATTTTGGCACCAGTGATGTGTATTTCTGACCTGATCCTTCAAAGTTATGAGTCAGTGAGACTTGATACTGTGCTAAATCTTGTTGCTAAAGCCAAGCCGTGGAGCAGAGACAAATATAACCCCGATCAAGTTTCTAAACTGTACATGACACTACTGTCATGTCATAGAGCTCAGAAGTGGCAAAAATTAACTTTCACTGGTGCAAAATTTTTATGAAATTTTTCATTATGGGGGATTTGTGACTAAAAAAGTCCATAAGATAGTAATTGTGTGAAAAATAACAGGCCCAATACAACATAAAACCAATCATAATAAGATCGTTGTTTAAATTTTCACATTTTTCAAAAAAGTTCTTGTTCTTGTTCACATTACGGGAAGCCTGGAACCAAAGCTAGTTAACACTCAGGAGGACACCATGAATTTCACAACAACTAACAGAGGACACTCACTCAGATGCTAACACTAGTGGCCATTTAGACTGAGTTACCTGAGCCATACTCCTCTTTGACTGGAAGAATCTGGAACATGCAAAAGAGTCCAGTGATGACATGAAAACAACCACACGTGCATGCACATGTGCACACACACACACACACACACACACACACACACACACACACACACTTTACAGAATAGAGAATCAAGGACCAGATCAAAACCAGCAACATTACTCAGTGACCCACTGCACCACCTACCACTACAAAGCTAAAGCAATAACCAGTATTTAAAGCTTGTATACCATATTCATGTAAGGCTGTGATCTTCACCATACAAGAATGTGTGGCAGTACAATGTAAGCACAAGCCATGACTGTGGCTATGTTAATTTTTCCCTTTCATTGAAGAGTGACAAAGTTTGAAGTGATAAATTCTTAAATGTTCCTAGAACCCAAGGGAGTGATGCTACTGGCATCACAGAAGATTCACTATCATTCACTATTCACTGTAACTATCTATGAGCAGGCGCTGCACTTTCATCATCTTAAAACCTGCTATATCCCATAAGCCAATACACTGCCAATAATTCCCAAACTTCTCACTTCTTCTACAATGATCTGGCATGGATCTTCCACATCACCAGACAACACTAGACTATAATAAATAACTCAAGTCAGCAGGGAGGTTAATCAAATGTAATTCACTTAGTGTCTTTAAGATTTCAGGGCCTGGAATCAAGTAAACAATCAAATTGTTGGCCTTTCCCACTCCAATCATACTATATTTCAAGATTATAATGTGTCAACCTCTGATGTCTTCCAGAATACTTTCCTAACACCAAATGGCAGTTTCATTCAGAGACATGCATGTTGATAGTTTTATATAGCTACATTAGATACATTTTTTGTGCCTTTATTGCACCACATTCTGTTGTATTGGTTTCATTGTACATTAACTGGTAGCTTATATTTTTGCATGTTATCTGCAAGTTTGTTCTCATTTGTATTAAGCATATGAGCTTCACACACTAAATGTAAAGTATAATGCAACCAAACAGCAATAATAATAATAATAATAATAATAATAATAATAATAATAATAGCATTTATGAGACAACATATTAAAAGTATAATATTTTTTAAATCAACCCTGGAATTCATATCCCAGCTTAATAATGCATATGTATGTGGAACTGTAAACCTGTATGCATCCTTTACCATTTTTATCTTTACATTTCACCTGGTGAAATTGCTAGATCTCTCTTGTCTCCCATTTTCATACTAATGGGTGTCATACTTAAAGTCAGCGTTTTCATTCGAACACTCATCAGGGAAATTTCTTTGTATGTGAAGAATATTTCAATAAGCTAACTGCAAAATCCCTGTAGAAATATAAAAAGCTTATCCCACCGAAACCAGGATTTATGAAATTAAAATTCTGGCACAAGCATCATACTGAAAGAGCACCCCCATCTCCCTGTCCCCAACGAGTTTCCACCTCGACAAGGCACTCCAGTACCATTTACCTTGGGAAACCCCCTCACGGCACAGAGCAGCCTGATGGAGTAACCAGCAGTAGTGGATCTATCAGCCAGTGGTGTGGTGAACTTGGGAGCTTCACTGAAATCATGTTCCTTGTACACTGGGGGTTTGTAGACAATGCCTGGAAAGATTAGAGAAGAGAAGGCTGTAAGGATGGGATCAACATTACAATATAAAGACGCTGTCATTTTGTTTTATGAATAAAATTATGTAACGGTGACTAGAATGTTTCTCTTGTGTAACACATGCACATGATTTCATCTGAAATGATTCTGCTGTGCAGAATAAGGCTTGTTGAAAAGTCTATTGAAAACGCAAACCATTTTTCCATGTACTGAGTACATATTAGGCTACAAAAATTCACCAGATTTCATTCTGGCCTCCACTCTCTGTGTGTTCACCTAATGCCTTTTTATGTATCCTGCTCCAATTCAAAGACACATGATGCAGCTCAACTAGCTACCCTACTGGCTTTGGATGTACTTAAGCATGTGTTTGCCACGCTTAAGTTTCCTTATTGGAAATTTGCCTTGTTTCTGTTACTAGATTCTATCTCTAGCTTCTGTGGCTTCAAAGTATTTATCCTGGCAGTCATTTGCAGAAAAGCATTAAAAGTCTTTTTACTGTGAACATACTGTGGCTCAGCTAATAGAAATATTGTTATAAGTAAAAATAAAATGAACACAGGGCATGTACGGAAAAACCTGTCTATGGGATGTACGACATAATAGATGGGATCTAAGAAACAACTGGATTTATCTCTATAAATGTCTAAACCAATAGGGGTGATCATCATATATGCATTGTGGAACCATTTGCATTTGCAGAAAAGATGTAGAAATTATCTTGATATTTATACGTACTCAAAAAAAAAGGTAATAGCAGCATGGCATGCTGAAGAAGCATCATGTACTGCAAGGATACGCTGCTCTCTTACTGTATTTGATCAGCTGTGCATGCTAGACATGTTTAAAAAGCAGTGACTGGAATTAATGTATCCTTTAGTACCATAGCCTAGATGTTTAAGAATAAACATTTTACATTCTTAAAGATTTTAGAATACTTCATTTGCATTTTGCCAAAAAATACAGAAATCCAAACCAATCGTTTATGTAATTTGAGTTTTGGTTAGAAATCTAAGTTTGTTAATTTTTTATTTTAAATTTTTTATTATTTTAAAGTTTTTGAATATCCTCTTAAGACTATAACCTGATTAAAGAAAAGGTGCTATGAGGTTCCAACATGCACAGCATTTGCTTTCTTTTGTAAATTGACTTATTGTCAATATAGTATCAGTGGAGGGTTTCAGAAAATCCCCTTTCCTGTCTTCCAATCAAGCACTGTAAACCAATCAGCATTTAGTAGCGTCTCGCCAATGAGCAGATGTAGAGAAAAAGCTAATTCGCATCATTCTGTGAAGCAGCTAGGCCAGGAGGTTGTGGGGTGTTTTAAGCATGATATCTCACCTGTTTTCTGAATTTGAGCCACCGTCTTAGTCACTGCGGCTGACTCACTCCTCCCAACCATGTTTTCAGTAAAAACCCTGAAGAAGTATGAATTGCCCATGATGAGATCAGAGATTGTGGCATTTAGCCTGTGATAGTGCTCCAGGACAGTGAACCATTCCTATAAAAAAAACACATAAAAATATTAGAAGAAAATAATTTCCAAAAACTATAGTGCACAACAATACTTAATGGAACTGAAAAACAGTCAAGGACTAAAATATAAAAATAAAGGGATGTTGACAAAAAGAACACTGCCACAGAATCTTTTGGTGATGGGTGAGCGCTCACTCACCCCTGTCTTTTTGTCAGCCTTTTGGACTGTGTAGCCTGTGACTTCAGCATTTCCACTGTCCCTGGGTGGGGTCCACTCCAGGGCAGCATTGAAACCCCATGTGTCCAGCAGTTTGATGCTGGTTGGAGGACCAGGCAGCTCTGCACAACACCAATTAGTGCTTGAACTTAAACTTTTATATCACATCCACATAAATCTGTCTGAGACACATATTTGTCACAAGAACATTACAAATATGTTTCCTACTCACCAACAATCTGAAGAACAATGGTGGCCTTGTCCTCAAAGCTTTCGACCTTAACGGATATTTCATAGCTGCCAGAGTCATCCCTTGCAGCCGTGCGAATGAACAGGATGCTGTCCTTGTCCGTGCTTCGGACGTTGGCCTTTTTTGGATCCAAGGGCTTACCATCCTTGGTCCATGTCACTTCAGGTTTTGGTTTCCCCTTTGGAGAACACAGGCCACTTTCATATTATATAAGAGCTGTCAAAGTTAATGTAACAATGCAACTTTGTTTTAATGTCACTAATTTCATTGTGTTATGATGATCCCTTGCTTCACCTGTCGTCTAGAAATCATCTAGCACTGAAACAAGAAACAGTGGGTAAAGAAAAAAGGTGTTTTGTAAGGTAAGTTCAGGTTCAAAGCCTTGTCAAATGGGTCTATTGACAAAACCAAAGCTATTTGCAGTAACTGTCAAGGTGAACTGAGTTACCACCAAAGCACATCTCATCTTAAATAGCAAGTCTTTTTAAGTCTTCCGTTCTGTGCTTCCACCCCATCCTAAATTTAACAAACAGACTTTTCTCAATCCATCAGTAAGTGTTGTTTTACATTGACTAACATCAGAGTGTTTGCAAACAAATTTATGATTAGACATTCTCTGTAGCTTGCTTCTATAGTTAATTATTTCTGAGGCTATATATGATTCTGTACACGCAAACACACGTGCATGCATACAATGGTAGCACACTTACTTGAAAGGGGATGACAATGTTGACTTTTTCACCAACTTTTTTGATGAACTTTGTTCTCAAGAACCTGGGCAGGTGAATTCTAGGACGATCTACAAGGAAATCGAATAGAATAGAAAATATGCTGAAACGCATTAGGGTGCGATCATCTCCCTGCAGCCAATGTCTTGTCATCTGACAAAGGTACGCTACTGACATAGTCTATAGGGAATTTACCTGATATTTTTTGGATAATTTTCATGATTGCCACATTTGGCTCCAACAATAAATGGCATATCAAATTTATGTCAGGCAGTTGTAAATGTGAAGTTACATTATATTTTATGTAGATACACCTGCCCTTTAACAAAACTTTCCATTTGTGTATGGTGTATTGCATATTTCATTCACTGCACCTTTGGCTGTGCTGGAGAGAGGAAAACAAGGGCACAGCCTTCATTTATGGAAAGCTGAAAGGCAATTCAGCACCATCGTAATGATAGTACATAATGACCTACATGTCAGCACCTACAACAAGAATAGTGCACTGACTAAGCCATGTCCCCTTGGCTGTAAACAAAGTTTTACAATCTACTTGGCATACAACACATGGGGTATATGAGAAACCCGCTGTAATGTTCTTGAGAATTTAATAATGCTATCTTCAGGTTAACCACTGCAGCTAACTGCCTTTCCGCACTCTTCTCTTTTACAACTTCCTTTTAGCACAAACTTTTTAAGATTCAAGTGGTTATGAGCATGTACACTCACATTCTGCTTCAGATAAAAAAGCAGATAATTTAAAAATTATTATAGGAGGTAGGTAGCATGCTAAATAAGCAAGTAAAGATCAATGCATATTCATATCAAGCATACCATTAAAAGATAAAAACCAGATAAATCAGAAAACATATATAAATCTAATTTAATGTCTTTAAGTATTTGTTTCATTTTCAAACTACAATGTTTAAAAGGTGGATCAAAAGATATTCATTAAGGAAAACAGATTACTTTTTTAATATGTTGCAAAGTGACCTGCCATGACCCTTTTTGTAGCTGTAAACTAAAAATACTAATGTCTGTTCATTTTGTCTGACAGACACATGGGGAATGACACATTAAACAGCATGTCCTCTCTCTTATCAACACAGACTGAAGGTTTCACACATTAGACAACATGTCATCCCTCTGATCAAAACAGAACCCCCACAAGTGCACTAACATTTGCTGCTCTACCTCTTACATGGCAACCTGACCCCCCTCCAAGTGCACACTTTGACAAGGCGGATCTGTGCAACATGTCTTTCCTGCTCAATCTTTTTTAACAGGACTACTCCCAAGCCTCTTTCCTGAGATCTGTCAAAGTCCCCATGGCATTTCCTAAAAAAAAAAAACAGTGCTACATACAATGCACTGTTTTACAATGCTGGTTTGAAAGTAAACAGTTTGGGCTGCTGGCATGGACAGAGGGCCACACAAGTTCACCATGAAGATCCAAGCAAGATTTAATTATGCTCCATTTTACATTGCCAGCTGGGTCAGTTTTGAACTGGGGACCTATAAACGTCTTCCTCTTAAGCGCCACGTTTTCACAAACAACGCTGATGCTTTCATGCTTCTCAAATTGATATTTCATTGCTGCACAGATAATCTGGCAAAGTGATCCAGTCCAGAGTGTTTACAGAGAGATCTGTAGAAAATGCACAGCAGTAACTAGAAAAAAATTGAAAGCTCACTGTTAGACCAGTGCTTTTCTAAGTATGGCTCACGACCTATTTTGGGTCGAGGATCAGTTGTTTGTGGGTCGCAAACTGAGGCACTAAAATTTTAAACAAGTTTAATGATATTTACTCCTCCCAGACATCCTGGGCCCGATGTGCTCCGTTGTACAGTGCAGCCCTGCTGACTATTCAGACCTGAGCTGTGTATAAGACAGTGTTCATAACACATAGCCTGTAACACTGCTGCTTCCATGAGCACTCCCCGCACTCATGTCAATCATTCTTGCCACAAATGCATTTCACCTGCTGTCACTGCCATTAAATACCATTAATAACCTGAAACCACGTCTCAGGGTCGATAGAGGAGGATAATAAAGGAGAGCTTACTTTGATAGGTTTTAGCAAAGCTTTAAGAAACTGTGAAGAACACCAGCAGTGTTTTGTGCGTGCTGAGTAATGAAACCCTCTAAATAAACAAAGTGAACAGACATCTCCACACAAAGCATCCTCAGTATTAGGGTAAGCCAAGAGAGGTGTCCAGCGCACAAAGAGACGGTATTCTGACGGTGGTAAGGTAAGCTTATTGTACGGTTTCACAGTGAGGATTCGTTTGTGTGATTTGGTAGTTGGTATCTTATTCAATTCAACTAGCTAGTACCAATGCTGGCTGAATCATAATGTTGACATTTTGTCTTGCCTTATCAGCAGTGCTTGAAATGGGAAAAAAACAGGTGCCAGTACTCCTCTTATGTCCTGTGTGTGTCAGCCGATTATAAGAAGATGTAAGAAATGTTCCCGGTACTCTGAACAACAAAACAAAGAGGCACCAGTGCTGAGTACTTGTGAGTATCAGCTCACTTCAAGCATTACATATCAGACACATTAAACTAGACTGATGGTGGATACAAGCACTGAAATGACAGTACACTGGTCAGTCTATACGCCACAGTTAATTTCATCAATCATAATAATATTTAAAACATGTATTTATAACCTTGTCAATCTATTGTTTTTAACAAGGTATGAATTTGAATTAAAGGCATAGTGAACACATGACAAAATGCTACAGTAGACCCAAATGTGTGTGATCCTGTGTGTGAGGAAGACAACATGTCTTTCTTGAGTCCCAACATGAATAAATCTGGGAATCCCTCTGCTAGACTGCTGTGTCCTTTAGGAAACAGACCCGTAACATAAAAGCTATGGTTTCAAATCCTTCTGAGGGATGTTGCGGTTACACTCTCGAGAAGTCTTAAACTACTGCACAAAAACACACACTTACATAAAACTAAAAGAAACTACAGAACTTAAGTTATAACCCAAAATAAACCAAAAAGCATTTACAATTTAAAAGCTAGCAGAGAAAACTCCATGCCCATTAGTGGTGCAGAAGTGCATTTAGATGTAACTTGTGTGAACCACAACCACAATAAAGATTGTTTTGTTACTACTGAATCAGAACGGTAACAGCTAGACACACTATATAGACACGACGCAGGCAAAACACACACATTCTAACTCTGAGTCAGTAGGCACTGGTCCACATGGCTAACCTGCTAAGGAGTTAGCATGTCTATAAGTGAAAGCTAACCAGTGAATATGCCAAGCTCTGTCAACTGAATTTATTTTCCCCACAGCTGGAGGACACATTCAACAGGGCCAGTAAGAGCCAGAAACCACTCAGATAGTCTTACATAGGCAACCAACACAGAAGAGCTGCTGACCCAGAGTAGATTCAAGTAGATTTATTACTAGGACCTAATAGGGTCATCAGCTTACAAACAGACTGCTGCTAGACTACCTCCTCATCATCGAACAAAAACAGCGTCAGACACATGAGGCACTGAAACTGTACAATGGGCACATGAAGCATGTTCACTTGTTTTTTTTTTTTTTTTTTTGGAAGTGTTGGTGATGTAGTCAACATGGAAACAGCAGACACATGCACACAAGCACTCACCCACCACCTCCCGCACTTTCACTGGCTCGGCAACTGTGGCAGGAGGGCTGCGACCCCCCGGGTTTACTGCCACTACACGGAAGTGCAGGATATCTCCGGTGGTCAGATTCTTGACTGCGTAGCGACAGGAAGGCGTTGGCTCCTGGTTTGCGACCACCCAGTCAGTTGCTGCAGAATGAAACCGTTATATGAAACACTTCAGACCTTTCAAACTGAAATTATTCTGTTTTAGGATACATCCCATCATGCCAGTGCATTGTTATTCTTATCAACAGTAACCCTTGGGCAGTATAATCACTCATCTACACATCAATATATTGTATACTAGCAGGAAACAGATTTTCCTATTTATAAAATATGACAGTGTACATACCAAATAAAAATAGAACTACCCCTTATATAACTGGACTAAAATCATTTATGGGGTATATATGAAACATTTCCATATGCCCTGTTCAAATTGATTTAAAATCAATGTCAAGCCATACATATTGATTCTGTTATAACCGGCACATTGTTTAAAAAAGGGAAAAAAAAAGCACAATGTAACGTTCAGAGAGCACAACATATTAATGTATGACCTCGTTTGTGACATGCACGTGTACTATTATCCTTGTAAGTCGCTTTGGACAAAGGCGTCTGCTAAATAAATAAAATGTAAAATGTAAATGTAACCCTTTTATGCATTTCCTTCAATGGGTTCAAGAACACCGCAGTCAACACTGGCAGGGGTTTGCTTTCTAAATTCAGGCTACAAAAATACCATGGTAGCATCTGAATGGCTCAACTCCAAATAGGGACAGAAATTAGTTGGCAAATAAATCCTGCACTGACACATTGGGGACAGGGCAACTGATAATAAAATTATAATCTGGCATCGTTCTGCCACGATGCAAAGAGCTACTGGATGCTAGCAGATTAGAAAGACACAAATACAAACACCTCTTATTTCAATGGGAATCCTGGTCTATTTCAAACTGTAGCGACCAGTCAAAATTATACCAGAGATTAACATGACATTGTTAACATGAATTATTAACGTTTAACTACTAATCTGTTGTTCTGGTGTTGCATTTGCTATTTTGAATTACGTTTCTTGTGCTTCCAGTAGAGTAAACATACTTTGGTCTTTGCAGTACTCCACAACGTAGCCATCAAGCCCAGAGTTCCCAATGGTCTCAGGAGGCCTCCACTTGAGTGTAACTGAAGTGTCGTTGACATCTTCTACAGCCAGGTTAAGAGGCGCACTTGTTGGTACTGTGTATTAAAAAAAACAAAAAAAAAATAGTAATATCTTGAATGAAACTGGTGAAGCACTGCGTGTATTAACTGCATTTATTACGTTCAAAAGCAGTGTCTGTTAATTATAAAACCGACAAATTACACAGCGCTCCATTCTAAAAGGCTTTTACCTCGGGTGGTAGGGGGCATGGGAAGAGCTTGGTTCCTCTGCAGGGTGAGAGGGAGGGGGAGCGACAGCTGGTGGTACTCTAGCCCGCGCTAGTGTTACAACAGCGGCACGCACCACACACGCTAGTCCTGCTCTCGTTTTATTCCACGAAAATGCAAGTTACATCCCGATTTTTTCATGCGCATGTATTCATTAAGCGTAAAGTTACAGTGAGAACTGCAAGATGAAACAAAAAACGCATAGATGCAGAACGCATTAAAACACAGTTTACTATTAGCCTACTCCTGCATGTTCTTTGCTTTTTCGCCAAAATAAAATAAATAAAATGTTAAATTACTTTTTGTGGGCGTATTTTTAATATAAATGGGCATTATCTCATTTGAGATTCTGAGTAAAAATAATCCACTAATGGTGATATGGTTGATATACATTATTTTAAAATTATTGGTCAATGTAACATTAAAGAAGCATGGGCACAATATAAACGAATATTGCATACCCCAGTTGTTTATACTGTTAATGCGTGTTCTGCTTAGCGTAAAATTAAAAAACGAAAGGTGTAAGAGGCGAGAGAACCTCGCCATCTCTTACAGTGGTTTACCTTCTGGGGGAGGCGGTGTAGGAGCTTTTACTTCAGCAGGGGGAGCTGCCTCCGGAGCGGGGGGCGCTGCTTCAGCTGGAGGAGCCGCCGCAGGTGGGGCTTCGGCTGGCGCCGGCTGTGGCTCGGGGACGGGCTGTGGAGCCGGCTCGGGGGCGGGAGCGGGGGCGGGCGCAGCGGCAGGCGCGGGAGGCGGCTCTGCCTTCTTCCCCTTTGGTGCCTTCTTTATCGGGGCAGTTTTTGCAGGCATTATCCAAATTTATCCCGGGGAGTCTCCGTGGTGTGGAATAAGTGCTTTCATGTGGGATGTGGACTTTTTATAGTGAACGGAAGCCATTGGAAAGTATGAACTCCACCTCTTGTCTTTATATGTACCAACTCGATATCAGGCCTCTATATGACTCCGCTATGCTTCATCTGCTTTAACCTGAAGTATTAAATATACGGAGCGCATTCATAATGACTTTCAGATTAAGGGGTGCAACCAAGATACATCAGTCAAACACACGAACATGAAACCATAAATTTAATTTCACTTAAAAAAAGTTAATCAATCGGCAATAGTAACAGGCATGACAACAGTAAAGAAATTTATTATCTGAATTTTCTGTCGCCCCCTTCTGATTTTAGTACATCGGTAACGATGACCTTTTGTTCCACTACAGATGAAACTACTTTTCAGTGTTCCGATGTTTTCAGACATTTATAATTTATAATAATAATTATTATTGTTATTATTATACACAGAACTAACAATACAAATAATGTTGAACTATGGAACTGCTTTTTTGACACAAACAGCTAATAGCGGGAAATGAATCCCACAATTAATATCGAAAGTAAACAAGAACCAGAAAGTTCACGGACATCTCCAACTGTGCCCACTCAACAAGGCTGTAAAAACACAGAAAGAAGAGTTATGATGCTCAATCAGTTTGCCATTCCATGGCTCATTATTGCTACCTTTCTGCTTCTTTTTCCTACTATGAAATAGTTATTTGTACCAAAGTTATTTTCTTATGCTTTTTTGGGTGCCATTATTCTAGCTAAATTCTGAAACTTGGATTTACTGCTGTAATTTCAGTTTTTCTTTGTCATCTACAACTAACACATTTATTCTGAGGCTCGACCGATAGAAGCAGCCACTGTATAGGCAGAAAAATAAACAAGTATAAATTTAGTACTTCGTTGAGAGTATTTTCCCAAAACTCTCAGCAAGACTCTTTCCATGTACACCACACTAAAAAGGAAGAAAAATAGTTCAGTTTACTCTATGGCATGACTTTATTGAGGCAAATTTGCAATGTGAGACAGCTGTACCTGTGATTCTTCAAACATGCCTGTACGTAACCCACTGCTATTGGGACCTCCTGAACACTCGAGAAGAGATTGTTATCTTTAAGTATTTATTTTTCTGCAACAGTTGTTGCTGTGGACACATTAAATATGTACACTGTTTACAATTTTTATACCCTGTACAAAATAGAACGAAAAAGTTTAAAAAGGACTGTTTGGAGAGGTTGGTCTCTTGAGGGGAAGAGTAAAATATATAATTTTGAAATCCCACTGAAAACATAAGATCAATAAAAGGTTTTGTAAATCTACCGTGTTCACATGCATTCACAACATTAAGAACGCCATCAATTTTCCTGGTACATTAAGTAACCTTCATTACCAAAATAATAATAATAATAATAATAATAACATAAAATCTTAAACACACCTTTTGCAAGATTGCGTGACTATTCAGCAACCTGTATTGGCCTCAGGGTGACAAGCAAACTTCTCACTTTTTTTACCCCAAGTTCAGTCATTCTTAATAGATTATTTTACATTTCTACACCTTTCACAGAAGGCAACAATTTTTGCATCAGAAAATTTGGTTTTTTGCTTCAGTCACAAAACGCAAACCTCCCTCTTGATAAAGCCGTGCAGTGAAATGTTTATGTTAAATTGTTCTAACGATACAGGGGTTATACAGGCAGTTGGTAGGGATGGAAGTTTGTCTGAAACAGTTAAGAAAATGTTACAAGGATAAAAACTGTTAATACACCACCACCAAGGGCCTCATTTATAACGCATGTATTTACATTGTAGACTTTAATGTGAGTACACGTCAAAATACTTGCAAGTGTTTTTAATGCAAGAAGATAAATTATGAAGTTCAAAACTTGCAAATCCATTCCATTATCAAGCACTACAAATAAATTTAACAGAACCTTCTTCAGCATTGTGACTGAAGACATATTTTTTGTAACTGGACCTGCTAAAATACTGATTTGGTTCTGTCCAAACAGAAATACATGAAGGAGAAAAAAATGTACTGCTTTTAAAGTTCAGTTGACTTAAAACTCTTAAAGAAACACAATCTTAAAAGTGATATCCTTAACCATAGGTAGCAATTTGCTTTAGCTAAACTGGTCCATTCGACTTTTGAATCAATTGAGAGGGTAACAACATAAATACTTCTCAGATTATTTTGTCTGCAGTATGATGACACATGGAAGCTATTTGCTGGGTGGAGTCATCAACTGTCTTGACATGCTCACACATGCATTTTCCATGTGAAATACACATTGGTGAAAAAGATTTATGCATATAATCATTTTTACAGCTCATGCACATGAACATTTCTGGATCTATACCTACATGGAGATTTAACATGGAATCTGAGGAACCCCCCCCCAGCAAACACAAAACGTTCAAATAGCATTAGCTAAATGTTTAGGGAGCATTAGGAACATTCAGCTAACATTATTTAAATATCTTGTGTTTGCTGGGCAGAGCCTGTATACCAGTAATGCATTTGATCAGATATTTGGTAGGGATCAGTCATTATAACCCTATAGAAGTCTGAGCAGAACCATCAACAATTCCACTCATAGTAGGTACGTAAGGCCACAGGTCCTAAACATTTGAGTCTGAACCCAATACATGCAATGCAGACTCCACATTAAGGCTTGAAAGAGAGACCCATGTAAGCATCCTAATTACTTGAAAAAGAATTATTAAAAAAATAAACTCAGGCATAATGGTTCCAAGACTGAAACAATTCATTCGTATTCATTGACTCTGTCTGAGGCCTCAAGCGAGACCTATAAAACATGAGTTTTTTTAATAGTTTTTTGACGAAGCCAACAGAAGTTGCTGTAGAGTCACCTATCCCAGAATAGCTGCTTTAGCATGGCACAGCACAGCACAGTACACCACAGCACCACATAGGCACAGGCAGAACAATGACCAGAGCATCACACAGGGAGGACAACATGGGCTCGGCAAGGCCAAACGGCAACCCCCAGTGTCCACCTTCCCAGGAGGGAAATCTTCAACATGGGAAATCAGTTTCTGCTATTGTGCACCAATTTCACTCCATCGGTTACAAATTTTAATAATTTAAAATTGCTATTTAGGCACACTTCCCTCAAGCAATGAGAGCAATACCAATACCAATGAGTTTTGTGATTAGGTAGCGAACCTTTACAAAACAATGTGCTCCTATTTAACATTAAACTGCTCTTTATTCAAAAGAAAGAAGAATGCAGCACAATTGAAACAGCAACTTTAAGCCCCTTGAGATAAACTCTTGTGAATTTCTTCCCCCCTGCTCTTGCTGAGGGAAGTGATTTCAACAGCTTAATTAAAACAATATACAGCACAGAAGCAAAACTAATCCTACTTTAGTAAAGCCATTATCGACCATCGTTTTCATAGTCATGTCCATTCTGGCAACTGGTTATTACTGAAAAGGTAACTGAGCTCTGGAAATGTAATGGAAATAGTTTCAACATATGAGTAAAAGTGAAAAGCAAGATTTGTGTTATTTTTAATTTAGAACACAACCTCAGTTTACAATATGTAATTTTCCCACTCTTTCTCAAGATTGTTAATTTGAAATAATTTTAAATAGTTTGGTACATGCAGCTAACTATGGATATACCACCAGTTCTCAATTTCCTGATTGTGTGTGGCTGAGAAATATGGTGAGGGGGGCATTACATTTCAAGCGTTTTCATGTGAAGTGGCTATTCTGTTGTAGGGTCTGACCCTTTTTATGCTTGCTTTCTTTCCTATCCCATAATCAGTTTGCATGCAGTTCATTTTTAAAACTGCTGCTATAAATTTACTGCATTTGCAAGTGGGATGGCATGACAATTAGCAGTACACAGGTTTGCAGCCCTGTTGGAGCACTTCACCCCTCATGGTAAGGCTGAAGGACTGAACAACCGTGACCCACAAGTCAAGCAACAGTAATGATATCTCCTTTCTGCTCCAGTACTCATGCACTTCTGAATCTTTATACTCTGGGTTCCATGAAAGGGCGGTATTACATTCCTGCTTATGTTTTAAAGCCCAACGCATCATCAAAATTCTAGCAAACTATAAACCTAGAGTGGACCCCTTTAGTTAAATTTATAGACCATCACAGAGGTGTGATAGGTCTGGTTTGTTTTCTGAACAAGGAAATAGCACCATTTGCAGCTACATGTCTGCCAACATCTGGCAAAGTCAGTACAAAGTCTACTGAAAGACACCTGCGGGTGTACAGTCACTTACATTGAACATTACATTTTTTGCAGTGGCTGCAAAATCTTTTGCCAGTTGCGGGTGATCAGGGTGAAACCTTTTAAAAGGAATTTAGTCATCAACATAGGCATAATTTAATAGCACCAGTATAATCAAGAATGTTCTATGGCTAACAAACTGTATATTATACTGTATAAAATGTAAGATTGTAGTTGGCCCTTAAATTTACATTCCTATTTGTTTTTGCTACAAAGACACAAAGCAAAACAGCAATATAAGATTTGGTTTAGCATACAAAGACATTTGCACCTTTGATTTAGTGTGGTTAGAACTCTTAAAATTATGACTATATTTTTTTTGATCTCTTAGTGAAACACCAGATTTTTTTTTTTCCTGGCAATACAATTGACTTCTCAATGCAGCAACATACATGACCTTACTGAGAACTGCAACTGTCAAACCTTTTGCTGTGAAGCAAAGAAATATTCACAGAATGTAATACTTAGTTTGGTTGTCATACATTGTCACTATCCACTCTGATGCAATGAAAACATTATATCAAAATTGTAATTTAAGGTAGCTCAAACAGATTAATTAAAAAAACATTTCTTGTCACTTTATGTGTCTGTCTAGATACCTTAGTGTGGAAAAATATGCATTTCTTGCATATTAAACCACTGAATTTATACACAGTGGTAGCTTATTATAATCAGGATTTGTTATGGTTTGAACAATTCTTGAACAAAAAAGGTGTGTCATAAAAATGTGATAAGCATTTTACAGGGCAGAAATGTGATATCAACATGCTTGAGTAAATCATGCATACTGCCCCCTCCAGTAAAGGTGAGAGAACTGCACCTCACATACTTTTTTAAAAACTATTCTCTACACTTATTGTCAAATTCCTTGGGACACACAGAACACACACTAATCAAAGTACAAAATAAATTAAAGTGCAAATTTTCCATGTAATCCTGCATACTCCTGAAGGTAACACATCCACTCAACCTATTAGTTAAGTACTTATAGAATCAAGATTTTATACATTTATAGAAAACCAAGTGAGAACATTTCTGATACTGAAGAAAACTCATTTGTAGCTGAACCTCAAAAGAATCCTACAGTAATTGGATATATTAAGGCGTATTTTAAGCACCAGGTTTCTTAATAATAATTGAAAATTGCATATGCTTGCAGCTAAACCTTCCTTTTTTCCATCACAGGTATTCATTAGATGACATTACAAAAAAGAAAAAAAAAACCATAATATCTGCATTGCAGACACTCCTAGTACTGCTGTTTAACATATGCCATTTGCAATCTTGTCTTACCTAGGCATCAATAACTTAACACTGTGGTCAGCCTAGATGTTAGAAGCTGGTGACCTAAAATTCGCT
This sequence comes from Chitala chitala, assembly GCA_025773905.1. NCBI lineage: Eukaryota > Metazoa > Chordata > Actinopteri > Osteoglossiformes > Notopteridae > Chitala > Chitala chitala. The sequence goes on along the minus strand of JABJVR010000103.1, from coordinate 6,734,525 downwards.
AGATTTTTGAAGTATGTGATCACGCTAAATTCCAGTGGTAAGCACCACCAGTCAGTTAACTGTGCCATAAGCAAGAATGTGCCTTTGCCATTTAAATGTGCTGTTTTTGTCCATAAGCTTTGAGATAAAATAATGTGTAAGAATACTGCAATACGTCCAATCAGCACTTATTTCCTTGAGTGGTGTGGTGAGCAGCAAGTGGAACTGTAGGCTCCTAACCAGATAGTTTTCTTCAGTTAATAAAACCTCTAAATATTTCCTTCAAGGAGGTTAACAAAAAGTTGGAAACATTTCTTTTTTAAAATGTTGAAAAGATTGCCATGCACCTGTAGAGTAAATAAAAAATAAAAATGAGTGTACAAATAATTATTTTCTGTTAAATGTTATATGTTAACATTGTGTTTCTAATATACTATATCTGAGTTCTAACAGGTACTGGTCAGACTATGTCTGATTTCTATTTTGTTTCATCCTCATCCTCAAAATAACAGCTTTAGCCTTCATAAGAATTCAGTCTTGAGGTGGCTGGCACTGTTCAAAGTGTGGACTGGAGGCTGGCATCTGTTGGTGTTTCCCGCTCTGGAGACTCAATGTAGTTGGCTGCCTCCTGCAGTTTCAACAGCATAGCCATCTGAAAGAGACAAGAATAATGACGCTTTATACTGAAGGGAGGGGGAGATCAGAATTTGTTCATTGTACTTGCTTAATTTAACCAAACTGTACCTATTAGTTCTGCCCCATTGGAGATATTCTTACAGATATCCTCAACATTCTTACAGTAAGATACAAGCATTCTGCTCCTCAGAAGGGAATACTCTGCCCGGTCACATTAAACGTGTTGTACCTGTACTTTATAATGCAAAGACAAAACTAGTAAAGAGTTTGAGAATGTCCTCCTTGAAAATATATTTTTCTATTAAATGTTTTCTGTGGTTTAAATCTGGGGTTGGAGACTTTTGTCAAGTTAGTCACCCTAGTGGCAAATAAAAAGTAAATTTTATTAAATATATAAATAATAAATTTCTCTGTAAGTGAATCAAGCAAGAACTAAACAAATCAATGTCACACTTGGTGCGGTCGGTTTTCACAAGAGAATTAACGTAGCCACCGTAATGTACTGTATGGCAGATTTACAACTGGAGGAGCGTATCACGCTTAACATCTGTATAAAAATGAGTCCTTCCTCTGATTTATTACTCTTTTGTGGTTGCAAGACATCATGTTTGTTGTGAAATTCATGTTTGATTGGAAGGTATTTTATATTGATATATAATAAAAATTAGAGCTGATATTTGTTTTCATTTACATGTGGACTGTTCAGAAACAGTAAAATATATTGCCCATAATGACTTGGGAGAAGAAGTTTTATGTTTTATACATTTTGATTTGCTTCATTAATACATTAGCATTGTGAACAGTTGGTTGTGGTAAATAAGATGTTGTTGTCCTGTAAAATAAAATCAGTAAATAGCATTAACGTCTCTACTCATCGTTATTTGAAAGACATTTGACTACAATGTTAGAAGTCTTAAGTTTCAACAATTGCCCCTAAAAATGCAGATGATTAACAAGAATTTCTTGATGGTCACACTTTCAACAGCCATTGCCTTAAAACTGGCTGCTCAACATTTGCATTATTTTTTGCCTGTACTTTCCAGTTATACCTAAAAATTAATATGCTACATATGTGTACATAGTATGTAATGAAATAATATGTATTTTAAAATGTCTATACAATTAAAAGCACTGAATGCCAAAAAAAACTGATTTCAAGCAGATACATCCACACTTTTACTGTCCTGTACACATGAAACTGAGCTACACATCATGAAAACAGAATAGTAGTGGTCTTTATCGGAAAATCACAGAACAGAGACTCACTAGAGGGTCAGACTCCAGGGAACTCGGAGGGGTTTCCTTGCTTGGCCTCTCTTCGCTGGACTGGCCTGGACTGTCTGGGCCCATGCTTGGGGGAGGGAGATGGCAGAGCTTAGCCTGGTCCTGCTGGGCAGAGGGCCAGGGCAGAGTACCCCTCACCCACTCCACTGGGTCTTCCCACACAGACTTCTGTCCATGAACCTGCAAGGTAATAACAGAGACGCCATAGTGTCACCTTCTCCAGGAAGTCATATGTAATTTGTAGTTTAGAAAAACATCCAATTAAATATTTCAGTAAATAATTCAGTTCATTGATTATGTCCAGAAGCATACTCGCATACTTTTTTTTTTTCCTCCATGAGAACATTATGACATAATTGGCATTTCCAAGGTCAGTTACCTTGATGCCATCCTTGGCACCTTCCTGTAGGTAAGGGATGATAGAATGGTTCCATAAGTCAATGAACCATGACCGAAACTCCTCCACAGTGACAGGACAAGACAAAAAGAAGCAGGGTCCTAAAGAAAAAACCACAAGAGCCGTTCATTACCGTTAACTTAAATCATAGCCATCACCGTACTGCTACAAGAAATGTTAAGGAGAAATTATTGCCTGTACATTATCCCTATAAATTAGTCTTGCTTGTTTTCATCGTTAATTGATTAGGTACCTTTATAGCCTTCTAAGACTGCCAAATTTGATGCTATAACACATGAAACATGGTTTACCAATGAGGAAATCAGAAGTGCTGTGCTTCTCCAGGAAAGTGTGCAGGTGATACCAAAGCTTGGGCACCCAATCCAACACTTTCAGCAGCTCATCGCAGCACACACTGCTCTCATTCTCTGCCTCCATGAGCTTCCTATGCAGATAGCGCACCAGGAACCCATTGGCTGGTTCTACATTGTTAGAGAAGATGACCATCCTGGTTTGGGAGGAGCCGCAGAAAATATCATGTTAAGAATGCAGAAATAGAGAATTAAAAGAAAATTACATCAACAGCAGAAATACAAAATTATATCAATAGTAGAAATGTTACAACATGAAAATACTAAAATGAACAGAACTCAGCACATAACCAGTTATATTAGTGGAAACTGCACCAGATAATATATCTGGCAAAATCTGTAGGATATTTTTGAGAATTACATTATATGTGAAAACAAGAAGATCAGAAGAGCATTTATATTTGACATCTGGAAACCATTGTATTTCTTGTTGTACTTTCAGTGGACCTTTAGGATACTAACCTGAAGCTGAGGTGGAGGCCATGATTAGGAGTCATTTTCACAGGTTGGTTTGTAGTTCCAATTATATATGGGCTAAAATGAATCAGGGTAATTTTACTGAGTACACAGAACAATAACATAATAACAATTATATAAAAACTTGACATTTTGTAAATCTGCTGAAAAATCTGTCTCCATCTCATTCCTGACCTATATCTTCCCAGCTCACCATTTGTGGTATTTGCAGGTCAGGGCACCGTTGACAAGCTCACTGATGGACACAGCATCATGAATATCATCCAGTATAACAACTAATGGAATTTCTGCCATGCTAGTCTCCCGATCAATTTGATTGGCAAGGTTAGACAGGTACAGCTGAAGATCCTGGAATAAAAGAAAAACAAAGGTGAATTAATTATAACATTTCAACAGTGGTCATCATTGGAAAGTCTAACCTATAAATACACTATATGTCCAAAAAATACTGACACCCGCTGCAGTTTCTGCACAACCAATGGTATTGATAGGAAAGATAACTGCTTTGCAGCAAAAACAGCCTTTTCTCCTCTGGGAAAGCCTTTACCACTACATGATAGAGTGTAGTGGAATGCTGGAATTCATATTCATTCAACCACAAGAGCATTAGTGAGGTTGGAATTGAGGTTGGGCATTAAGTCTGGCTTACAAGGTCTAATAGCTTCCAAAGGTTTCTGATGGGTTTCAGGGCCAGTTAAGATTTCCTATTTGGGTGTTAGCTGTTACGATAATGATCTTGCTTTGTGCACAGGATTATTGCCATTTCCAAAAAGGAATCTGCCACCTCCAAACTGTTGCTATACATCAGGAATAGAATTGGCAAGAATGTCATTGTACACTGTCACAAAACAAAAGACTTTTGTCAAACGAGTTGACAACAAAGCGTTAATCACTCCAGAGAATGAATGTGAGTAAACGGACCTTTAGAATGGCATGGTAAGCCCTCACCTTACAGGACTGTCGGTGCATGTTGTAGGTGACCACAATTCCCTCCGTGACCTCACGGCCACTGCGGTCTACTAGATACTCAGCCAGCCGAGAGGTGAGGTAGGTCTTGCCGGTGCCGCTGGGACCCGACAGGATGAGGCGCCGGTGCTTGAGCAAAAGGCTGATGTAATGCTGCATCATAGGCTTGGGGACAAGCGTCTCAAACACCAGGCTGTCCACACACTTCTCCTTCAGGCCTGAACGTGGATACAGTGAGGGGAAAAACACTGTCTATTAGCCCTTACTGGCCAGCATGCTGAGGTGGGAGAGACAAACATGCATAGTTGACACATTGGGCTCACACATGACGTGAATCCACTCATTAAAACTGCAAAAAAGCTTATCGTAACTCTTGGGGTGTGAATTACTTAGCTATTAAAGTTCAGCTAACTACACAGTCATTAACCTGTCCAACACTGAACAGCTAAATTATTATACTTCTCATTATTATAGCCAAGCATGGGCCTTCCTGAATAGCTCAGAACCCTTTGCCTTATAGATGAAAGATACAGTAACTGGCCACTGTTTATTAAATCTTGAGGTATTCTGAATAAAATGCATAATACTAAGAGCTTATGATCTTGAAGCTACTAGCTGGCACAACATATTGAATGTTTCCTACAAATAAATTGGCCAGCACTAATAATAAACCCAGGCTAAGATCGAGGGCCTGTCTACTTTGACAAGTGTGATATTTCACCCCTTGCAGCTTGAAGCTTGCCTTGTCTCTTTGGCCAACTGGCATTCAAGCCTAAAGGAGGATTGGGTTTCTAAGATTGCCTTATGGGCTTAACAGCTTTTACATGTCCACTCCTGCATTCCTACAGGGCTCGCAGGGGTAGCTGTGAATTCGCAGCTACTGAAATCTGCATTGCATGACTGCTTGGTCAATGCCATAACTGTAAGTATAGTTAACTAATTTGCTTGTGGCCTTATTGCCATGGTTGCTGCATGTCCATTTGTACGGTTTCACAAAATATACTGCATTTGTGTTACCATCTTCACATTTTCAAAGGGTTTAGCAGAGAACACATTAAAAACATTGACAAATAAAATAAGCACAAGGAGCAGTGTTGAAAAGACTTTTCCTTATCTTAAACTGAGCGCAAACACAGATGCAGATGGGCCTAGTTACCAGCCTGGGTCAGGTTGCAGGTGCAGAAATTGATCCCCTGCTGAGAAAGTACTAGCAGTGATGGGACAGAACTTAAGCAGCAGTATGCAGGGCTTCAGACAGTAAAGGGGTCAGGCAGCCAAAGGGGGTGGAGTCTAGGGCGGTACCCAGTCTGAGTACGAGTGGAATAGGAAAAACAGATGCTGTACACCTAAGCCCAGCCTTACAGGGATCGTGAAGAAATACCTTTTTCGGATCACAGATCTAAAAGCATGTTCATGCCTTACTAACAAGCAGCACCCATGAACTATGCATTATCGCACTTTTCACTCAGTAAGGCACTTTATGCAAACATAGATAGCAAACTGTTAACACTTATGTACAATTAATTAAAAAAATGCTTTATATAATCCAGTGGCTGCAAGATAACATATAGTCTAATGATGATGCCTCTACAGATTTTACATGAATTACACGAACAGTAAGTAGGACCCCGGATCTTCTGAGGATGTTCAGTATTGCTTTTCCTTTAAGCGAAAGCTGGTTTTTACCATAATAAACCTCTTAAATCACAGTAAATTAGGCAATATCAGTAACGAGAGCCAAACAAGAACCTTAGACCCTAACCCTAACCCTGACAGCTATGATGCAATAAATTATGGAGAAGGTTGAGATAAACCCAGTATACCCTGAAGTCCTCGTGCATTCACCTTTCAGAGCTACTGTAATAGAGCTGGAGTTTTTGCCCAAGGTGCGAAAAGGAGGGACCTCTGGGAGCTCAGCACCCAGAACCCTCTTGCTGTGGTTGAACTGGTAGCTGTAGATGGAATCCGTAGACAAGCCCAAGCTGGAGGTGGGGTCCACCTTGCTGAGGTAGTCCTGGTAACAAGAAAGTGAGCTTAGTGTATCTACTGCTGTTGACACAGGCCGAATAGTGAGGTGGCTCTCAGTGACAAGAGGACTCACCCTAAATGCCTGGGTAACTGCTGAATCCAAAACTGCCCAGTCTGTTCTGCCATTGACCTTCACAAAACCGATGAAGAAGTCCTGCTGTTTTACTTCCTGGACAACGAAAAGGCAACAGCGTACAGCTTCAGATGTGTGAAATAAAGGAACTGTAAGTTTTGAGGGTGAAATGTGTCAGATATTTTGCAGTTTTTTATGAACTCAATTACTATAATTATCTTTCAATTTTCTTTTGTTACTATATCCAAGTACATCACTATAATCAATTATTATAAGTAATATACCCAATTAATTAAAGTCATATTAAATGTTATGCCATGTTATTGAATAGTAATTAATGCAGTATTGTGTGTTGTTATAGTGTGACTTAAATAGTATAACCTTTGTGTGCACTTTTCATTGTTGAGGGTTGTTGTTACCCTAAATTTGCATCAGGAGTAACCAGAAGGAAGGGGAAAACGCTGACAGGATGTATTAACAATGGGGCTTTTGGGTTCCTTGTTTACTAAAATGTGGGGAAGCTGTGATTGGTTAACGACCTCCTGGACACAAGAGGTTCATGTCAGACTTTTGGTGGGAATTTTTATTTTTTGCCTATTGAGGGTTAAATTGGACAATCTGCAGGTCAAATCGCCTGACTTTAATTTTGTTTTTTTGACACTTTTAATAAAATTTTACTGAAATCAGAAGCTCTTGATTCTGAGTCGTGTTACACGGGAAAAAATCATGAGAAATGGAACTTGTAATTAAAATTACCGATTACCATTATGTACGCTGATATTTTTATTCTCATGTCCTTTTTCCGTTTTTGCTGAATGCTACTTTAATATATAATATTAAACCGATCAGCATTTATCAAGTGTAACTTGGTAGCTACACATTCGGTTTATACTTACATACTGAGAGATTTACACAAGTCTATGAAATGGACAGCAAATTAACTGTTAATTTTACAGCACCTTTACATTTGAAAACAGTGTATATTAAATAGAAGGTTCTGTTTATCTTCTATTTAGGTACTGTATTCTTCCAAATCATTTGTTTGTTTGCTTTGTAGCAGACGTAGAATTTCCACATGTTAACATCTTAGAAACAATCCAGGAATACTACAAGTAAACTAATATAAAAATATTAGTTATATGACTGTGTCATATAACTGAGTGTGAGACCACCACTATAAAAAGTGGTGGTCTCACACTTTATCACAAAAAGGAAAGACTAATGTTTGAATAAAAAGCTAGATTCTCACATCTTTGAAAACCTTCTGGTCGGCAATACGGACTACCACACGGAGGCGTGTTTCATCTCGGCGGGAGGACATGCAAGTCATATCCATCCCACTTGTGACTGAGGGAGTAAACCGGGAGAAAACAGAGGAGATAGATTTGTAAAAATGTAATAAAGTAACAGCATTGCATACCATAGTCAGAGTACCACAGAAATACCACCAGTACAAAATACAGCCAATGCAAACAAACTGCTGATCTTTTACCCGAATCCTCATTATGGCTCAGACTGAAAGACTTGGTGAGGGACGCCGACATGGACTGCCTGGGTGATGACGTCACCAATGACGGCAGACTCGATGGCTGGGAAGTTGAGCCAGAGGAGACGCTTGGGCCCCCAGTCTTCAGCTGGTCATTTTCAGCTTTCAGGTTCTCCACAGTCATCTGTAAATAGTAGGTGGAGGAATCAACATGACATGCTAAAGTTTTTGTATAAAATTGATTTGCTAAATTGCAAATTTATGTAATTTCATTCTTTGACATGGTCTTAAAGTGAAGTTTTTAAGGCCACACACCTGCATATTAGTCATGGCCTCCTGTAGCTGCTCCAGTTGATGGGCAGAGCTCAGAGCCTCAAGGCGGATGTCTGTGAGCTTCCTCTCCTTCTCCCATAACTCCGAACGCAGTTCTGACACAACCTTATCATCACTCTCCCCTTCTTCATTCCCCTCAAAGATCCTGCAAAGAAGTTTCAGACCATCAACTACAAAGGGAAACCTTGACAGGCCCTGAATCTGTCAGTCAGAGGAATGCTGGGGCTCTTACACTGATGACGAGGCTGAAGTGGATGACTTGAGGGACAAGGTGGGGTTTTCTCCTCCATCATGAGATAACTTGGGGGATGAAGGGGCCGAGGAATCAGGGGTCGCAATCTCCTCAATGTCAGAGTATGACGATGCAGACTTGGGGCCTTTTTTGATACTGAAAGCTTTATTGAAGGAGCTCCTTAACTAAAAGATACCAGGAAGGGAAATGATAGGTTACATATCTGTTACACATTTTTTAATATGTACTGGATTCTCAAAGCATTAATCACAATAAAACTCTCACCCGCCAATCCTACCTCAGCACGTTTGTTCCCACCATGTTTTAATCTCACAGTTTAGTTTTTACTGATTTACTCAGTTAATCACAAATTTTAAATTACATTCAGCTAAAACTATTCAGAACTTGCTGTACTTTTTCCTAGACTTTCAATTACCAAAACCTAACATCATGTGTTTGCTCCTTTTAATCGATAAATAACAACTGTGTGTGTTTAAGAAACGATTGCAGCAAACCTTTCATTAAACTTACATGATGTTATCGGTTTTGTGCAGGAATTTAATCGCATTTTGCTAATTCAATAATAATTGTTTTATTATTTTCACCATTAAATGTGCCCCAATTATTTTTTTATTTTGTTCAAAAAACAAAACAATAGCAAGTTGGCAATGCCAGCACAATCTAACAGGATTTGGATTTTGATACCACAAATGATGCTAGGAAATGTTTACAATGATATATAGTTCTCCCTCAACACTATGTTCTAATTGCATCCCAGTGGAATTTAACTTTTGGTTTTCACAATGTAATACCATTATTATAATGTAAATCTTTAACTTGAAGCTAAACATCCTTAGTGCCTCAGTGCGTAATAGTTTCTTCACACATTCAGGGTCATGTGCTTGAATCTAGGTCTCAGTACTGCATATGTGTGTGTGTGTGTGTGTGTGTGTGTGTGTGTGTGTGTGTGTGTGTGTGTGTGGTTCACATGGTCTTCCCATGTATCTGTGCATTTACTCTGAGCGCTCTGGTTTACTTCCCCAGTGTGAAACCATGAAGGTGAGATGGAAATACAAAATTGGAAACACTAAAGTGACCTTAAAATGAGCGTGTCCTGCAGTATAATGTCCATTTGCTTGTGGTCTATACTGGTGGCCCACTGACACTGTCCAGCATAAAATTAATGAGGTATGGATTTTTTTTTTTTTCCTGGTATGACAGATTTACTTCTCATTTTTAAGATGCTACACACATCTGAATTGCTTAATATTGACTATTGTCTGTATTGAAATATGCCAGGAATTTGTTTGTGGTTCACACCCAAAAGCGACAAAATAACCAAATAGTTTTACTATATACTGTATCTTGCTACATGGAAGACAGTATATACAGATCACAGGCATCAGGAAGGACATTCACTAAGATATTTTGAAGGAATCAAACACAAATTAGACTTTATCATCTCTTTTTGCATTATGATACTAGGTGACAAAAAAACTAATCAGGACAATCCCCCTTCATTCACAGATTCACAAGTTCACGTGACTTTCATGAACTTGCATTGAAAAACACAAACAGATAAACAGGTATAAAATAATAAAAAAATATTTTTTACTTTTTTTTCAGAAATGTTAACCATTTCTTAGTTCTGTGAGTGATGACAATGAGAAGCAGTATGTGGACAGAGGATGGTGGGTAACACAGCTTTTCCAAATGTATCAAAGTATGACTTGTTGGGGCAGGGGTATAATAGGGAGCAGAGGAGGGACAGGGTTCAGCAGGGCCAAGCAGGATACTCACCTCGTACACCTGAAATACAGTAAAAAGCGGGAAAGCGTGGGAAAGAGATCAGAGTCATACTTAATGTCAGGTTTGGAAAGCACACTAAAGACAGGAACACAGAGAAACACAGATAAACAGACTGATGTGTTGTTGAAGGCAATGGAGACTCCAGCAGTGAAAAAACCCACATGACAAAGACATGAGATCACAGAACCAGGCCTCATCATAGCATCACAGAGCCTGTGATAGCAGTGTGCTGTTCAGCCAGCGTTTCAAATTCTTCCCAATGGTTTCCAGGTGGCTATAAACCCAATATGAGAAAGTCTGAACAGTGAGGAACTGTTTGAGCGCTGCATTGTTGTTCAGCTAAAAAAAGAAAAATGTTGAATAGCTATACAGCCAACATTCCAATCAGTTGTAGATAATTTCATATTTTCTTTCTGGTTTGAGATGGATCTATTGCTAAAATAAATTTAAGGCTTAAATGGTTTGACTGAGGACATTGCTTGGAGAGTTTTGAGTGTAAGTGCCAGAGAATTGCACTTGACTGTGAGCAGTGAAGTCAGTACAGCATACAGCATTGTTCCCTGCACATCTGGCCCAGTGGGCCTGCAGTCTCACCCAGCTCTTCTTCTTCTTCTTCTTGGCATCTGCATCCTTGCAGCTGCCAATGCTGGAGTGGCTGGTCACGCTGTTGACGCTGGAAATGCTCTCAGATGAGTTCTGTCGCTTGATTCGTAGCTCTGTGATGACACAGGGTGGGGGCACCCTTTGCATTATTGACACAACACAAATCATTGCTCTTGACCGCAGTCAGATCACTGTTTCCTGTCGTTACTTGTCGCATCCATGCTGTTTTGTAGAACAATCAAACCAAACTGGTTTATGGTTTTGTGTTTAATATCCACTAAATAATTTCAAGTGTTTTCATAATTTATAGAGTCAGCTCATTAAAACAGGAGAATGCATTTAATCCATCCTTTTTCTCAGGTAGCAAAGTGAAATTAATACAGTACAATTTGACATGTGACACATGACAGCTGAATATGTGCATTTCTTCATGTTGAAATGATAAAAATGTAATCTAATCTACTATAAAAACTCAGACAAATTTAAAGGTGTATTTAATTAATTAATTGTTATTTAAATATTCAAGTCATACTCATTAACACACCAATGTACTGGTATGGTACAGCTGAATTGTCCGTACTGTTATGGCATATCAATGCAACTGAAACTGGTTTCTGCTCCATAGTGTGATCGTGTTTGACATGAACATTGATAAGTTTGTATTCAGTCACGCTTTCATTACTCTGCATTACATTTTATAGCACCTTTAGAAGATTGATTAAAAAAAATAAAGTTTTCATATTAGCATATCCAATTTACTCACTTGTCCACTGTGACTATGGGAAGGTGGTGCCTTCTTACCTTTGGGGGCGTTATCAGGGTTGTTGAGTGCACCCTGGATGATGGCCTGTGCCTCTGAGTTCTTGTGCTTCAGAATCTCGATTGTCTCACGCAAGTCCAGAAGCTCAGTATCCTTAAAGGCAAACAGCAATTCAAGACATATTGCCTCTCTCCATTCAACAACTGGAGTGCAAAGTCCTACTTGCATGATCAGCAGAGAGTGTCTTTTTATTCAGACGATCTGACTGCTTCCATGTTAGTGCAAACATGAAGCAGCACATTTGCAATGGGAGGAACTAAATTTTGTTTACCACTCATTTATAACATGATAAACTGACCATTACATTTCAGGACACCATAATCTTCTCATTCAGGACTAAAATGCACAGCAGAGCGTTACATTAAGCTATATGGATCAGTTTTACCAGAGAAGACGTAATAACTTATGATGACTTTGGTAAACACATTCCACCTATGTTGTATCTTTCAGTAACAAGGTATCGTCTTAAAGAGAAATGTATACTTGTTAATGCCAGCATAGTTGTTTATGGGATTGGCACACTTGTGTACATGTTAAAAAGTATTTCATGAGCTGCACAAACCTTGAGGGGGTATACTTTCTTCTCACTAAGCCACTTAATGGACTGAACTTTGAGTTAAACATAAAGATAGCAGTGCATGCTTATCCTCGGGAGATATCACTTTACTCCATAGCTCGTTGTAATGTGTTAAGTAGCTGCTGAAAAATGGCACTTAACCACAAAGCAGAGGCTGCCAAACAGCAGTTAGGATTTAGGATTTAATTTGCTCCAGAAAGCTACCATCTGCCCTAATCTCTGAAACATATTGTGCACTTTTTTTAGTGCTGTCAAATTTGTCTGTAAGATATTGAGTAAAACATTTAAATAATGATGACTCAGTCTTATCAGAAGGTATCAGCCGTAACAATCATAGTTATGTCTTAGAGTGTTACAAGGCAATATGCAAAATATTGTGCTTACCTTCACAATAAACATGACACCAACATTCATCAATTGTACATACACTTACAAAATCCTCAGCCCATGTTTCATTTTAAATGCTTACTACACTACTACTGTACTCTTACATAAATCATATCATATTATGGAGTTTCAATGTCAGCCCTTTCAACAGAATTTCGATAGTTTGCATGTTTTGGCTCCGTGTTCTAAGCAGGGACACACAGACAGGGTGCAGTCTTGGGGCCATACCTTCTGCTCAGCGCTGATGGAGAGACTCTGCAGGCGTGAGGTCATAAGAGCAAGACTCTGCTCAAATGCAGCCACAAGATTTGCCTGCAGACAAGACACAGAGGGGTCAAAGTTGACAAACAGGTGAGCATCTTCCTGTGTGTTACTCCAGCCTGTCCTAAAACAGAGAAAACCCCCATTTCAGATACTAATATATTTATGTATACAGCAGGCTAAACGTCACTGCTGGAAGGCCCGCCTCTAATACCAACACAACCTCCTCATTCCATCAAATGAGATGACAAGTGAGAGGACACCATCACTCGTAACACTAGGTGTAATCTCTATCAGGACTCCAAGTCAAAGAAAGTACCAGCGTCTGTGTGGGTATTGCCATGCTATGACACGCTTGCGGCAATGTCTAACCGCTGAACAGTGTTGACAGCACTGCTATGAGAATGTTGCGGCAGCTTTCTGGACCTGCAGGACGGGAGCCGCTCCTTCACATTCAGTTCCCATTTAGCTGCTTTGGTGTAACTCGACAAATGCACCGTGAATCTAGGTCAGGCCTATCTGATGCACATACCGTCGCTTCATCAATCGCTGCACCCTACCCCTCCAGCTCACGCGTGACATTCCACTTAGAGGCCGGGCCCCGCTGTGGATGAAAACTGTGCGGAAATATCGCCGTGACAGAACGTGCCAACGTAGCGAGCTCACACATCACACACCCGAGTCTGAAGAGCCAATGCGACAACGAGGCAGGATTTGGGAAAAAGTCTGTAGTGCTACCTGTGCTATAATTTTAGGCTACTTTGACTGATGAAGTGACTTTATATTTTGCTTTCCTCATCACATTTTGCATTATTTATTTTCAATTAGTCAATGCTGTTTACAGTTTTGCAATAAAGGCCATGCTGATTATGCTCTCATCACATTCGCAGTGCATTAAACTTAAATTACTACTATCAGATGTCAAAGACGTATTTATGTACTACGTGTAAACAGCTTGTAGTAAAGCTAAATTTTTTGATAGCCAAAACAGGACCTTGTGACAGTTTCACTTGTCCTTTCATTACTGTCCAGCTTTCCATCTAAATGTGATACTAGCAAAAATCCCCCCCAGCTCTGAGCTACTCTGCAAGCATATAAAAACTCTGCTGTAAAGGGAAGTGTACACGATCTGTACGTAAGAAGACAAGGTTGAGACTACAAACACTTTGTGTGCAATATTTTCCATTGATTCGCCAAAGGGATTATTGTCAGTCAGTCAAAAACTGACCAACATCCTTGCCTATGTCATAAAACAAGGCCGAAGCTGTTACAGCATGTTGGAGTTGGCATTATAGGTGGAAAAGTGATCTTAACATGAGAAGTTATAGGTGGGACAATGGCCTCTTAACATGAGACGTTATAGGTAGGACAGTGGTCCAGACATGAGAAGTTATAGGTGGGACAATGGTTTTAACATGAGAAGTTATAGGTGGGACAGTGGTCTTAACATGAGAAATTATAGGTGGGACAGTGGTCTTAACATGAGAAGAAAACACAGTAGTGTGAGCTGCTCCCACTGATACCTACATTCACAGAGAGCTGACTGGTAAGACAAGCCACCTTCTCCTGGGATGACTCCAGTTCACGCCGAAGCTTTCGGATTTGCTGTGAAACAAAACAAACAAACAAACAAACAAAACTAATGAGAAATAATAATACTAAGATGTGTAGCAAAGCTTTGCCTTTTACCTATACATTATCAGCTCCCATTAATTACTTACATATGGATACCACTACTATTTCAAAGCATGCTGAGCCAGTTTTTTACGTCACATGACCATATGTATACATCTTCTCATTGTCTGCTGACTGAAGTTTATTCCAGCAAACAGGTTGTTAGCTGAAATGGTATTTAAGTGAAAACCATGGTAACCAGTTCTCCATACTCAAATTCTTTAACAATTCATCCTTCACAAAGCAGACATAATAATAATAATAATAATACATTTTATTTATAATGCACTTTACATTTGAACCAAATCTCAAAGAGCTAACATTAACATTTTGTACATTCTATTTACAAGATCCCTCTACTTCTAATGAAATTTGGTCAGAAATGTGCGCATTTGTGGGAAAATTAAACACAGACTTTAAGACCGTGTATGTCGGCTGTAAAAATTAGCTATTTTTTTATTAATATACTGCATTTATTCAAGAAGGCACTGGTAATATCTAATTTTACTCTTTTGTATCTGTACCTTTTGTATCTGTTCATCACACATAAAAAATGTATGAAACTTTAGGTCTTTGAGAAATACAAGAGTAGTGATGAAGAGAGCACTGATTCTCAATATGATGAGGAGTGAACACCATGAGATCAAAAGGTCCCCCTTCTCCATCTTCTACCCACTGTTGACAGGGTCGGAGCAAAGGCTTGGTGATGGAAAGGCAGGCAACTGACTGAAGAAGCAGTGCGAAGCTGGATAGGGTTAATGGAGGACACAAAGTAAAGGCCTTACCTCACCCTGCATCCTTTCTTCAGCCTGAAGAAGCATGAGAAACACATAAGGACAGAGCAAGATGTCAGAGTTAGGCAGGCAAGCACAGGGAAGTAAGTTTGGGAAGGTTGCGTTTTACAGCGTTCAGTAGTTTGAAGAAAAGGCCGTGGTGAGAGAGCCTTGTGACACCTGGTGTACAAACTCTGAACTACAGCTGTAGACGTTTAATTTTCATACGCACACACATCATGTGGATTAATCATTAAGGCAGAAAAATCGCTTCACCTATTTAACAGCTATTTTTCATACATTAAACAACAATGGTATAACCTTTTGAAAAAGACATATAATCTGCTGTTACACAGTTAATGGTGAAAAATTGAAAACACATATGTGCATGTGTGAATCTGATCATGCAAAAACAAAGCCTTTGACTTTTCCTATTTTCTAAACTTTTCCAAAATATTTTGTTTCTGCAGACAGCAGACATGTAATTAAATGTGCTAAATTCCCACTCCCTTGTGATGTCTAAGAGGTTTGGCTTATCCAGTGTTCGGGGTACCGTCTCTGCAGTGCTGACAGGGTAAATCAATGAGAGGCCAGACAGAGCTCCCGTCGCACTCAGAATCACGTAGCAGCGCAGCACTGTGACAGAAATGCTGAACGCAGCAGGAGACACCGGTCTCATCCAGAAGCTCCAGGAGCTTCCTGGACTTAGGACTGCTGGCGTCTGCGCTCTTGACTCACCGAAGAATAGCTTGATGAAGCATTGGACGTCAGTGAGAGGACCGAGCCGTGAACTGCAGAGGGACGAGGAACGAGACAGCAAAATCACCATGTCTCAAAGTGACACTGTATACCACACACTCAGATAACACTCAACAGTCGTTCTTTTCTGTGCATTCAGTCAAATGACTCTTGTTGCTATATATAAAGTTACTTATCTCAGTTGATACCAAAAAATGAGTATCCATTATTTTTTTCTGAGATTTACAATAAAATAAAATAAAATTAAAAAAACAATAAAAACTCTTTTATGAAGTCATTTACTTAATTTGTCAATTTGCTGTTTGATCAAAGATGTAGAACACTGCACCATTTTCTTCAGTGACCCAGAATATGCAGTAGGTGAAGGTGGGGGGGGGGGGGTTGCTGGAGATGCAGGACACCGATGCACTGCTACGAAAGGCTAACTGGCTGTACTTAGTTGGGTTTTATTTAATTATACCCTATAAGACAAAGAAGCATTGAGCTTGCTATAATTCCCTATTTTCAGTATTAGAGGGTGGTTGTGGGGAAAGGCTATGTGGTGTGGACAAGACAAGGGGCTTGTTTTATGTGAGACGAGTCTCTCACCATCTTCCCCAGGTTCACGAAAGGATCCAGAGCGGATCATGCTCTTAGGCCGGTCTGCCAATGAAAGGGTACTGCCCAGTGGGGACGTTCCATAGAGCTCAAAAGCAGCGTCCTGGGTGGGAATGCTGTTGGAGCGAGTCATGCGGGGTGTGCCAGTGCTGGGGGTGGGGGCCACTGCAGAAACAAGGTTGGAATTAAAAAAATGTGGACATGCAAGGACCAGGGGCTGGTTTCTTCTTTAAAACAACATAGGTCATATATAAAATTGCTAAAAAGGAAAATTGTGCAGCTACCAAATTTCCAAATTGTTCTTAAAGCTCCCAAACAAGGATAGCTTCAGCCAGACTACTTATACATTAAAAAGTATGTTTCAATCTGAATGTGGAACAGCCTCTGTGTAATGCCTATTTTTACATCGTTCTCAGCAGATGTAGCACGCATTTGAACATTTATTAAGCCTTCACGGACAACACAAGTGGCATTCATTAAAAGAGGTAATAACATGTTATATGAGTATCAGGACATTCTCAAAAATTATTTTTGACATTTTTAGGCCAACACCTTATGAAAAAATTGTACCAGTTACACGAGTACCACAATAAGAAATACATGAAAAATATGAAAGCCATTATGGGTTTGTCTTGAACCCACACCAATAACACTTAAGCAAGTAGGTATAATAACATCACATGCTTGTTAAAAGAGGGGGTACTTTTTAACATGGCATTGGAGCTTGATTTATTTAAAGAGTAGTTGAACAGTCCTATACAGCAGTGATGCCAGATTCGCCCTTGGAGATCAACTTACCCACATTGGTGAGGGGCGGCTTGGCTGTAGTGGGAGAGGGCAGCTGGGGGGGTGTTCCTGACTCAGTCAGGCTGACAATAGTATGTGAATGACGCCTCTCCGTCTTGCCATCTTCTTCAGATTGAGTGCTATAGCGACTGACAGGGGAGGGAACACACATTAAGTATATCCCACGCAACATCATGCCAAGGGTAAATGTGGTGTTGACCAAAATTAATCTCACCTTAATCCTTTTTTTGGCAGGG
Organism: Chitala chitala; assembly: GCA_025773905.1. Lineage (NCBI taxonomy): Eukaryota > Metazoa > Chordata > Actinopteri > Osteoglossiformes > Notopteridae > Chitala > Chitala chitala. The sequence continues at coordinate 6,716,960 of JABJVR010000103.1, read as the reverse complement.
TGTTCCTGTCCCTTTGCAGACTAGGAAGAAAGGAGTCCCATTATTAGTAAACTGAATCCAATTTCAGCAACCATTAACGTTCCCTTCTAACCTCATGAACTACAGAGGCTAAGCTTGTTAGCCATTCAACTAAATACAGCAGCAATTAAAGCTTATAATACAGTCACTGAACTGGAAAAAGAAACCCAATGCTGTTCAATTTTTCGTTTTCATATCTTGTTTTTTCAACTCAACTTGATCGTTAAAATATATATCTACATAATAAATTAATTGAAAATGTCCAATAACAGATAAGGCCAACAAAAGAAAAATCTTTACATATTTTCTCATATTACTACCATACCTCTTTAAAAATATACCAATGCATGTCTGTGTGTGTGTGTGTGTGTGTGTGTGTGTGTGTGTGTGTGTGTGTGTGTGTGTGTGTGTGCATATAGGAAAAAATAATTGAGGTATAACAAAGAACAGGCATGGTCTATTTACTTGACTTCAGCATTTACCAAAATATATGGATAACTTTTTTTTTTGTGTTCATCAAATCATGAAACATTTGAAGTGTAATCTAGTTTCTTACTCTATGTATCTATTCAGCTTCTCAAATCGAACCAAGTTCTTTGTATTTCAGATAGGTAATACAGAGCTTGACTAATTTTTCATACCTTTGGTTCATATCTTTGGTTTCTTAAGGTAAAAAAAAACTGTAAGACTTATGTTTTCTTTTGTGAGCTAAGAATTTCACACCTCCTGCAGTAAAGTAAATGTACATTTACAGACTGGTCAGTAGGTGGCGCTGATACCATTCCATGCTTTCTACTGATTTGTGTTAAACTCGGAACACAGCACAAGGGACAGAGGTATTTAAGACATATTAGAACACTGTTTGGCTGGAAGTACAGGAAACAGGGGAAGTGTGAATGGACAGCCTCTCAGCATAAAAACTCTCATTCCTACGTCTGCTTAACAAAACTAGTTTTAGCCTAGCTTGCTGTTTTTAGAATCACAATAGTACAGTCTCACAATCAATTTTGCTTGACTGGCTGCAAAAGAAATATTACATGGAGTGAAGAATAAAAATTTAGACCCCTATAAACTCCCCTCCAAAAATGGCTAGTAATCAGCTGAAAGTAGGCCTAGCTGACATGGAAGACCGTGTGTCCGTGATGCTCCTCGCAGAGGTCCACACCACTATGCCTGTGAGCTAGACATGGGCGGGTACGAGCAGACCCACCTTTCCGGCAACGTGAGCGAGGCCCTGCTGCCTGCATTCCAGACGCCCGAGATCCGGTCCTGCTCACGCTCACTGGGCAAGGTAGGGCTAGCCGGCACACTCATCTGAAGGGGCAGGGACTCCATGCTGCGGTGCAGGCTGGACAGCTTGGGGTAGAGCAAAGGCGAGCCACCCACGCTGAGGGCCTGGCCGGAGAAGCAGCTGGGTGAGTCGATGTGCAGGATGGGAGCGGGGCTGGGGGTCAGCCGCGAGGGCACCTCAGAGCCCGCCAGGTCCTGGAGCTTGGAGAAGGGTGGCACTTTTGGCGGCAGGTCATGGAGGCTCATACAGGAGTCCAGGCTGTTGGAGTTCACTTTGTCCAGGTGTGCCAGGCTGGGCGGCCGGCCCAGGGACTTGCTACTCAGCAGCCTGGGGGCAAAACAAATGAGCTTCATAAACAGGGATTGGTTCCTCAGAGAATAAGATGGAGTGGTTGCTGATGACCCTGACTCTTTATTAACAAGTTCAGGCATTCCTTTATACTGTGTGCACAAATTAGTAAACCCATAATATTACTTATTATTCTAGTACGCTAGACATTAAAGGTAACAGACAAGAGGTCACTACCTCAGGATGATGGAAAACAAGTATATTTTTTACTGTGTGTGTTTTATACAGGTTATTTATGTATACACTTTTACCTGAAAATACTGTACCGTGTCACAATAGTGGATAACACGTTTCTTGGTTATAACTGTCAGGTGCTCCCAGCAATAACCCAGCTCTCACGCAATCAGTCAGTAAGCAGCTGCACCTGTTCCCAGGCAACGCAACCATACATAACACTGTGCTGTGTTTGACTCACTGTGAGGTATCTGCATATGTGAGTACCGAGTGTGCTGATGGCAGTGTCCTCTGTCTTCGTGATCCTTCCCCTACCTGCCCACCTGCCCACCTGCCCTGTCTGCCCTGCTAACTCCCACCCGCCTGCCACGCCTTCTCCCCGTGTTGGTTTTGTCTAGCATTGATTTCGCCGGCTACAGAGCCCATTGACATTGATTGATCATCAACCTTGTCTATCAATAGTGTTTTTGTTCAGGTTACCCTGAATGCTACCAAACAAACACCAAATGAACACCAGCAAATCGCACTTGACTGCCCTGGTTTTTGTACTGACAAGTACTTGAGCTTTCTAACACAGCATTACATTTTTGTTTTCATAGTGTTTTGATGAGCTGGTACGGATGTCCCAAAAAAAGGTTACAAATAAGGTAAAAAAAATAAAACTATAAAAAAATCATGCACAAACACACACACAAACGCACACACCGATGACACTAGTTTCTGAAGGAAAGTTACCCAGCTGAGCCGCAGCTATAAACTACATCTAGTGTCCTGTATGAAAGAGCTATTACTGGCTCAAAATTTATGGGTTCGCCTAAGAGAGAGCACTACAATTGTACTACTGAACAATGGGTGTAAATCAAACAGCTTCACATTGAGCACCCTGCTTAGGGGAGCGAGGATCAGTGTCTGTTTAACCAGGTGCAAGGTGGGAACAGGTGCACATTTTGTCTGTACTGCTTAACCAGAGATGTGTGTGAGTGTTCAGCTGTTTCACAAGTGACTGTTATGCACTGGGAACGTAATGAAAAACAGCAGCTCAGAGCAGAAAGCTCCTGTCTGCCCGGTGATTAAGCACAAGTCACAACCTCAATCAGCTTAACGTCTCGGAGTCGATATCTGCTCCTACACATGTAGTCAGCAGTCACCATCCTCTACTGGATCATCGGTTGGGTCAGTCCTCGTAAATTACATGCTGACATTAAGTGAAAAGAAGACAGTGATGTCGCTATGTCCAAAATGGAAATACGCTTTTGTATTACTTGCCATTTACCTCAAGTTGTCACTTAATCAGAGCCAGCTGTTGGTTTTATTCTGTCTGGTAAAAATCTGTTTAAAAAGTTTCATTTTTTTGCATTGCTTCTGCTTCTGTATTTACCAGGATGTTGAAGTTATGCATCTAACATAGTTTCTGTACCCTTTTAAAACATAAGTTAATTTAAACTGAAGTAAAATTATAGGAGGACCTGTGGTTATTGTATTCATTTGTTCATCACGCTGATCCGACCGAATCTTATAACAACCATGTCAGCCTCCCTACAAGGTTGGCTGTTCTCAGGAGCTTTTGTTGTAGGTATCTGAGTGTGACATATTTGTGGAAAGGAGATTTGGCAGCCTATCTGCTATCACAAGGTGTTATACGTTGATATTAAGTGGTCCAAGGTGGATTCAGACATTGTCATACCTGGGAGTTGTAGGAGATGACAGCTCAGAGTACTTGCTCCCACTGGAGTGTCGGAGGCCTGGCTGTTTGGATCCAACCTCCCCAGGGGTGTGGGCCTGGCTGGGGTCGAGCTTCTGGAGCCCAACATCAGGTTCTGATGCCACAGCTTTGGCCTTGGCCTTCTCCTTCTCACGATCCGTTTGGTTGACAGGGCCAGTGGTAGCTCGGCCAGCGGTTTTGTTCAGCTCCTTCTGCTTAGAGCCTACACCAGGTGGGGAGGGCAGCGGCATAGGTGCAGGCTTGAGACTGAGCAGACTGGCATCGATGTTACTGCTGACAGGTCGTCCAGCGGGGCGCCCCGTAAGGCTCATGGCACTGGATTTGGCTGGTCTTGGCAGGCTGCGGTACTGGATGTTATTTCGGGCATTTGGTGAAAGGAATCCCTGGTCACAGTTGGACACGTCCAGGCTGTTCTTTCGGCCTCCCGTGCCACCACTGGGTGCCCCTCCACCCACTGGCTTGATGGGGATGCCTGAGGACTTGGGTGTCTTTCCCACGGTGGCTGAACCACTGGAGATGGTGACGCCTCCTGCTGTCATCACCGTGGCAGTGCCAGTGGCAGGAGGAGCCTTCTTGTAGCCAAAGGAACCGCCGGCAGAGGGCCGGACCAGGCCTGAGGGGGGCTTGCGGTGTTCCCCACGGTCTTTCCCTGCATCTGAGCAGGAACGCTGCAGACCCGTGCCCTTTACTATCATCTTGGACTTGTCCACCACTTTCTGGTCAGTCTTTGGCGCTGCAGACAGATTACACACAGTCACTGAGGCTCACTCAGTTCTTTAATAATCATCCACCAATTTGAACTAATTATAACTTTAAGCAAAATCTGAGCAAGTCCAAAAACATCATTTTCAATCAGCCAAAGTGGCCCGGAGGACAACAAATATTGTTCATGCATGCAGGCCAGATGAACGCGATGCAGGAGAGTGTCCATGTGTGGAGGGCTCAGTGTAGATCCAAGTTATAATGAAGGCTGTACATGATTGGAGATAATAATGGCTACTTAAGATAAACTGGTAGTAAAACCGCAGTCAGAGAAGAGCGATGTCTTTCAAGACGAGCATTTTCATATCAAGTGTGATATGCTTTTTTATATCATACTTCAAATGAAATTAGGGAGATGTGCAAAATGTGGGAAACAGTACAACATATTGTAGAAAAGCACCACCCGAATAAGGCTGTAGCAGCGCGAACGACGAATCTGTTTAACAATACAGTCAATGTCACATTTGCGCCAAATCCTCAAACGGAGCCAAAAGCAAGTGTCATCCCAGCAAACACAAAACATTCAAATAACGTTAGCTAAACATTTAAGTAACTTTAGGGACGTTATTTGAACGTTTTGTGTTTGCTGGGATTGAAGAGGTTCATGTTAAATACGAACGAAAGGAAAGACATTCCAGTGAGTCAAAAGACAACAGTGAATACAAAAAGTGTAAATTAAGTGAAACCAGTAGTGTTAGTTAAATTCGTTCAAGAGAAAGAACTCCTGAGATTCCAAATGTTCTCATGGAAGGACATTCTCCTTCCAAGCAATAACCCTACTCCTCCTCTCCTCCCTCTCATCTCCCTCATGCCAGCCACAATTTTTTTCAAAGGTAAAGTGCAGGTTAACTTGTTTTATTTTTTACTTTAATACCGTGTATTAACCATTGTTATTTGTTTACGATATTAAGGACAATAATTTGTACAAAAAATACCATTAAAAAAGATTTTTATATGTACATTTTTGGATGTGTGGAACGGATCATCCGATTTTACATTATTTGTAATGGGAAAATTCGCTTTGATATACGAGCGTTTTGGTTTACGAGCACTGTTGCGGAACGAATTGTGCTCGCAATCCAAGGTTCAACTGCATGGTGTGTCAGGCACATGTGAAATGACAGTATTGTGACACTGTGGCCAAAAGTAACAGCTAAAAGCCATGACATGTATGTAAAAATTACCATTAAATGAACAACAGACATCTGTTATTTGCCTATGAAGATTAAAACACCTAACCAACCAGAAGACAGAACACACATGAAGTAGACAACTTGCAAATGTAACTCACATCAATAGTTAGACGTAAACTCAGACGGCAGCATTTGGCAGACGTCTGAACACTGGCTATTTGGGAGTGCATATTTTACATCCAAACTCGTAAACTGTCAGACTTACTTAGATAACATCTGCTCATATAATCTATTCTGTTTGTCGTCAATTGTAAAACGTCAGTCTGTATGGCGCTGCTGTGTGATGTTCTGCTTCCTTTGTACGGCGCACTACTGACACAACAACCTCGGTGATGTTAATTAAATCTGCTGCGGAACAAAAAAAGCCACCTGACAGCCAAGCTTTTGATGCTAATGATAGACATTTAAGTTTACGCGTGACTCATTGCAACAAAAGAAGAGTTGAAGTAAGCATCCTCTCGGTCTGCCACCATGCTGTGCAGTACAGCAGTAAGCTAAACATCCCAGCGTGCATTTGGATGGGACACTGGGACCTTGGAATCAAAGGTGGGGCGGGTAGGTATACATTAAAGGAAAGGGTGCAAGGAAGCAAAAATTACCAAATAAATATAAAATTTAATATATAAAAGAGGGGGACCGAGACAGAAAGTGTAAGAAATGATTGCTGCATCCTCATAGGTCGTCATTGCCAGAGTCATTTACATGCTGAAAAAGCCCCCCCCCCCCCCACATCTTAAAATGGATTTACTGTCAGTGAAGCTGACGCCCATGACGCCACTCAAAAGCAATGCACTCAGTCTGATTGAAAAAAGACGGATCGCTATGATTCGCTCAGCACGATTTCCACTGCGGCTGGAAGAGCTGGGGAACGCGATGCCTTGGCAGGAGCCAGAGACGCTAAGCAAAATCTGAGCAAGTCCAAAAACATCATTTTCAATCAGCCAAAGTGGCCCGGAGGACAACAAATATTGTTCATGCATGCAGGCCAGATGAACGCGATGCAGGAGAGTGTCCATGTGTGGAGGGCTCAATGTAGATCCAAGTTATAATGAAGGCTGTACATGATTGGAGATAATAATGGCTACTTAAGATAAACTGGTAGTGAAACCGCAGTCAGAGAAGAGCCACGAGGACTGGTTAACAAAACATTCTGCAATTCTTGATAATGTTAATTGCAACCCGGATTGCCTCCAGCCAATGTGGGTGTCAACAGACCATATTTGTTGTTGAGGCAGCATCACAAACCTTCAGATTAGGTTTCTATCTGAGAGGGCACATTGCTCTTTTCCATACCCATGTCAGAGGAAAAACCACATGGACTGCATGACTGACACATGCGGATGAACACCAAATGGGTCCTATTTCACTGGCTACAGGATGACTGCTTTGTACTCTTCAAATGATGTCGCCAAAAAGTGCATGCTCAGTCCCTAGATATCACCCTCCGTAGCCAGAGCAAAAGACTGACAACCTGATTAGTTCCCTGAGACAGTGACCCTGCTTTTTTTAGTGTAGCAGACATCTCCACTTTGGAGTGAATCTGACTGGTGAAGTCAATGCAAGTTTTGTGCCCCGGGTTAGTGCTGCATCTTTCACACATACACAGTAAAGCATGTGCTGTGACTCTGCTGACGGAGTTTTCCACTGGTCGGCAGACGCTTTTCAGCCTGTGGCTTGCTGACAGTGTAATAACTAGCCCTCTCTTCTTGTGGAGTCACACATTTTTTTTGCATGTATTCTGAGTCCTTCATTTTCATTTTTGAGGTTGTCTCGTCCATACTGGCTGGGAACCCGGCCCGGTCAGACCTCGATGCTCCTGTCACAAGTCATCTCCGAACTCATTTTTCGTTCACCCTGTCAAACCTGCTTCTCAGACCTGAGTGCGTCTCTTGACCTCTCTTCACCAAAATGGACAGGATTGAGGTCACACTGCCTGCTTGAATGCTGCAGCAGATATTCATTATGGAGGCTTAAATATTTAATCTTTCCTTTAATTATACCGTTTCTTACCATGAAAAAGTTATTTTTATGGAAAAAGGTTCAGCCAGTGTGTCTCTAACTATTGCTAGATGCTCTTTCACGAACAAATAGCTTGGAAAACTGAACATTCATCTTAATTTTATAATGACCATAATAATAATAATAATAATAATAATGCAATGTCATTTCAAAATCTTAAACAAGCATCTACATTTCATGTTGTACATTTACCAGATATTATCTAAGATAAAGTCAGAACCAGACATGAATATCAGTTAAAAATTAAAATTAATTATTACGAAAATGACCGAAATGTGTTTCTGTGCCTTTTTACTTAATGAACGTAGCTTTTTCTTAATGAAATAGCTATAGCTACTATGGCCGCCCCACCACTAACATAAATGTGTGATTACCCGCATTGGCAAAGTGCTCCGGCAAACTGAAAACAAAAAAAAACCCTCACCATGTAATCCACAAAAAACTGTGTGGAATGGCATTTCCAGTGTGCACTCTAGAGTTTAACTGTTCTGCTTTATGACCAATGGCATTTTGTGGCATTTTACCCACCTTTCACACTGGCGGGAGGCTAAGGAAACACAAAATGGCACAGGGAAGCGCCATCACAAAGACAAAAGTGGTGGAGCCCTTCCACTAGTTTATCCAACTCAGGATCAAAGAAGAGGGCCAAAGTGAGAAAGTTCTCCTGCTGGTTGGGACACAGTTGCCTTTCAGACAGCACAACTGCCCAAGATCGGTCTGAGATCAGAAGCACCACATAAAAATGGTCATCACCCCACTGCTTCCATTTTGCCACACAAACAGTGATCACACATGCCCAACAATTTCACACGTGAAGTACACGTTTCTGTATTCCGGCACAAAGCATGGCCATTGCAGGTTTTGAACGGCCTTCATTATCTCACAGGGGACCTGCTCCAAGGCTGACAATGATAACCCACAAAAAGAAAAAACACAACTTGAGAGCAAACATGTTTTTCTTTTGTCAGTCAAAAGGTTTCATTTCGGTGCTATAAAACTCACTGCCATAAATACATATTCCAGGGGTAAGCGAGGCGTGTGTTTGGACAACAAACAGCGTGCCTTTGTGTTCTGTTGGCACAGAGAAAATACGGACACAGATGGGTGTTGAAACATGGCACTGGTTACAAAGGGCCTTGGCACAGTCAGCAGCTGTCTTGGGCTTGTGCCAAAACTGTGCAATACCCATCTACCTCGATGGGCAACACCATACCAGCAAAACAGCAGGCAGCTAAAATAAAGCAAGGAACCCTTATAGCTGATTCTTCTGTTCTAGCGTCTTATCTGTGCAACTCCACATGAAAGTGACAAGATGTTAACACAGAGAGGAGATAATAATGCTCATAGAAAGAACATATATGCAAGACCAGCTTTTATAACTTTTAATCTCCCTTTCAGCCTATGGAGCATGCTAAGAAGGAGGTCGTAGGCGGTCAGGTCTTACCTGCAACTTTCAGCATGCTTTGGGAAGTGTGTGTGATGGGGGACGTAACCCCAATGGGGGGGTTGCGGCCCTTCTTGAAGCTGCCAGGCTGGCCGAGGCTCTGAGGCTTCTTGAGCTCCCCCTTGTTCCCACCATCCTCACTGGTGGCCTCTGAAGGGCGGGATTTCCTCCACTTGCTGGAGGACTCTGTCTTGAGGCTGCCCGTGTCATAGTCGGCTCCCGCTGCCTTGCGATGGGCCTTGCCATCCTCGCTGTACCAGCACAGGCCACTCTCCACCAGGGATCGCTTTTCCGCATCAGTGCGCAGCTGGGAGTGAGGCCGATAAGCACAATATTACCTTCTACAGTTTGCATCCCAGCAGAGAACTGGCCGCTGGCAAATCACTATGTCTACGGCTTTGTTGCATTTATACCAGACTGTCATTATTGTTACTTTTGAAAGAGGCATTTAAGGTAATCTTAACTTACAGAAGAATAGATTGCTGCTTGGCTCTTTGCAACTTTCTGAATCAGTTCAATCAAACTTAAATGTATTCATCCTCAATAATTTTACATCTTATACTAGACATGAAATGAAGGCTCAGCATTTTTTTCTGGAATGCCTCTTTTTCTATAACAGCATCACCATTTTTTTGTCATAACTTTGTCGGAAGGAACATTTAAGGTACTCCCTCCCGGTGCTAGCCGCTACAGCTCACTGTATGCTATATTACAGATTAGTTGCCAGGCTAACACCTCGGTAAGTAGTCATTAATAATTACATTTTAAAAATTAAACAAAAAGCTCACTTGTTACTGACAAAAATAAAACTCACAGGTTTCAAAGACAAATGAAAAGAACAAAAAGCAGAATCTGAGCCCTGTTATATGTGAAAGCATACAAGCCTCTGATATTGTCAAAAGCAATTAATCTGATGAAACAAATAAAAATCTAAAAACAAACATGCCCAAAACCAGACCACAGAAAATTTAATAAAGAAAAATAAATAAAAGAACTAAATAAAATATGGTATGATAACAATGCTATAGCATGGGTTAGAGGAAATGTTGTAAAAAGGGTTCTAGGCTTAAGTTACTATCAATAAAACAAGACAGCCATGGGTTAAGATAAACTGCTTGCTCATTACAAGTTTCTAAGTAATGTCTCTCATTTTATATCCCTGTTTGATGTTAAAGGGTCAAAGTCATAAATCATGTCAAAAATTCTCTCTTCCACCTCCAGGGAGGCAGGAATGATGTAATAATGGTAATATCCAGCTGCTTCCCACAGGGCACTAGAGACCCAAGCTCACATGACAGACAGCTGTTGATAGTCCTCCACACCTGTGGGGACAACAGACAAGGTAATGTGTAGCCAAAAGCCAAGGACCATGCAGCTATTTTCTTAAAATATATATAAATGAATAAAATTAAAAAGTAACCTTTGCCTATCAGCCCAACAACTGATCCTGCCATGCGAGCAGAAGAGTTGTAGAAGCAATATTTAATATTCCTTCTTAGAACAGTTGTGAGAGGGGGGAGGAAGGGGTTGAAGACAGAGGCAATGGCTGGATCTAATGTTGCTCTGACAAGTACTGTAACTACATACTTCCTGTGGCCCTATTTAGAACAATCCTTGGTTCATGAGCTAAGGTTAATCTAAGTGCTTAGCCCCTGGCAATAAGGTTACCATGGTAACACAGAAGCACTGCTGCAGTAGACCCCTAAGGTCCTTAACAGAATGACAAAAGTGAGCCTAGCACCACTCGCCTCTTTTATGCCATATATCTTTTATTTGATAATGAAATTTGTTTTATATATACATATACACACAAGCAGAAAGACAGATGCATATACTATACATGAAAGAAAAGCAAATTTATCCCATGACATACCAATTATCCTTATTAGTTTAACTGCCATTTCAACAAAGCAAAACCCATATTACATCACCTTCCAAGGTGAGCCACCTTGTTCATGCCATGACAGATCGACCAACCACAAGGTCTTAGTCTCCCAAGAAGTCAAAATAACTTCAGCCCGAAAAGCAGCAGCATGTCTAACTGTTGCTACTGTAATGAAATGGGAATTCTGGGAGGCAAAAGTAGCCCTATCTCCTCCACAATGGTTAAAGGGCCTGCAAGAGGCATCATGGGGTAACAGGTTTCATTAAAGAGCCAGAAAAATGTCTGCCAGTTTTGCTGAATATTTTATTTATGTCCATCTCACTGATGGCACTCCTAGCTGAAGTCGCACTATCATCAAATTAACAGTAAGCCCAAGAGGCCACACTGCTGTTGTACCAAAGTACTTGCCTCTGTAGTTCATTAAGTGATGAAGATGAAAAACATCTGTCAATCTGAAAATTGAATTGTACCACTGTGCCGCCATATGTATAACATTATCTCATTCTCTTTCTTCCCACAATATAGCATGACCTTTAACTGACATTAAATAAATCCACGGTGAGATCAGCTACATGCTCAGTATCTGTTTTTCAGTGATTGTAAGTGTCTAAAAGCTCCAGCACGACTGCAGCTAGAGCTACTGGCAGACTGGAGCCGTCTGACCACACCGCCCAACTCACCACGATGGAGGAGTTGCGGCGGGAGCCGACAGGAGTGGTGGGCAGGGAATTGAGGGAGGAGCTGGCGTTGAACTCTTCAGAGCTAAGGTTGTCAGATCCATCACTGAGGCCACTGCTGATGGAGCTGCTCTCATCCCAGCTGGAAAAGATAATCGAGGTTCTGGTTAGAGGTGCATCATGGGAAACGTCAGAGAGCAACACTGCAGGGAATGAGCATTAGATCGGTGGAGAGGGTTGTAGCAGAATGTCTAGCCACAGCTTTCAGCAGGTACCCTAGAAAGCAGAACCAGCATTAGTGTAAAGAGCATACTAACGATGGAACAAAGTATTGCTCGGTGATCATTAGTGTGTGACCATCAGCAACCTTCAAAATATAATTGTTTTATGTGTGTCAATGAAATACTGACAGTCAATTTGGAAGGATGGTGCATTAAAGGATTGCAGAAAATGATGTGGTGAATGGCAGAGACTTCCCAAATGAATTTATTGCTGAATTAAATTTTAGATTATGCAAAATATAGAATACAATCTCCCATTTCAACTTTCTACTTGCCCTGAGTAAAGAAAGATGTAATTTTGCTTTATACTGTTATACCAATCAAGTAATTGTGCTTCTGTTGAGTACCACCTTACTTTACCAGCACAGAAATAGGAGCTACTGAGAATCTAGACCAGAATCTAGACTAGAAAAGCCTGCCAAGCATAAGTCATTCTGGCAGGACACACTAGCAACTCTAAGATGGCTGGCTTTTAAGAACCCAAAGGTGCCTGAATTTTAAAGCAGGGCAAGAGGAGTTTGGGTATACTTAGCATACTTGGCAACTCTGTCAGCCTGGATCATAAACATCAACCAGTCTCTTTCTAGCAAGGGACTTCGGGATATGACCTTGATTTGAGTGAGGGTAATCACAAGAATTTTTAATTTTTGTTTAAAAATGACATAACATTTCCCACATTTTTTTTCCTGAAAGTTCTACCTGTAGGCTAATCACAGACAAAATTTCTAGCATTCATAATTTTCAAATTACTTACTAAAGTTAAGTTTGCAAGAAGCCTAAAGCCCATATGCCAAACAACACAGGGTGTATTCTAGACTGGGTGCAAACTCAATACATGGTCTTCATGGTCGGTCACCTGATTCATGTGTCTTTTTACAATGAAACAAAACCAAATTATTATTCAAACCCACACTGGCATAAGAGGACTCTGTAGATTCCACGCTCTAAGGTCTAAGGGCATTGTACTCAAAAATCATGAAAATATAAGGCCAAAATAGTACCTGTTCAATGACCTTCATAATGTACTATAACACTGTAAAATAATTGTGACAGTAATAGACTACATGGCATAAAATAATTACACCATGTATATAAACTACATCCTCTGGATACATTTTTATTTACAGAATAAATGAAACATTAATTCAATACAAAATAAAATTTATGCATGAAAAATGTCATGAATTAACAAAAAATCTAAGTGATGCCAGAGGATCCCCTTTACGTGTGGGTAAGGTAAATCGAGAGGGTGACAGCCAACAGCTGGGCTGGGAAGCTGCCTCTGGGAACCATCCGGCTGCTATAGTGTCAACAAGGGCAGCTGTCTGCAGCTGTCATCCCTCTGAGCATGTTAGGTGTCGGTGCGTGAGTATGGGGGCTCACCACTTTCTGTACAGGCACTGTCACTGCTTTATTATCATTACCTTTTTATCAGTAGCAATACTTAGAGGATTACCACATGGTAAAGGTTTATTTCTTGAAACATATATTTCATTAATTTAAACAAATGTGCAAATGAAGTTTATGAGGATCACTACGTGGCTGGGAGTTTTGTTTTCATTCACTTGACATCGGACAGATCGTTTGGCCTCTTGGGAGAGGTGGAGATAAGTGTTTCGCTGGTGTGCTGTTCAAGAAGTGGTTTAGCTAATTCTGTCACAATGTGCTCAGACAAATAAGCAGAGTAGGAGTAATGAAGACACGTGGCCAGAAATTCATTAGAGTCATGTGGCCAGAAATTTTACATAAACATTGTTACAGCAAAAAGTGAAGCTTCCTTCACTGTAAAGTGCTGTACCAGTCAAACTTTCCATTTGGTTCGCTGCATCCATCTCTTCATCACCAACAACAAAAATGAAAGGTCCTTTGCAGGGTGTACCACATCAAAACCTCACCAATATACAAGTAAGTGAGTATTACACTACAAGTAGTCTTTCTAATGTAAAACAGGTTTGCCTGTGCAGTAAGGCACAGAGCTGAGGGCTAATCATTCTCTCTGGGATGATATTGATCTATTCTAAAACAGCCTCTCCCTTAACTTTCAGGTGACTGAAGCACCAACTCTTCTTTTATTATTACTGATGTCTTTGAAATATCATTAATACAAAGCTATAGAGGAGGACAGGTGCTCAGTTTACACAATGCTGCAAATCCCTGCAATTTTGCTTACATTTTTTTTCAAAATACACCAAACTGATCACACCAATATTAAGTACGAGAAAAATTAAATATGTCCTTTGAAAAAAGGGCAAACCAAATCTGCAAAATTACATGTAAGCAAACATTTCCTCTGTGCACCTAGTTTTGGGCCTTTGCAAGAACCTTCTGCTCTGAAAAGATAACTCTACCAAGCTGATGCTCTTTTGAAAACTGTGTTTCCTGGCATGGGTGTTTTGCTGGGATATGGAAACTTTTTACCCAAATTACAAAAAACAAAAATAAATAAATAAACCTTAAAGAAAGCATTACACTAATGTTTTTGTGGTCTTAGAAACAGACCAGATTTTGTTTTCCCACTGGCCAGGCATTTTAAAATAATAAATTAATATCTGATGACATAATCCGCAATCATCTGTTTAAGCAATTACTGCACAAGTCCAGCAAATGTTAGAGAGGAAACAATCACAGCTTTAGTGACAGAATTGCCTTAAGTGGTAAATGAAAGTTTGACAAGAACAAACACTGAGAACAGATATATAAAGTTACACAGTACGAAAAGCACAGTTAAACGACAAAAATTGAAGCACTAGATCTTGGGAAAAAATCCCAGAAAAAATGTTGGAATAAAATTCATAATTCACCTAGGATGATTACAATAGTAATAAATATTCCACACATACTAATACACAGTATGAATGTATCTGTATGCATATGTGTAAATTCATGTTTCCTCAGATAAATGTCATTGTTGTTCTTATACTTTTAAACAAAAAAAAAAAATTGAACAATGTACAAAAATGTCTGTCAGTTTAAGAGACTGCACCAACTAGAGATCACCTAAACTTCTGGCTCAATCATCACCCATACAGTCATGTAAAAACCAATAACTAATTTTTTAAAAATAAGATGACTTTATTAAAGTCACTGAAAACTTTCTGCACAACTTCATGTTTTGCATTATGTTTCTCTACTGCGAACAGTATTGACTGGTCTCAGAACATCTCTATTATATCTACATTGTACAAAAAATCAGAACTTGTGTTACTTCAGTATTTTTCAGGAACATTCTAGAATCGAGTAAGTAAATGATACGAAAAAAAAAAAGACGCTACAATAAACAAACACCACTTGGCTAAATGCCTCAGCTCAGGAGCAATTTCTGACACATTGGCTCCTTCCTAACCTAACTTAGCACATCTGTCACTGCCTCCACCTTCTGCAATCCTGAGAGTGGCATTGTGGGATGCCCCCACCCCCACTCCGGGTAATTGCCACCAGCAGTCCTGCCAACAGCTTGGGGCAAAGCGCAAACACGACTCGGCAAGCGACATAATGACCTCGCAAGCTCCCCAAACCAAATGCTAACCATAATCGCAAAGATGCTGGGCAAGCAGACAGCCGGGCTCCCGTAACCGGAGCGGGCCGCCGTCCTGGGAACGCGCGGATAGCCGGGCTCCCGTAACCGGAGCGGGCCGCCGTCCTGGGAACGCGCGGATAGCCGGGCTCCCGTAACCGGAGCGGGC
>JABJVR010000103.1:6670780-6701362 GCA_025773905.1 Chitala chitala | reverse complement strand
CGCCGTCCTGGGAACGTGCTGCACGTTTCTGGAAAATTATTTTAAGCTCTTACCAGAGACTGTGTTCTTGTAGTTAAATCAAAGGTAGAAAAAAGGCAAGAGCTTCATTTTTTAGAACAAGAATTTTTCTGTAAATGCCTACTTGTGTATTTTTGAAGGTAACTTAAATGCATACTATATCTTCAATGTAATGTCAGATAGGCCAAATGATTTGTATAATAAAAAAAATGAATCAAAAAATTGCACTGGTTCAGAAGAAATCAATGTAATAAAACAACAACTAATAAAAAAACTGGGAGAAATATGATTAATCCAAAGTGTAGTTCATGTGTTAACAACCTGTGAAGCATTTCTTATCACTGTCAGTTACAGTGCAGTACTTTTGTAGGGGCTGAAAATCCACAAATGGCCTTTTTGCTATTAAGTACAATTATAATCTTGAATATATTGCATACCTGTACAATCTGTAATAATCACCATATACCTATAAATATGAAATTTGTTGTTTTTCTACCTTGCAGTCATTGTATGACAATGTAACATTTATGTACTCAGAAATTTTATAGTGCCTTTTGGTAACCCACAAAGTGAAACTGGCAAATTCTATTAGCCTGTTCTATTAGCCTTCTTAGGTTGACAATAAGATGTGGAGAGTATGAAAGACAACAAATGACAAAAATGTTTGGGTGGCCTGAGTTTACATGGGGAAGAATCCTAGTAAAAACTGTTATGAAGTCATCTGGAGGTAAGCCAGTCCAACCAAACAGAAGAAGGATGCTGCGAGAATCATGATGTTTGAGGCTAATCAAAGCAGTCTGTGCTTGGTCTGAATAAGACAGAGCAACACCACCATTGTTCGAGCAGCATTCCTGGGTGGCCTGGCTTTCACCAGAGATACTGCTGCTTCCTGACAAGGCTCACTCATAAATATCTCCACACTGGTGAAAGGTTTGGGGGTGCCTCAGTGCAGATACCACCGGGGGGAGCTGTGGAAGCCAGCTGTATGGTAAGAACTGAATCCATGGCTGGTAATGTGGTTAGACCACCCCTTGGAGGTGGAAGGGTCTTATGCATGTCTCCAAGGTGTCGCACATAAAACGCTGGAGTGTCTCCAAGGAAAAGGCAAACACAGACACTCAGAGCAGCATGTGAAGTGATCCTCACAGTGACACTGAACTCATTAGAGGGACAAATTTAAGATCTTTAACTTATTACAATAAAGCTTGCATTTAAATTTTTAAATGATTTTTTCACTGCTTCAAACATCTGATTAACAAACGATGAACTGAAGTCATCTAGTCTTGTTACAGAATGGTTAAGCAAATGTGCAATATGTAAGAAATCTGAATGAAAAATCAAAAAGTTCAGTTAATCCTCCACAGGCACTGCAGTTTTCAGAGGGAAGGGTTTTTCAAAGCCGGAATCCCTTTACAGTAGCAGAAACATCTGCTTGAACCTAAAGAGGACAAACTAGAAGTCAATGCTGTCATACAAAACAGAAAGAGACTCCTGCTCTGGAATGTATACACCTACCAGTCCTAAGATACTGATGACTGTTGTCCATGTGCTCTTAATTTGAAAAAAAAATATATATATATTTTGGTGGATTATTCAATCATGCGTATCACCTAATGATCCAATTTACTTTATGTGCTGATTTCACTTAAACTTTTAATTGCTTTCTACTCCCAGAAGCAAGTTGACCTACTCACAAATATAAATGTGTACATATGTAGCGGCATATGATAGTGCTACTGCGAGAATCCTGTTAGTCAGGAAAAGACTGATTAATCCCCCAAGCGAGGGACTTGGATTCAAGCTCAGCAGACTAATTGTGGTGGTCAAGAGTTGGAGCCCAGGTCACTCACAAAACATTGGTACTGCTAGACTTGGAGAAATACTGGATGCTGCAAAGCAGGTGAGATGGGGTTGCTGAGAGATTTAGAGGGGGAGGATATAGCAGTATGTGAAAGTGCTACAGTGGTAGTCAGGGCAAGAATACAATTAGTCCCCCAAGTGAGGGACTTGGGTCTTTATCCCAGTGGGCTAATCGTCATGTCTGTAACTCTGTGTGGGCTGCAAGGTTGCGACTTTGAGCCCGTGGAGCCCCTAATCCATACACATGCAGCAGACACTTAAAGACGTGAGAATTGGGTCATGGAATTTCTGTGGTTTATGTATTGTCATGGAGGTGCATAGCATAGAACACGCACATGTTGCTCTGATCACTGGCAGACACAAAAGTGGAGGGGGGTGGGGCAACCGTGAGACAGATGGGCTGCAATATGTGCTGCCAGACAACTCACAGGGCAAAGCTTCAGGGAGCAGATTGCTACCACACTGGACTGTCCTGTGGGTTGGAAGTGCACAAGTGTAAATGTCAGGGGGAATATAAAAAATATATATTAATAAACTGTGCTCACTAAGGAAAGCCATCACCAATATGACCTAGGATATTAAATTGAGGAAGGTCTAATGTTTTCATTTGCAGAAAATATGGGGCCATATATATGTGCACAATTTTAGCAATAGTTTACCTGCACAAAGACATAAAAATTAACAGGTCTTGTCTGGAGATAAAAAGTTTTCCTTCTTTTACAACTTAGTGAAGGATACAGCCAGTGATTCTTGCACCTTTCAGTTTGGTGTATGTGCTTTCTTCGATATATAAAGCAATGTAAAAGAAAAACTGCAAAGGACCTTAAGTCTAAATCCAAAATAAAGAAAAAAACAGTAAGCAATGGCCTTTCCCAAAGAATGCTTTCAAAATACACCAATACTCTCCTCTATCCAGTCTAAGCAAATCTTACCTGTATACTACCTGTGAAGCTTTACAATGGTCAAGGAACAGAAGCTAAACAAAACAACCCTCTAGTATGACAACGGCAACAGACTATACTTCTCCCTTTATACCAAGATGTCTGTGAAGATTTATACCAATAGTTTAGTTTTTACACCCATGTACCACTACAATTACTTGCTGCCCACCCTTAGCCCAAATCATAAGGGTATGAGTCCGCAGACTAAACATATACAGTATATAGTTGGACTCATGTTTCATACATTTATACTGACTCCGACTCCAGTACTCAAAAATTGCTTCTGACTCCATGACTCTGACTCCACAGCTCTGCTAAATCTCAAAAAAAAAATTTGACCAGTCAACCAACAGGAAAAGAGGTTATTAAAGATGTTCAAGACATTTTTCAGTTTGCTGGACTGCAACTATAAGAATACTAAGAATGCTAAATAGGATAATGCATGGATTACAGTCCATTCTGTCTATCCAACCAAAACCAAATATGTGATAAACAACCATTAAGAGTAACTGCTTTATAAAAAAATCCACAACATTGTTCACCATTATTGTTTCGGTATTAAACTAATGTAAAACAGCACAAACCTCAGCTTTTATTTTTTGGCAAACTAAAAATGTCATACAGCTTCAGAATACATGCAACAAGAATGACTGCAGACCATCTTTGTCTACTGAAAAAAAGCAGCTCTATAAAATATTTATTTCTTCCTGATGTACAGTTATGGTACATATAATTCTTTATTTCCTAGATTAAAGTATCAAATGAGACAAGATCCATACAATTCCACAATTAATGCACAAAAGACAAAATGTGCACAAACCCCAATAGGTACTGTGAGAAAGTATTGTCCTTGAACTGATGTTGGTTGGATTAACACTGGATTTCACCAAAAATCCGGCAAGTAAGAGTCAAAAATCTACATTTGCAAAACCTAAAATTACCATTACATACTCATGGATTTATACTACTGGGCAGTTTACCTAACAAGGATTCTAAACAGAAACAGAGTTATCAGGCAATCTCTGCCTCCACAGCTACAATGTAAAGATTGCAGTTTAGTAATGGTGATAATCTGACATAACAGCAAGTGGCTCTATAAAATGATGTGGACATCTTGACTGTATTAATTTGGCAGCCTGGTGGCTCAATGGGTAGAACATCAGGTTGGACTGCATAAGCCTCCTGGTTCAACTCCCAGCCCAGCCACTAGGTGCATCCTTGAGCAAGACACCAAGTGTTAGCTCATTGTAATATGTATATGAAATGTAGGTTGCTTTGGATAAAAGTGTCTGCTAAATAAGTAAATAAAATTAATCTGGTTACTCAAGTGAGTTTCACTTTGTGAACACAAGTTCTTTTTGGGGTAAAATTTAGTTGGAGCAAAAAAAAAAATTCTCAAACATTTGAAGGTACACACCCTAAAGACATGTCCTAAATTCATTACTTTTTCAATTGCCTTGGCTGAAAAGGATGATGGAGGACCTAAAGTTCAACCCTGAAAGTACAGACTGCAAACCAGGATATACCCTGCACAAAGTGCCAGCCCCCACAGAGTATACAAACACATGTTAAAAGTTCATCAGTCTCATAAATATTTTTTACTAGAATAACTGTTGAAAGAAGTGTATAACAATACTCTTAGGTTCATTACACCTTCACACATTCCATGTGGAAACATGGAAAAGGTGCTGAAGTACAGGAAACAGCCACAGAGCTAACTATAGTGACAGAGTGACCTCCTGATATTTGAAAGGGAGTGAACTGTTGCACCAGGTTACCATACCTCTTAATTACTTTAATCATATAGAGCAGACCCCCACTGTTTCATCCCTCATGTTTTGTCACTTCACTCTTTTGCTGATTTACGCTATAACATCCCCTATTCACCCACCATGTGGTTCACAATTCCATCAGGTTTCACTGCCTGTACTTTACTGTGGTTTTCTATATTTAAAAGTAAGCTTTTATTTAGCTTTCACGCACACTTGCAAGTGATATATAGCAAATTATTTATGCTTTTTGATGGCTAAAATGCATTTTTAAGCAAAATTCTGCTATGTTTCACCATTCATGAGTACTTTGGTGCCAAAAGTTAAAATAAAACTTGTGCCACTGAAGCTGACATGTTCAGACAAAATTAACCGTATAGTAAGAATGGTATTTAGAGGATGTGAAGAGGAAGAGGGCAGCTGGATAGACTGGGATGAGGAACTGGAGGGGATGAGGTGCCAGTGATGTCCTCATAACAGTAAACCTAAAATCAAGAGAAGCCTTGGGGTGGGTGGTTGGTGAAAACACAAACATTGCGAAGGCAGGCTGGGGAGACCCAAATCTAAACGAGTCTGGTGCCAGAGCTCAGTTCCTGTTGTCCATGGCAACACTCCAAGCTCAACGTTCGATTTTACATGCATGCTATCATTTTAAACTAACACTATGAAGAAATGTTTTGATTCAAAAAATAGGGGCTAAACGTGGGTGGGGCAATTAGGAGGTCCACATCTTCAGCTTTATTGGAAACTGAAAGCAGCTGTTAAGCTCCTTGACTCTATCCAGATGTGCCTCTATTTGTAGCTGAATGGCTGGACAGCCTAGTGCACTCAACGTAACAATACACAAAGATGAAGATCTGGCCTAAGACACATAACTTTCCCCAATAACGAAGACAATATATAAATTATATTACACATAACAATGGCACTTATTCCACTGTAATCATATCCTCCCATTTGAAATTCTCAGATATCTAGGTAAGTGTATAAACATGAACTTTGAGTGTTAACAATATTTTACATAAAAACATGAAGTTAGCAGACACATCAGACCTAAAAATATTTAAACCCTTGCATATTTTGTCTTGTCAGGACTTAAAGTGGTCTTGATTACTCGGATATGGAAAATACAATTTTAAAAACACAGTCATGTGACGAAACAACAGCCACACATCCACACTTCCTACACACCTCCTATTCACACTCACGTGAATATTAAAATCACCTATTAGCTGTTTTATTACCTGTACTTACACCACATTTTCGTCTCACTGTTTCAGTGAGGCATTGCTGATATTTGAAGTCTCACAATGAACCAATTTCATATTTTATTTTATTTATTATTGTTTGTGTTATCAGGTACCAGCTTGTTCCTTGTAGCCCTGCTCTAATTGACTGTACCTGCCCTATTCAGTACCGTAACCCTGATTCTTTCCATCCCATCTGTGTTTAGATTTGACTTTTTCCATATTTTTAGACTATTTGTCTGTGAACCACCTGCATGTATGGATTGTGCATTTTGAGCTTGTCTGCTCTGTTGTTTGAGTCCTCCCTGTTTCTCAGAGTATTCATTATGTGTCAACAGAGTGAGAAAAATGTTGGTAAAAAGATTATAGGAAGTATTTTAACAGGATTTAACCTTGAGAATACAGCTTGAACCAGTATACTGTCAGTACACATAGGGCAGCAAGTCAATATCTTATTAATTTCCATCATTATTAAAATTAACAAAGCACCTGTGGGACGTGCCAAATACATAACTTTTTCGCTGGCTCTGCATTTTACACTTGACCTTTTTTTGCATATCAGGGGTTTGTTCAACTATAGGTATGACAGAGAAGACTACAAACAAACATTTATATTAAACATGCATTCTCAGCATTTACCTTCACTGTAAATTTAGTGGACAGAATGTATTAACTTCTCTATCCCTAATACTGCCATCTGCTAGACCGTTCACAAGCAAGGTTAAAACCGTCGCCTTTTGGGCATTAGCTATAATGAAAGAAGAATTAATCAACCTCAGACTAATTTCAACTTCATTGTAAACAACTACAAAAGCAGAGGACCTAGTCTGGTTCTAATGTATCCATATTTTCTAGAAATCTCAAAGTAACACTAAAGAAGAAACAAGGCAGATAATTTCTTTAAAAAAATTACTTTCTTCATTATGTAACCACATGTAATGTCAATCCAAATAAAAAAGTAAAATAATTACTACAAATAGGATTTTCATAGACATAGGCTATGCATAGACTCCAATGAAGTACAGTGAAAACAGAAAGCTATTCACTTCACTGTGTCTCTGAAGGTAGAGTCCCTGACTCACTCACATCTTATTTCTTCTCCTGGCTGAAATAATTTCTTCTGAATGTTCTCTCTAGAATATCCAAAAAAGAATAAAAGTAAACAAAAGTAAAAAAAAAAAAAAAAAAGATCTAGACAGTCCATCACAATATCCACACTATTTGAGATTCCAGCCAAAATTCACTCTGCTCTTAATGAAAGCATAAAGTGGAGAACATAAGTCAATTTAAACTGTTTTGTAGGCAGGAGTTATTTTTATTAATATTATAATTTTGCACATCTCTGATTATTCAGGGGAAAAATATCTAGGGCTTTCAGTCATCTTCAGTTACTTTACTGAAATAATAGGCCTAAATTAGACAGTATTCCCTTCATCTTTTTCATGTAATTAATCAGAAATACAACTGTTGTGTCTGTTAAGAGTGGTAGTGGCTAGTCTCCAAAGACAGTGATAATGCCCCCACCCCTCCCCCACGATAATAAAAAAGTTTGATTGGCTCCCAGACTTTAAGACCCAGGTTTTTAGCTGAGCTGAGGTTTTTAGCTTTAGCTCTTGTCTGGTGCACTGAACTAGTGGTGATGACCCAAGCTTCAATCCAGCCAGCTCTGTCTAACTGTAACACTGGTGTCTGAAGTAGGATAAAATGCATTAAAGACTCACCACTTTAGTGGCAAAAAGCAAAGCTTGAAACCTGCCATTTTCCCCCTGTGTGTTATAATGTTAAAGCATACAACACAGTGGTTTGCAAGGAGCAAAACTAGTATCCATGTTGATGAACAGTCCTGATGAACATGATATTTAATTAGTAAGTAAATACATCATATCTTACTGTCTGAACTGTCAAATACAAAAAACATAACAGTTATGGTGTTGTTCGAAAACAGATTAACCAGCCAAACAGTTCTACATTTTATCAGATATAATGATAGCCTATATAAACGTGACTTCGTATGTTTTATCGTGACGCATTTTTATCATATTTCATCTGACCCCCGCAGCTGGTCCTCGGATTACTTTCACCCCTCATTGCCCTACAGTCTGCAGTAACGTGCAGAAGAGAAGCTGTTGCGTCTCGTTTCGCGATGCACGGAAACGGGTCAGTTAAAGCAATAACAGAAATACTACAAACATGACTTTTCCCGATTGCGTATAAATGTATATCTTAAACTAAAACATCCAACTCGAATCTAGACAATACCTCGCTTAAACTATAACAGCATATGTATGCAGTTGCTTTCTTCCTGGTTTTATATTGTGCAAATCTTACCCTTATATACAATGAAAGTAATTCAGGTAAATCCACATCCATCACGCATCTGCAACGTTTTCATGAGACCCGCTGTCAAGCACGGGTTAACCTGCAGAACGCATCCAGTTTTACCTTGAAATGTAGTGCACTGTCCTTCCAGCTCGGTGAGCCGGCAGCTGCAGCATTTTCCCGTTGAGAATGCGTCCGCTCATCCTTCCGCGGCTTTTGTTTAGGAAAACACCATGCTATCTACGTTGATGTAATATTCCACGTTTCCTTACTACACTGTCATTACTCAGTCCATTCAAATTCAAAGCTGACAGAAAACAGAGTCCGTAACCCACACTCCCCCATGCACAGAAAGGAGCCTAGGCTAGGCAACACCCCCCCCCCCAAATGTGCCCCCCTTCTTTCCTTCTCGTGATCGTAACCAGATGTAATTCATAATGCACCCAAAGCCGTAACAAAGCATGTAAACCGTAGCATACAGCAGTCATCCCCTTTAACCCTTTCTCGTTTTCTCGTGATCTATATATGTGTGAGAGTATGAAAAAAAATGAAACACGTTTAATAATAAAGAAGCGTTCACGTAATACAGTATACATATATATGTAGTATGTTAAGTCTAAAACGTTAAATATGTTTTTACGTACCCACCCCGAATATACTCATACTGTCATATTCAGATTTCAGTGCGAGTTCGTTTTAGAAATTTACATATTACATTACGTTGGGGCAACGATGTCTCTTTTGTGAGAGATTTATTTAAGCTGCCGCTGTCGACGTCTGACGAGTCTTCTGACGACGTATAAGTAACGACAGAGAAGCAGACGGATGTGAATGCATCATTCACTCAACTCGATCTGAATACAACTTGGAAAATAAGGGCACATTCAGTACACAGAGTGAGTGGCTGCAAACTCGTTGAAGGATGTTTGTCCTGTGAATGGCTGATAAAGGAAGAGGTTGCATAGTCCCCCTGTCCACTACTGCAATGCAATAACAAAGAGGGGTTTCTTAACTTCCCTTTAACCACCCCATGCCAGGTGTGCGAGGGGTATGCTGGATGGCAGCAGTGGAAGGGTAAACACTTGCCGTATTGATAGGCATTAGAATCTGGCCATTGACAACGAAGAATACGCCCTGACTAATTTGCGACTTCTGCTTAGCACTTAATATAAATCACATATTAGCATACGGGCCTCTCTGTGGACCGGTTCAACTGTAGCCACTTTTTCTCGCGTCCTTCACATCCCTAAAACTGAAGAATGTGGGTGGTCTTTACACATTCTGCCCTAAAACCAACCAAGTCCACTAACTATTCCAAGTGTCCACCTATGATCATTCATACTGGGTCATACAACTGTCAGTGTTTAAAATAGACAACAGTCGCTTAATCCCAATTAATTCCAAACAAATTTTTACATTTTACGCCTGAGCATTCATTTCAGTTACCCTGCTCACGACCACAGAAACTGAGCGTGTATGAAATTAGGCCTGAAAATTTTAAGTCAATGGCCGCTTAGCTTTTGTACAAAGGCATGTTACAGTTACAATGTGTGCTCAATTACACAGTACTTTAGAAAGTGTACTGTGAAGATGTCCAGACAGATCTACTTCCATGTTTTTACACAATGCCAAACAAAGAGACATGCTGCAGAGGAAGGTTAAAAACAATGTAAACCACACAGACGTGAACAGCTAAAAGGAAAAATGAAGTTCAGCCAACAGCAAAGTAGAACGTATTTGTAAAATTCTGAGGAAAATGCAAGAGGAAGTTTGTTCTAACATATTAACAAACATTAAATCAAGGCAAAATTGTGCTATAAACAATAGTGCAGCGACAAAAAGTATCAGGTATACAATGACGGACTGTGTTTTCTACTCTGTCTGTTTGTCCTGGGACCTCTAATAGGTATGATTACAGTAATGAAATAAGGAAAATCTGGCAGGTGCATAGTATCAATTTCCTATAAGCTTTATCTTAGATGATGAATAAGTAGATCGTTTTGATTTTTCTTAATGTGAGCACACATTAATACTGCTTACTAAAAAAGAAATATGATACATTCCGGAAAGTGCCAAAACATTTTTAAATAAGTGATATGTGGTTTGGGATCTTGCAAATATCAGGTGTCATTTTTGCAAAATACTATGCAATATAAATTAGTAGGTTTTCTGGAGAAATTGCATATTTATTTTGTCCTTACAAATGTTTAATTATTAAAAATATGGCTCATGTTGTACAATAGCCAATATCAGCAATTGTTCTGAAACTACAACTATACTGTTTCCTGTATCCCAGCATGCACATGCTGAACTCTTTACATCCGTAAACCAAAACAAATATGATCTGAAGGCCCTGTAGCAGAAATAGACACACAAAGCTTAGTACACAGACCTTGGGTCAATATTTGTAATGGCTTCCCTGTAATAGCCCCTGTGAATGTTTGTTCAGTAATTCAGCCTATCTGGAATATTAGATGCTGTGGGATGGTTGGTGATTATACCAGCTGTTTCAGTAAAGATTAGTTCATGGCAGGAATAACAGTGTCTGCAGCTTCAGCCCATAATGCATGTGTCCTATTGAAAATCAAATTGTGAATAGTATCAAAAACAGGAAGTTGTCAGCCCATTGTTTTCCCCTATCATCCTGTACTGGTGAGAACAAAAACATTATTACTTCATATTTTGTTACATTTTGGCCTGAACAGTCAGAAATCTTGGTT
Organism: Chitala chitala; assembly: GCA_025773905.1. Classification (NCBI taxonomy): domain Eukaryota; kingdom Metazoa; phylum Chordata; class Actinopteri; order Osteoglossiformes; family Notopteridae; genus Chitala; species Chitala chitala. Next base: position 6,690,488 of record JABJVR010000103.1, on the reverse strand, counting down.
CACAGTGACAATTTTTATTTGATGGATTTCAGTTTAGTGGCTTGTCGGGGTTATAAGATATAGCTCACCTGTGCAAATTTTGCCACTATGATGCCATTTTGCCCTGTCACTTTATAATGTGGAAAGGTTTGCACTCCATCTAAATCAATCTTCAGTTTGCACTCCATCTAAATCAATCTTCAGTTTGCACTCCATCTAAATCCATTACATGTACTTGTCATATTATATCATGTGATCACAAAAAAAGTTAGATTTTATTGTAACATGTATAAGTCATATAACCTTTAACAGTTAAGGCACACAGGCAGAGATACACATTGACATGTTTCTCTTAGTACATAAATCAGTGCAAACCCTAAACATGCACTACATGGCTCATAAAATTAAACTCCAGTTTGTTAAAAAATTTCTGGAATAAATGGTAGAAAGTAATTTAGAATATATAGCAATTTGCTCACAATGTCAAAACATGATCCCACAGACAAAATGTTAAGAGATGTGCGGTCTTCCAGACCTGGGAAGAAAGAAGCATATTCAAGAGGAGACAGCGCTTCTCACTGTGTTCAAAGTTTTTGACTGCTGGCATCATTTTATAAAAAACAGCTGCCCTGTATTTGCATTGGAGCTGGCTGCAACCCCAAAGACTATGGAGCCAGACGATGACACCATTTCTCTGGTGAGCCAGCTTATCTCCTGAGATGCATCTGGTTCCATACCGTCATCCTCTGCAGCATTAAAGCCATGTGTCGATGAAGATTCTCAGTCATCCAGGTGGAGCTATCTGGAAGTTTAATTATGTCAACTGGACTTCTTCTTCTTGATAGGAACGTTTCACTACTTACCCAAGTAACTTCTTCAGCCTGAGATAAAATTGGTCATGGACCCCATATTTATTCTCTAGAGTTTCAGTACTCAACTCACTTGGATGGGCTCATTAGCTGAACAAATGCAACCTGTCCCCTATTTTTCATGCTGCTCTTGCATCAGTCCCCAGCAAGATTAAGACCACTTCACACATCACTTGTGTTGACAAAGGGAGCAGGAGTCAGGACATCTTCATCGCTATGACTCTCTGCCACTGTTCAGTCAACAAGCCTATCCAAGTGAGTTGAGTACTGAAACAACCCTGGAGGATAAATATGGGGTCCCTCACCAATTTTGTCTCAGGCTAGAGAAACTACTTGGATAAGTAGTTAAACATGCTTATCAAGAAGAAGACGTCCAGTTGACATGATTCAACTTCCAAACATTGAAGCCATGCTTTTGTATTGATGTGCACTTATTTTAAGCTTTCACGAGCGCTTTTCTCCATTCAGTAAAATGTGGCCTCAGTTAATCCTCAATCCATGATATGATATACTTATGTTGATTGTCTTTGTCTGTTGCTTAATGTAGTTTTAATTTATACTGACCTGTAGTAACTCTGAAAAACAGCATCTGTCAGGTAAATGTTAATATATATGCATATATAAATACTGACCACATTTGTATACTGACTGCTGAAAAACATCCTGAGCACCACCCAGGAGAGGGTTGGGTGTGTTTACGAAAACCTGTTCTACCATTCTGACCACAACATGCTTCTCATTTGGAAATCCGAAGCATAAAATCAGTGGTGATTTGCATAGATTTAACGCCAAACTTAAACCATTCGCAAGAACAATCAGGCCAACCTCGGGACAATCTAATGTATCCGATCCTACATGTTTTCAGTCAGCAAAAAGTTATATTTAAAAAGATATGGTTTTTGGTACTTTAAACTACAGTGGCACATGCTTTTCAGTGCATGATATAAAATGCAGGAGCACTGGTCCTGTCACTCTGCTGTCACGCCAAAACACATGACCCAGTTCTGGTGCCATTTTGCCTTCAAACACCATGTGAACACAGAGAAAAAAGCCAACCTGACTGCTGGGAGTTAAGCTGCTCCCACCTGTAGCTGTCAGCCCACATTATAATTAAGGCACTAGAAGGAAAGTGAGCCATAGTCACCTCTTCAGCAGATTAAAAGAGGCTGCTCACCAGCGTCATAATAAGCAGTTATAGTACGCACTAACTATTAGGGCCTGCTTCACAGAAGCCCGGACGTAGCCACAGCACCATGTCCCCCACCGGTCTTTAGAGAAACACAAACGTGTTAAAATAGTGATCCCTTAAAAAGAAACATTTCAAATGAAGGCTCCTTATTTTGGCAGTTTTGGGTCTATAGATAGACCTACATTTGTACGCATTGCAACAATAGAGACTTTTTCTGCAGCCTTTCTTCAGGCAATCTTGCTGGTTAAATATAGCTTTTAAATACCCATTTCTTAGCAAGGTGAAAGTGCTACTCTTAATCATTAGTGAATAGATACATTCTCTTTTACCATATCATAGTATTAACTTAGTAACTGAGCCCATAATGTAACATGCTAGTGCACTAAACATTTTGACTGACTTATTGTTGAGCCTATTTTCAAACTTTGTGAAGTTCTTCAACTTGCTTTGGTAGCAGATCCAGGCAAATGGAATTTATTACAGATGTAATTACTGCAGATAATTTGAGCATTGTAAGAGCACAAGTTGAGAGTTGAGCTTCAGTTTAAAATGTTCTTTCATTGCTGGTCCAGTCATCACTTACAGGACTAAGAGTGGTCCACCTTAATTGCCAGAGGCACAACTTCCATGTAGAAACAGTAAGGAGTTAAATGGGGAGGGAAACTGAGTATGACTGTTGCTGTCCTTCAATATTGTTTGATGTGGTTAATCATCGTGATGTAATGAAGTCAAGCCAGAAGAACTGAAGTGAGAAATACATAAAGTGAACAAAGCATTCAGATTTAATCTTATTATTTAAAGTTTTAACTGCATCATCTTGAAAAAGATTTTTCATAATGAAAATTCTCAAATATGGTGTATGTATAATTATCAGTCAAAAGATTTAATCATTTAAAAAATGCTTTACAATATTATAATCACACGCTGTATAATTAACGTAGTGTTAGGAAACTATGGAAACTACGAAGGTTTTTCCTATTTATTTCAGAGCTAACTGTAAGTCATGTTTAGAGAATGTAGTGCTCCTTTCTGATCACATTTCAGGCAGAATTTTTCCAAGGGCAAGTTAAGGGAAAAATGGAAACAAAACCCAAATCAATTTTTAGTGGAGGAAATGTGTATGCATTTGGTTACACATGTTCCACAAAAAGGAAAACAAGGATGTCTCCCTCAGATAAATTATTTCATGTCAGTGACATAGAAAGCAACTGATTTCACAATTCTTTGAGTATGCCAAGTTGTTTTCGTTGGATATGAAGATGCTGAGAACAGATAGGAAACTTCCCTGATCATTACAACAGCCTAAAAAATAAGCCTGAGACAAAATGTAAAAAAAAAAAAAAAACTCTTTATGGGATGTTGCACATGAGTACTGAGTTTTACAAAATCTGCACCTGGATCTCGAGTGGCAGCAAATAAATTTGACAACGCAGTCGGCAATGCAATCATGTGAAATGCTACACCCAAATCACCAATGAATCACAAACATAAATTCTCATGAAATCAAACCCCATAAACAAGTGCTGTTGTTTATGGCTACAGCAAATAGATGATCATAAATATAAGGGATTTCTCCCAGAAGGCCTAGCACACAGAAGCACGGGTGTCTATTTAGTGCAACAAAGATGTGATTTATTTAAATATATACTGCCAACATGGAAGACATGAGATAAATTCTGCATTTTATTGTTATATTGAGATCCTTTTTTATTTAAAAAAGCAAAAAAACTGTCCATGCCTTTTCCTTTTTATTGTCGATATACAACTATATTAAAAAGGCATTTTGCTGCTCTGATCACACACATGAATTCGGATTTGAAGACTGGGTGCAAATATAAATGTCACATATTGTTATGCAGTTCTTCTGGCAACACCATCCACTTTGATAAATTTAAATTTATGCATGTAAATTTAAACCTCGCCTGACCATGTGAAAATACTAAATATGTAGTTTCATTCTTTCCCCACAAGGTGGCATATGCAGTGTATGTAGCAACAGCAGCACGTGGTGCATATAAAAAAGTGTAATCAGGTGACTTTACACAGCCTCACAGAGAGCGGAAAACTGTATGGATGTAGATCCTTTTCAGGTCAAAGCAGTACGTGATGTTGTGTCTTGTATAGGCACGTCTTTAATGCTGAGGACAGGAAATGAGTAATCTGTGGAAAATGCTCATACAGAGACACACAGGTGGTCCATGGGATTTCTCAGGTCTGTAATTAAAGAAACAGCTCATTTCAGAAATGAAAAAAAAGGTTTGGAAATTTTCTCATTTTCCGCAAGTCACCTTTAATCCTGTATCTGAGCCCAGATCTCCTGTCTAAAATGCATCAAATGCATTAGACTTGAGGTATAACACAATCTCTCTTTGTTTAGAATGATGATATAAAAAAGTAGAGAGAGAGAGGGTGTGTGTGTGTGTGTGTGTGTGTGTGTGTGTGTGTGTGTGTGTGAGGGTGTGCAGAAAGCATGAGAAGACTTAAGGTTGTAATTTAAATATTTTTTATATTGTACAGTTATGTCCCCCCAAAACAGACAAATGTTCCCCCAATAAGAAACTCTTTCCATGTTCCCTTTTGTATGCATGACTCAGCGTTCAAATGCAGGTTCAAATGTATACGATTACAGCCTTAAATAACACCTGGTTGGAAATTGGCCTATAATGTCAATTACATAATCCCTGTGACCAGAAATCTCATTTCACTAATAATGGCACATGAGACAACTGATATGTTTATATCAGCAATTATTTACACTAGACAATCTCAGCAACATTGCCCATAGCCATGTCAACTTCAGTGACATTGTTGCTAAACTTATCATTTATTATTTTTAGAAATACACTTTAAAAAGTACAATATAAAAAATAAAAAACAATACTGTGTTAAGACGTGTCTGAGTATCAGTGTATATGAGAACTCCACAGCTTGTTCTTGCTAATCTTTGTCAAAATGCCATTTGCTATACTGTATATTCTAAACTGAGAGGAAATATGAAACAATTTAGCATTTATTACTTGTTCACCAGTTAAATAATCTAGAGGATTCATTACACATATATGTTCTGCCAATCTGGAGAAAACATCCACACCAAAGGAAATTGGATATCACCCACCTCTCCATGTATGCATGGCAAATGAAGACATTGTGTAAGAAATACTGTATGTTTACTGTAGTAATTACACTAGCATTAGGAATTTATGGTCTGTGCTATGGTTCAAAGCATGGTAATGTAGGTTCACGCTTCCAGGGATTTCAATTTGATTATAGCCATGGCTTTGTGCAAGTAGTTTAGCTCATGGAGATGTGGTTAAAGTTCAAAGACATTTGGTTCAAATATCCCAGAACTAGTGTGTGTGTGTGTGTGTGTGTGTGTGTGTGTGTGTGTTGTGTCCTGTCCCTCCTGTATTTCCTTAAACTTAACCAGCATTGTATTTTTAGTTGCAAACTCATAATGAGAATTTTTTAATGTAAATATTGCATTTGATAGCTTTTCTATATTTCTGAGTGTCCTTTCATTACACATGTCCCCACCATGATGTAAGTTAATGTAACATGGACTTAAAGCCAAAGTTCAACATCTCTGACATGTGTGTTTGCACTAGCCCAACCTATTCACCAGTCTGAAACTCTCCTGCTGCATTCTCTCTCTCTCTCTCTCTCTCTCTCTCACACACACACACACACACACAAAAAATACCAACTTAGAGCCAGTGTTCTGAAAACACACCATATGCATCAAATTGTAGTGATAAAACAGACATGAAAAATAAAAATGATCCTTACATGTTACTTTATGGCTGACTGATTATTATGAGGCTCAAAAATTAACTTTCACAAAATTAACAACATAATATCTTCTTTCTAAAAATTTTGGGTAGGTTGCTGTAATGTCTTATTGTCTTCATCCTGCAGGCATGGTTTTTGTTCTTTTACATTAAGTTTCTTTTTCCAGTAAACTAGAGAACTTTATTGTGCATTTTCACTATGTGATCTCAAGGCTACTTAGCTCTGGTCCAGAAGGTTGATAACTTCCACACTGGATCAGTCATTCACTGGAGACGGACAGTTAAACCCATGAATTCCTTATAAACTGAGACAAATGAGGTGTTCCATGGCCAGACAGAGCATTAGCAATCCGTAGGCTAAACCAACAGAGCCTGAACTGAAGGCCTTACAGTGAGAAGATGGGAGAGGCAGTGTGAGGTGATGTAATGTAGACACGACTCATTGGCTCCTGCTTACTGGCAGCTACCAGCACAAGTGCCATGAAAGACCCCTAGGACCTGGCCAGGAGAGGCCGAACATACAGCCTTCACATGTTCGCAGTGCTTCACACCTATGTCTATCCCGAGCAGGGAAAACCCATAGGGTTGTGGGAGGCCAAAAACCACCACCAGGGGAACACTACCAAGTGACACACATTAGCAGATGTTTCAAAGAAAATAATGTGCTCACAGGGGGTGAAATGGAAAGGGGGGGAAATAGAACATACATACATCTTCACAACATACTTAAACATGGAAATGATAGAATTTTTACTTAGTCCAGACAAACAAATCAGAAAAATATACAGTGGTGCGGCTATTTGGAGTAAGCACTGTGAGTTGAAGTTTTGAAGGTTGATTTTCAGTTTGTATTTCTGATTTGGAATTTTGGATTAGGGTAGACTATGTATTACAGTTTTTGTTTAGGTATCTGAGTACAAATCTCTGTCTGTAGATGCTGTTTTTCTCATCTGTATGTACTTGTTTCTTTACCTTTAGTTTTGGATTTTTGTATAATCAGTTCTGTGGTCTATTTTTGCACTTAATTTGAAGCACATTATAGCAGACATTGTGGTGGGTTGGTGCCCCACCGAGGGTGTCCCTTGCTCTGTATCCTGTGCTTCCTGGGATGGGCTCCAGGCTTCCCACGCCCCTGAATTCGATAACATGGTGAAGTGAGTGGATGGATGGTTGCATGGATTATAGCGGTCATTAACTGTTAGGTACCTTTTTTTTAATTTTGCTGTCTCACGTTGAGGTCATTTGTGGTTTTTATTACCATCAATATTAAACATTAACAACTCATGTTAGTGTTATATAAATACTGTTGTGTGTTCCGATATCTGGTGCATTGTTTTATGGCGTTGTCTCCTAGGAACAAAAACCCAGTCCTTTAGCCTGGAAGGCTGCAACAATTATGGTATGTATCGTGAGAAATTAGCTTGACCTTTAGTTTTAAATTTGAACTCCATCCCAGAAAGATATTACTGTACATTACAGTTAATTTCTTACGCAGATGATGATGAAGTAGTTTAGCCAGCGACATAAAAATGTCATATTTGTAGGCTGTTAGGACGTGTATGTTATCATACCACCATTGTTTCAAATATTCTGCATTTAATATGTAATTGTAAATTTGACAAGTATATTTTAATCTGGGTTTTCACACCCTTTTCTGGGTTATACTGCAAATTCCTTTTTGAACCCTGCTACTATGAAGTGATGAAGAGTAGTCTACTCTAGTTTTGATAAATGGGACTTGAAGCAACAGGAACCTGGTTGGTACCCCTGGAGATTCACATTGCTTTGAGAAGTGGAATAACTACAGTTTGGAGGACATTTACTAATTAGTAAACAAATGTGTCCAAAACAACAAAATAAAATATATCAGTAATCACCTTTAAAATAAACAACAAACTCCTGAACTTGTATCACACCTTTCCTGTCTTTGCAATACACGGACATGGCAGTTTCACTTATTGCCCAGGAGACAGCCATTTTGATGAGTTACTGCTCCCAAAAGAAGATGATAATTAAACAGATCTGTTACTTATCATCCCAGCCAGTTGAGGATAGACTGACAGGAATGTCCATAAAAAAAGCAATTAACTGCCCTAATTCTTGCTGAAGGCCCTCAGTGTTTGCTTTGGGGTGTAACCATGTATTGAGCAGATTCCAATAAACAACCGACAAAGGGTGCTATCTAAGATCTCACAAGGAGTGCATAGGCCCACAGGGTGGCTATCTTTGGATACAGAGGAGTCTATGTATATACTGCTAATCCTTGAAACACAGTAGGATGGAAACCACTTCTGTTATTGCTAGGAAGTCAACTGTACTGTTTGCACATTGCTTTGCAGAAACACTGCTTGTCATGATGGGACTATTGATTTTATATCCTGTGGGCAAGCTACTGATTAGCAGCACAAGTGGAGCTGGCTAAATATTTTTAGATCAAAGGGACCTGTGTAGTACAGATACTGTCAATGCCCAAAGTAAAAACTGTAGGATATACAAACCAGCCACCACTCATAGGACATTCAATGCAGCCCAAGATTAGCTGCAACAACAGAGGCAGATGCCTTTAATTCATTCATTAACAGACCTAAACAGTGTGAGATAATACTAACGTAGCATGCATGTTTTTCTACAATAGAATTCAGCAGCATCCCTAATGTCAGCCTCCCATAAACCATCACAGGAACAGAAAGCAGCACTCATGCTGAAGCCAGCAGAATATTAGTGCGTACCATCCACACCCATCCTTTGGTGTAAGCAGCATTACTATTCAGTATTTTTCGCTTGTTAAACATATGGATCCCAGCAAAAGGCAGGAGAAACCCAACATCCCCCAGACAGCTCCCACATCGTTTCCAAGCAAGCAGATAGCATTGTCAAGGTTGCTATGGGAACAGTGTGGCTGCAACCTGCTCCAACATCATCAGATGACTGATTTATGACAGCTCATTGCCTGTGTTTGTAATTTGGTTCCTTCATGTTTCAGGAGGGCATAAAAGGTGTAACACTACTTTAGCAATGTAAGGTTACATTGTGCAGTGCCATTACCATTAATTCAGGCATTGTCATTACTGTTATGTTCATATGTCACTCTTTGTCATCCTTAGGAAATACTATTCAAATAAGTAAAATGTAATCAGTGGGAACAAAAATAAGGTCAAAGGATTTATCGGAATCAGATCTGATATTGTGCCCTGTAAGCCATCTTCTTTCCTTTTGTCATTCACTTTCCTGTTACAAATGTGTTCATTGCCATGGTTAGGACACTGAGCAATTATGCAGGCACATGAGCATCAGAAGAACAGAAATTCTCTCCATAAACACACACACACACACACACACACACACACACACACACACGCACAGACACTGTGCCTCACCCGCTGTGATTCTGAGGATGGTGTTGCCATGGCAACGCAGTCGGACTGCATGCACTTCAGCCAGCTCCTTGAGTGGCGTTGCGCGTGGCCAACCACAACATCTCTCGTGGGGGAGAGAGATCTTTATTATCACTGCTCCCATATGCACCATTGCACAGCCAGCACAAAACACAGACAGGGCCCAGAGCTCTTGGAATGTTTATTTCAAAAAGTCAAATGATAAAATTCCAAAAAAAAAAATTATATATATATATATATATAATTATTATTATTATTATTGTAACATCTTAGTTTTTTCCCTCAATATTAAGGAGAGCTATTACTCAAAAATGAATGAAGCACTATTATGGATATGATCTAAAGACAAATTCAATGTGCACATGAAAGCAAATTAAATGATTGAAAACTAAACACTTATTTGTTTTCAACAATTAGCAGAAAAATTTAACAGGCCTGGTAAGATGTAAGTGAGAATTCTGGCTGCTGGAAGCTTGGATAAAAATTGCATCAGTTTCATTGTTTGGCATGCAAATTCCCCTCCAATGATAATCCAAAGTGTTCCACTTTAACCAGTGAAGTGGAATCCATTAAAAATGAATGTAATATTCCAAACCAAGAAACATTACATGCATTTTTCCACCCTGGAATTTTTTTCAAACTCTGTTGCATTGTATTATTATTAATTTTGGTAAACATATCAGAAGGTTTGGTAACTCATCTTTACATCACCATAAATTAAAGTTCTACCCTAAATCCTAGCACTCCTTCCCATTTAGTACACTTCTGGAATATGGGACACCAACCACTTTCATTGAGAGGAATGAAAGTGAAGGATGGTAGTAGGGTGGTAATATGAGACATCAGTAATGTGACTCCTAGTGTCTAACCAATTGTAAGTGTAAGTATGGTACCAGATGTCACAATTAAAGTATCTAATACTGCCACCCTAATGTCTCATGCAGCTGTAGACATACAAGGCAATATCTTACCCCTCAAATGCCATAAATGTAAATACTGACAGCTGACCACTAATAAAATGGTGGGTTTTACCTAGTTTTTTCCATGACTGTGAATTTTATAGTAAGCAAGAAGCCACATAGCATTAATAATGTCTATTAACTGTTTTCTTATGCACTGACACAAATACAAAGAACAAGACTAGGCTTTAATTTTTGTAAAATGTACCAAATTACAATGGGAGTTAAATGCTTTATACAACCTAACTGAGGAGAAACCCTTCAAAAATATATGCACAAGAAAAACACTATTATTGAATTTAACTGGCTATGTATTTTTAACCATCAGAATATTACATTTGTTTTCTTGCTCCAAATGTGACCTTAGTCAGATGTAAGGTTTCTATAGCAACATATGAGGAGCTTGGAGTCAAGACCTTTAGTTGCAACAAACCATCTTAATGTTCTGTAAAGCTGTAACACTAATATAATTATTATATTGTCAGATTAGAACTAATGTTGGGAACACGACAGTACTTGTGCTCCATAATTTTAGTGCAGCTTTTAACATACATACTGTACATTTTATTATATAATTTAAAAAACATTATTATTATTACATTCAATGACTTAATACTGGTACTTCAATTATATGATTTGGCATTTGTGGTTGGGCCAGTGTTAGTCTTCTTGTACACACTGCTATCAGATAATATAATATGAAGTTATCTAATTAGTTATCACTACAGTGCGGATGGCGCTCAAGTGTACATTTCGGTTATTTCTATTGATAACTAATCAATTGTAAGTTTGGCTAAGTGCTTTAATAAAATGAAAACTTTAATGAAAAAAACTTTCTATCAGAAAATTCTGATCTGCCTCTCTGCTTTGGAGTGAACAGTACTGATAGCAAACGTTCCACTGAGGGGTGACACCAACCCATGTGATCCCACTGTGTCTCCCCATGGAAACGGCCACCCCATTGAAAATTTTATTGTGGCGCCCCTGACTGACCAGACCCAAATTTTTTTCAGCACTTCTTTCTCTAAACATCAACACTTAAGGTGTGATTTTAAATATAAGCCCATCGTTTAATTTTCATATTTCCTCTATTTAAGAAACTTTGCCAAACTATGTTGAATATACTGCGACAGTAGCGTGTTTGTTTTCTACCCAGCATGTTAGGGGATTTCAATGCAGAGGTGTTCACAGCACACATTAAACACCGTCCGTTACTCAAACCGTGGCAGTGAGAGCTGCTGCCAGGAGCACAGCTATGCAAATCCTAAACTTTGCTTCCTTCCTGTTAAGTACATGCTGATTTCAAAGTTCAATTATAAGATCTAAAACGTAATGCACCATTACTCATTGGAATTATTGAATATGTGCTCCAAATTAAATTTAAATTATTTAATTAGATCATAGAATGTGTGTCTCCTTGTTATTACACATATAAATCAAAAATTGTTGGTGCTAAAGCCTTTAGTTACATCACCCCTAGGTTATAGAATGGTCTTCAAGATCATGCACAGGATGCCAGATTGACCTCAGTATTTAAAAATCAACTAAAGAAGTATTGGTTTAGTTTAGTCTTTAGTCTACCTGCACTATACATAAACTATATTGTAATCATATTTTAATTATAACACTTTGTGTTTTTTTTTTGTGCCAGTAAGGTCCATATATCCTGTCTAGCTCATCTACTGTATGTCATTTTCAGCCTCACACGTCCAGATGGCGCCTGGGGTGGGCACTAAATACGATAGTTGCTGGATTAGTGCCATAGTGTAACATTGAGGATGTGACTTTCAATTGTAAAGGTCTGCCATGCTACAGGCACCAGCATGGAAAACTTGAACATGTTGGTAACAGCTTATGTTTTACATTTTAAGTCATACAGTCCTTATCTTCTCTATAAATTGGATATTGTTTGCATGCCTAAGAGAAGCCAGCTGACCATGGGCCACCAGTGACCTTTTTATTGTCATTAAGATTTTTTATTTGTTTCCTCTGTTGTCATCTCGTTTTATATTAATGTTTTATTCAGCACAGTGAATGGTACTACATTTTTGTTAAGCGCGTTGGAGGAATTTTGTTGTGAAGGGCACAGTGTAAAAAGAAACTGTATTGAACTGAATTGAACTGAAATGTAATACGCCACACAAGACAATTTAAACATCAGAAAAAACAAAAACATTAGTGCAATTAAAAGTAACAACAATTTGTGTTTTGAAAGCAGGTGTTTTGTTTGGCCTCCTTGAGAAAACAAGTTTTCATGATTTATATTGCATTCAGCTGTACACACTTGTCTAAGTCCACTTGTATAATGAAACATAATGCATATAAATAATCCTAGATTCCAAACAGAATGTTAAACAACACCAACAACACCAACCTCCCTGTTTCTTTTTTTTTTTTCAATTAACATATGGACATATTTTAAAATGTTTCACTGTTCAGACCTTGAAACCTAGTATAAAAAACTGTAATACAAACAATAAATACATTATCCAAATAGGAATAAAAATATTATTTTGACAAACAATTCTAGTCAAAAGTTTGGATATTGTTCATATTTTAAGGATTATTTTATAGTTGAAAGAATGCAAAGCCAACAAAATATCCAGAAAAATACCTTTATACATCATTTCACTGCATGGCCAAAGACATTTGCACAGTATTATATATTTATCATTTGAAGGCTGTTTCTCCCCAGTGACAAGCAAACAACAGATAGGTGGAGTGCAGCAGGTGAATTAAAGTGTCCACAGCCTTTGCTACACCCGTGACAAGCTGAGCCCCTGGAGGTTCTAGGACAGCACAGCAAGCCCTGTGCCTACATCTAAGCTGACATAGAAGCCAGGACGGCATCACGAAGATGCTCCCAATTTCAAGGACGCGGCGTGCTGCCTCCGGCTGTCCCGCCACATGCTGCTTCCTGTTTGATGAGTAGAGCTTAACCACAGACTTTTGTGTCCTTGAAAATCACAGTGAGCTAGCAGCCGTTTCTCCCTGGGGATCTGTGCACATATCCAACTCTTTTTGCATTTGTATCAATGACGCCTTCCCTAAAGAGGACAGCTTTTCACAAGCCAGCCTCTTACTACATCACTGGCAATTTCAAACATGGTGGCTGACACACTTTCACAGTGAGGACAAGACTATGCATGCCATCACAGGGTCAAAGATGAGATGTAGACTGACTGGGACTGATGTGAGACAGACAGAGGCTTAAACCTCCTCATGTACTTATGTGCCTCTCCATATCTTCATGAAACCCCAGATATAAATTTGTCTCTTGCATGTTAGCAAAAGTCAATTATGGCAACCTTGAATCAAATGTAGTTAGAATGTTGCATGTTGTTCATCCCAGTCAGCACCTCAATTAATGCACGCTGTTTGACTGTGTGGGGTGATTAAAATGCCAGCATGACTGTTTTTAAGGCACCAGCAGGAACAATCTTTCTCTTGCTCCTTTCATCCTTTGATCTACCACTGCATGGTGCTTCATCAGATCAAAACAACCAAGTGGGAAATTAACAAAGTCACTGTCTTCATGGACTGATTTTGATTGCCATATGCCCCACCCATGACAGAGTCAACACTGGGGACTTAGTGACACATGTAACAAAATAGGAGTGTGAAGAATAGTGCATGAACCGCAACAAAACAACCAGCACATTAGCTCACAATTTTCACTGATAAATCAGTGGCACTATTTTCTTCCACTTAGCAATAAAACTGACTCTGTCTCCAACCCTCCTGTTTTGACAAAAATGGGTACCATCTGCATTTGGCTGTCAGCCAGGTGCCTGGAGAGAGTAACTGGCTTAGTGTGTGTGTGTGACAGAAAGAGAACAAGGTTCTCAGGCTAAAACACAGGAGCAAGGGCCCACCTTTCACCTGTTCTAACATTGCCACAGTGCTGTATCCAGGGCAGCTACCTTTCACTGGTGTTCTTAGAAGCTCTTAGCAGAACAACTGTTTTTGCTGCAGTCCACTCTTTCATTGCAACCACTAAGTGGAGTCCTCAAAATTAACTTGCTTTTTGACCCCCTTAACCTACATAACTTCTGAGAATGTCTAGATATATATTCTTATAAATGACTTGGGATGCAGTTGTTTGAAAAGTCACAGGGTCACAGAATTGGGGAATGATAAGCAAGACATCTTTCTGACTTGGCTAAACACAGCAGCTGGTAGCCACATGTGAGGAGGACACCAGAGCAACCATTACTTTAGTAGGAGTTTAAACACACACAGCTGGCTCTTTGGTGTCAGATTACTGCCCCCCTTCTTGGTGTTTATGAGCAGGGTGACAATGCTCCTCAAAGGATTAACTCCAAATCTGAATACCATTATCAGATTTAACCACAAAGCAGTCTCATGTCTTAAGCTTATAAATGCTCACATGTGTGGATGAGTATTATTATTTTACATTCTGGGAACCAGGATATTGGCTCTATGTATTATGATTTCAGTGAAGGTTACTTTGAATTAAAAAGTATGATAAGCCATTTGACAATATCAATGACCAATACATGAAAATTTTTTTAACCACTGATTTTTTTTTTTCAGATTATATTTTTTATGCCTTGTTCTTTTTTTATATTTTACAAAAGTGCAATATGTTTTCATTGCAAAAACCACATCAGTAACATGTGGGGGTAAAACAGAAAGAGTCACAGAACTCGGTCTTACTTACACTAATAATAAACCTTTTCAGACCCTTCGAAGACCATCAAAATCCTTGCTTTACTCAAAATGCTCTCAGCATCCAAAGCACAGTCCAAAATACAAAGGTTGTCAGCACACAGTGCATGAAGGAGCCCTTTCTGACTACCTTCTCTGAGACTGTTTCCACTATGGCTCACCCACTATGCACTGCATTTAATTTAAGTTCACACTCTTTCATTGGTTACTACAAGGGTTTTTGCAGTAAATATTTACCTCTTAGAGAAATATCGATAGTTTTAACCTCTTGGCTATGAAGGTGTGCACCTGTACTAAAAACACAGTACAGTATTTGACATGATATATCTGCAATAAAATGACAGTTATATGTACAATGGCCTACAAAAACAGATTCATTACGTACCATGTTAAGCAATAGGTCTGACTAAACATTCAGGGTCAAGAGTCCCTTACCCATTAGCCAGGTCATCGTCATCATCCTCATGCAAGCTCTTGCTCAGCAGGTCGCTGTCACTCAGGTAGCCGGACTTAAGCTCTCCGTCGTCAGCAACCAGGCTCTCGACCAGCTCGATGCGGGACACGTGGCTGAGGCGGCTGGGGCTGCGCATGGGCATGGTGTGGGAGGAATACTGGGCCACTCCCGGCACGCCATGGTAGCTGCTGCCACCAGCTGATGACGGCGCGTCGCCCGCCTGCAGCCGAGGGCTGGACTGGCCGTAGCGCCAGGACAGCGGCGACGAGCGGTTGGACATGCTGGAGATGCTGCGGGCGTTGGTGTCGTCGCTGTCGTAACCCACGCTGCTGTCCAGGCAGCTGCAGAGAAATTGGATGTGACTCTGAGCAGAGTGAGTGAAACTGACTGCGGGAACAAATTTCTCATTCAAATCCTCTTCAGTGCGGTGTAGCCATAAGGTGCTATGTGCCATCCATGCATTTCACAGCGTCCATGTATCTTTTTCTGCTCTAAAATATTATACCTGTTTAAGCCTTTAATTCAAGAGTTAAGTGGAGAACTGACCTCAGATATATCAAATTATAAATTCTTTTATCATGTAGAAATAAAATTTTCTAATTCCAACTTCTCCAGCCTATGCCCTAGATTTAAGCGCACTCTTTATTCAAAAACAGCCACTTGTGATGGCCATCTTTAATCAGTGACAGCCTTTAGCTGAGAAGGGTGATAAAAAAATCCCTCTTCAAAAGGCACCATTTATAATCAACACATTATGGAAGAGAATTCAAAAGGAGAAAGTTTAATTCAACAATGACCCAATTAATGTAATGTTTGCTCTTCTGGACCACCCTCCTGTGGAGAATGCAGCCTTGCAAACTCATGAGCTCACATGAGAACAACTGCACATGTAATGCTACTAAATAAAACATACAGCCTTTTCTCTATTTGCGACACATTTTGTGATCTCAGAGTGTATATTCTGTGTGGTGGTTATTTGTTTAACAGCAGTGACCACATGTAAAGCAGCTTTTATAATTGTTTTTCATTTTTTATGATTTTGTGGTGATTTAGGAACAGTAATTTTTATCCTTTGACTGTAAATCCTCGATTCTTCTCATAACATTTGAAGTTGCAACCGTGAGATCACTAACTCAAAGTGCTCTGCCTGCTGCGTGGGCGGTGCCTCGGTTTCTCAGCCTGCGTGTTCAGCCACTGAACTTTCTGCAGCCTCTGACCTACACTCATTCCTTCATTCCTTTTTAGAGTGAACAATTTACATCATTTATTTCAATAACAGCCACAAAACTTCACAATAGTATGTTTGTGAGAGCTTTAGCGTTCCTGTAAGCTACTTGTGATTAAATGCCATGTCCATAGGACATGAGAGTGGGGATAAGCAGGTGCACCAAATTGAAGTGAGAAAATGAGCAATCATAAAGCCATTTGTGTTCTGTTTATGCGAAATGAAACACTGAAAAAAACCACTGGTATGCTGCATGATATAACAGTGCTGTTTCATATGCAGTTCAAAAACATGAAAGGAAATTGTGCATTTAAACAAGATGTTTGAACAAAGCGTAGAACAAAAATTATATCGAACACATATATATATATATATATATATATATATATTTAATTCTAAAATTATTCCACTCAGAAACATAACTGAAAAAGACAGTTTAAATGCACAGTGTAGCTGTATATTAATTGTTGCAAGAGGTAATGCACAACAGAAAACTGAAGGTAAATGTGCAGATGAAAATGTCTTTTTTTGCCAGTTCAAACACTTTTAGGGTAAACATCTTAAGTTGTGTTTTACCAACAAAGCCAAGCCCTTATTTTACAAACTTGTTTGGAGGTTTTGTCATAGCTTGTGTGTCAGGTATTACGATGACACCAGAGAGGCACAACACCTCGTACACAGTTCCACACACCGTAGGCTTCTGCTGAAACACTGCCATGACTGTCTGACAGCCTCAAAGCACATCCAAGCAGGTGCACATCTGCTCCTTGTCGGCCTGTAGGAAGCTGGAGGCTTCCATTTCTCCCCTCTGTCAGTGTAGGGCTGAAAATAGCTAAGGGAGTCTGGCACACCACTGTGGAGGCAGCCCTTCCTGTCAGGTGCAGGCATAGTGGAGGTCAGTCTGCATCTATGTGTGGTCTGCTAGCTGACAATGTTATTCAAAAGCTGTTTTCTTTTACAGCAAGAATTTTTATTGAAGCCATTCAGTTGACAGGCCTTGCATTACTGTGCCTGTAGCCTGTGAATGATCAACACTTTATACCCAAATATTTCAGCTGATGTCTTGTGTATTTTTTACCTCTTTCTACAACATTATCCTCCCCCTAGAAGTTTGTACTTCTGTAACTCCTTATATATTTGATGCTTTGCTGCAATGCAAACCTACACAGTATTTACTAACAGACGTCATTTATGTTGTACCCTAAGACTGCTACTGCAAATATCTGGCCAAGTAACTGCAAAATAGATCATGAAACTTGTTTAAAACATTTAAGAAATGTTTATATCATTAATGAAGCTATTTATCAGTCTATTTCCACACTTGAGGTAAAAGTGAATTTAAAGCAAAAATTCATTAATTAGTTGACTAAAATGCACATGAACACACACACTAAAATTTAGCAGGGAAATTAATAATGTTACTGTTCTGGAGGAGCTGAAGTGGAAAAGCACAGGTGTCCTTTTTACATCATGTTTAGATACTTAGTCCAGGAGCACATGCTGAAATGAAGGAGGCTCTGTGGAGTTCAAGGCTGGTTGGTCATGTTCTATCTCACATCTCACTTGAGAAGGCAGTTTATTATGTCCATGCTCTTGAGTTACCAGCACTCTGTACCATACAGGGATAGAAGTAGTGTGCCATGTGATGGCAGTTAACAGATTATTGTTACATGAGACTGAGAGATTTATCTTATCACAGCATTTGATGAGCGCCTGTAAAGTTACCTAATTAGCAGAAGTAATACGTTTTCAGCTATGTTAGGTGTAAAAATAGAGAAAAGGTCATTCAGTGTTTTTTTTCTCACAAGCCCTCTGCTCACAAGGCAAGGGGAGGTTTGGTGCATCTGCATGGCCCCCTTGGCGAGATCATGCGTTTGCCAAGTGGTGGCCCTGCAGTGAGTGAGGACCAAGGCCAAAGAGTGCAAACTCCACTCCCTCCCCCACCACAAATGTGAGGGCAGGTTAGAAATATCATGTGGGGGCTGCCTATTTCCAAAGTCGGTCATCTGCTGGCGTGCCCAGAACACACACAGCACCCCATGGCAGAGCAACTACACTGAGCGTCTGGGTGGAAATAGCACAGAATGGCCTTAATGGCCCAGTGTGAAGATCAAAGGGAAACTCCACCTGTGAGGTAGTCTGGCCAGCTTTGCAAGGCCAAGCCTGTCGCTTGAGGCAGAAGGACCAAGTGGATAAAGACATACAGAGCTGTAGCCTCAGTTGCTACTGTATGGATCTGGGATTAACGGTGGCAAAATAATCCTGTTAAAACTGTGCCTTTGTATGCAGGAAACAATGCAAAACCGTAGAAATGTATACAGCGCAATTTTATAAATCACAAAAAAATGCATGTGCGGTTGGATGTAAAATACACAAATAATGTGTTTTTGAAGTGAAGATACTGTGTACTTGTGTTCAGGATTGTATACTAACTGGAAATTGTTGTTATTTAAATGGAAGCTTTCACTCATTTTGCTTCCAAGTGTCCAATGCATAAAAAGCACTGTAATTCCAAGGGGATACATGCACATGCTACTTGGACCAGATTGCAGACATAACTAAGCTGAAGTCAACAATGAGAATATACCCTATAACTGGCCAGAAAGGAAGGATCTGATCCAGAAGCTATTAGGTACAATCATAAAGTGGATGAACATTCAGTTCTTGTAATGGGCCACTTTAACATTTGCAAAACATGAATCTGCTAACAAACCAGACATTTGGCTAATATGACATTAATCTTAGATGGATATGAAGGCACAAACACATGTAAAAAAGCAGTCTTCAAACAATGAGAATGAAAATAAAGGAATAAGAAAGCCAGCTGAGAGGCAGATGAAAGCTTTGATTTATAGTCAATTAAAGCAAAACAAGCAGGAGAAGCGGCATCACAAGCAGCCTCATAGTGCTGCATATAGCAAAACCTATAACTTCATAGGTTTCACTTCATTTTCATTAAACATTGACTGCTTGCCTTAAAGTATACCGTTGTGTTACTGTCCAAGTTGTAATGTAATAAAAAACTGTGTATAGTTAATGCATAACAATAAAACCTATATAGAATTGGTGGAGCTATATATATATACTGCTCAAAAAAATTTAAGGTACACTTTTGACTTGACTTGATTAAAAAGTGTTCCTTAAATTTTTTTGAGCAG
>JABJVR010000103.1:6635951-6670680 GCA_025773905.1 Chitala chitala | reverse complement strand
CTGGGGGTCACTTCTTAGACTGCTGCCCCCGCGACCCGGCCCCGGATAAGCGGTAGATAATGGATGGATGGATGGACTTTAATGTTTACTGTAAACAAATGAGATCAGTGTTGATAATACTGTTAATCCACCCTTTCTATCAAGATGAAGCAACAAAATTAAATAAAAAAATTAAGCATTTTTCTGTAAATGTGATTATTTCTATTATTCATTTTAGTTACCATAATTAACTTATTTAAGTTTACTTAGAGAGGACATAATCTATGCTCATTCGTTTAGTCGTGTCCGACTCTTCATGAACCCATGGACCACAGCACACCAGGCCTTCCTGTCCTCCACTGTCTGCCAGAGTTTACTCAAACTCATGTCCACTGTATCGATGATGCTATCCAACCATCTCTTTCTGTGCTGTCCCCTTCTCCTTTTTGCCTTTCCCAGCATCAGGGTCTTTTCCAGTGAGTCGTGTTTTCACATTAGGTGGCAAAGTATTTAAGCTTCATCTTCAGTATCTGTCCTTCCAATGAACATTCAGGGTTGATTTCCTTTAGGACTGACTAGTATGACCTCCTTGCAGTCCAGTGCAATCTTAAGAGTCTTCTCCAGCACCACAGGTCAAAAGCATCAATTCTTTGGAGCTCAGCCTTCCTTGTGGTCCAACTCTCATAGCCATACGTTACTACTGGGAAAATGAAAGCTTTGACTATCCAGATCTTTGTCGGCAAGGTGATATCTCTGCTTTTTAATATGCTAACTAGGCTCATGGTTGATTACAAAAGTATGAGAATAGGTGTGAGACACACACCTGAGTCTGATCAATGTTTGGTGGGCCTGCCTCTCCAGAGGATATCTTATGGTAAAGGGCCAAAAAACCAAAGGAAGGCATAGGTACTGTGGTAAATGAATGGGTTTTTAGCCCTGGCAAACCACGTGCGATTGTAGGCAGGCTGTTGAGGTGTGCTGTGTGTATATAGGGGTTGAAAGGGAGCATATGTGGGATGGGGGAATGACATGTTGTTACTTCCGGGTAGCTGGTGGATTGTGGTGAACATTAAAAAGAACCCACTTTATAAGTAGTGGTGTTGTGTACCTTTTTCTGCAGTTATTACATATGGCGACGAGAAGAAGAGGGACTGGAAGGCATCAGTCTTTCAGGGTACAGGTACACAACTGAAGATGTGTTCCAAGCACACCACTCCCTGTTACCCACAACCCCACTAAACGTGATGTGATAGGCATTACAACACCTAGTCAAAAATGAATGTCATCTGTCACTTAATCACTAACCATGTCACGCTATATCTAGCAAACTGTCTTACTCTTATGATCCTATATGGTCAGTAGAAATAGTCTCAAATATTTCCTTTAGCTGTAAATCCTTTGCTGTTAAACTATGCAGTTTCTGTTAATATCATCGTTCTGGGCGACATGGGGCAGACATGCAATGTAACTCGTACACCAACCTACAGTACATCGTTTATGACAGAACTGATCAAGTATGTTTTTCCCCGAATACATTAATCCGATTAAAATAGGCAATTAACCGTTACTATTATTATTATTATTATTATTATTATTATTAATGATTAATATAATGTAACCGAACAAGTGATACTTAATCAAGTAAATCAGACGGACAGTTCTCAAAGCAGTCACTCCTGGCGGGTTCTTCATTAACTCTGCTCGCAAAAGAGCGCCAGCACCACAAAATCCTCCTTTCTACGGAAACCTCGAGGGGATAAAATATATTCAAAAGAGTCCGTTACAATAACGCCATTAATCAAAAATGCTGTATGTGCTTTACATTTTGAAAAATCCCCTAAACACTTAGTATGGCGATTGGTGGGTGATTTTTTATGTATCGATCGATTTCGATGTTTATCACGATATAAAATTTCATATTAACGTTTCGCTGTTGACGTTAGGATAAACACCTGCGTGCTGCGTGACAGAGGAAAGGCATCGTCTATTTCGGTTTACCGAATGTTTCAACCAATTAACCTCATTGGGGGGGGGAATCATACATTATATATTTCACTTTCTTAACCCTTCCACCCTTTTACAGTAATGTTCATGCCGGGTGGACTGGCCGCCATGTTGAAATGTTCAAGGTCGCATGAGCGGGTAAACGGCCCTGAAGGAGGAAGTTACGTCATGATAGAGAGGAAAAGGAAGGCGCGTGTGAGGGAGACCGAGGATGATTTCCGCTCCAAAGCCATTTTGTACTTTTTATAGAAAGCAGCGCTGATAGTAAGGCGGTTGATAATTTGAAGGAGATCCCTGGTATCTCACGGTAAATTATTGTTTTTATAACATGGAAAATTACTTGAACCTGATGTGTCAAGTGTTTAAAGTTGAATGTGTTAAAATAGTTATGCATTGAATTTATCAAAGAAAGTGGCAGCTTGTTAATTACGTTAGCTAGCGAACTAGTCGTACCTGCGCGACAGCCATTTTGAACCTGTTCGTTGTTAGTTTTGCAAATTTCGTAACTGTAGCGTTCATGCGTAATTAACACAGGCTTTCAGTGCAGTGGGTATACGCTTGCGAATGGTCGATTTTGCTCATATGTGGTGTGCGATTAAATTTACGTCGTTTTTATTCCTGATCGTGTGACTCAACAAAAGAATGTTGTAAATACTAAAAAGTGTATATTTACAGGTAATGTAATTTTGCAGTGTGTGTAAATAACCTACGTGTACTTATTTACCTATTACATATTTATAGTACGTTCGTGGTCTATTAGGCCTTGTATGGGATTTGTTCGAGGATTTTAATTTTAACACAACTGATGAACCAGTCATTAAAATGACGTCGGTTGTATGTTACCCATGTGTATCACTGCATCGGGACCAGTCCTTGTCGTTGAGTGTTACATTACATTTGATGTAAATAATTGCTATTGTTCAATAGCAATTACTTTCAATTTAATTGTTAATCATATGGAATAAACACATTTTGAGGGCGAATAATTTATGTTCAGATAAACGGAATAAGTGCGGTGCAGTCCCACGTGTTCCGCGTTTCCTAACCACAGATGTTTAACATAAGAATTTCTCTACACTGGTTTTGTATTTGAGCTTCAATTAAGATGGTGTAATGGGTTTTGGCTGATATTGTTTTATTTGCGGTATTATGGGAAATGTTAAAATATAATAATCTAAATCGATATATTTTTTTTTACAGTTTCTCGTACACGTTTGTGCAGTTTCCGGTGTGTTTAGGAGATTGAGACCCTTTGAAATGGGAGGTAAATGCAATACTTTATTCACACGTCAGTGGCTGTCCTTTGGCACAGTTGCTTTTAAATGCATATTGTGTCGTTGGAGTTTAACATACTGTTTCTATTGCACTGGCCTGGAATTGCTTGAGGTAGCTTTTCCGGTTTGCGCTTGTGTCAGTGCCTCAGATTTTAACACAGATCCTAATTGCTAAGATCATATTCTGATATTAATTGTATGAGCACTTTGTTGCTAAGCACTTTTCAACTTTACTGTTATATGAAAATTTCAGTATGTTTACAAATGAAGTAGGTCATTGCTGTGAGTGTGCGTAAGTGTGTGGTTGCTGTTGTCTCGTTTTTAGACCCGTCCATGCACAGAGATTGTCCTCTCGACTGCAAGGTTTATGTGGGGAATTTGGGGAACAATGGAAATAAAACAGAGCTGGAGCGAGCATTTGGATACTATGGCCCGCTGCGCAGTGTCTGGGTGGCCAGGAACCCTCCTGGCTTTGCCTTTGTAGAGTTTGAGGACCCTCGTGATGCCACTGATGCTGTGAGGGAATTGGATGGAAGGTAAAGAGTAACGGTCTTTTTACTGATCTTACATTTTTGATTTCTCAGAATCAACAATGTCTCCATATCAAGAATTTATTTTTTTTGTAGAGCATTGATATTAGCCCAAGACTTGAAAGACTGAAGGTAACCTATAAACCAGGGACAGCAATCCATCAGCTACTCAGTATTACCATTCCTTATAGGACACTCTGTGGATGTCGTGTACGAGTTGAGATGTCCAGTGGAGAGAAACGGTCCCGGAATCGTGGTCCACCCCCCTCCTGGAGCCGCCGCCCACGGGATGACTACCGGCGTCGCAGTCCTCCTCCTCGTCGCAGGTAAATCTACCTATTCTTGCTACCCTCTTGCGCTCCCCCTTCCACCCCAAGTAAGGACGTAAGCCACTGCAAACAGATTCTTCTGAAGTCCTTTTGTGGTTTATTCTGTAGTTTCTGAAAGCTCATCCCTTTTTATTCCCCAGTCTTCATTTGGTATTTGCTCCTTCTTGTTTATAAGTCCTGTTTTACATACTTCATGTGACAGAAGCACGCTGAGGTGTCCCGGTGGCATGCATTTTGAGTACGTTTCATTTTCATTGTCATGTTAGACATTTATCATTGGTGATGAGGAATAATTGGAATTTAAGGATGAAATAAGACTGGGCTGCTCTTGAGAACTTCACAGGCAGCGACAGCATTTGGAGAATTTGACTTCTCATTTTCTGCCCTCATTCTTTAAATGTCTCCTGAAAATTTTTTTTTTTTTTTTTTGTACTTTCCTAGTTCTTCAAATAAACCTTGGTTTCTTCTTTTATCTATTGGATTGCAATTGGCTTTAACAGCCCAGTCCTATTGATGTTTTAAAAAAAATAAATAAAAAATTGACAACAGGAACTTTGGTTCAGTTAGATGGGTTTTAATGTTAGCTGTTTAATATTTTGAAGGTTTGCTATCTATATTAATAAAAATAAACCCCGTTGCAGAGTCACCACCATGCCTCTTCTCACCACCCTCTGAGTCAGTCAACTAGTCCTCTTTCAGCAACATGTGACTACTGACCAGCGTGCCCCAATCAGCTTGGCTGGTGTCGTGTCACATGACCCCAGGCTTGGCCAGTCGTCAGGTTGCACCGACCCATTGGTTCCTGAGCATGCTGTTCTCAGCCTCCTCGCCAACCTTAACGCAATCGGCAGCGGCCTACCTCACATTTCCGACCAATCGGCGTTTTACTTTTCCTACACAACAATCTACGAGCAGCAGCCTTCGGCTAACCAATAAAAGCAGGAAAAATCCACAGCCAGGCCCCAACCGCCAACCAGCTAATCAGCTCACAGCATCTGGCAAACTCTTTGCAGCAAATTCTACCTTCCGGCTGCCAGTCTGGCTTCCCTTCGTCATTTCTAGCTTGTTGAAACCCAAAAATCTAGTAAGTTTTTCCTGCTTCATATGGTTTTCTGCTTAGTTTTGAGTGAAGCTGCTTCAGGAAAAATATGCAGGCAATGAAGGGTTTGCTATATTTTTGTAGCTGTGATAGTTGTAAAGGCACCAAAGTGGGAGTTTATTTTTCGGTCCGGCTTTTGAAATACAGGTTTCTGACTTTTTAGCTGGTTTGTGAGTGAGCTTTAAACTTCACACTTTAGAACAGATAATCCCTACATTTAGAAGCTTTTCTAATTCTGTTGAGGGAGAAAGTCTTGTTGATCTGGATGAGTTTTGATTTAGTTGAAGTTGGCAGTTGGTTGGTGCATTCGCCTGCAGCATGCTGCAATTTGTTCAGTTTAATTGGTGCGTCGAGCCATTAGCTTGTTTGTAGTTATTAACCCTTGAAATTTATAACGTTTACATTGATTCCCAGCCAGCTGTAAGCCTTCTATATGTAGCTGTTCTCAGCGGTGCAGTGCTGCGCTCTAGACAGATTAATAACCAGAAGAGAAACGCAAGACTTCAGTGCTTTAATTTTAGTCTTCCACTTGCTGCCCTGTAGGAGTGGTGTGGCCAGTTCAATTTATTTTCATATAACGCCTTTCACTGGGTGTTGGCAACTCTGACAAGGTATCCTGCTCATATGTTGCACGGTTGGGCACCGGGTAGACATATAGGCAGAGAAGGATTGCAGAGAAGGGTTAATACATAAGCGTCTGAGTTGTCCAATGCCAGTTGGTGGCTGCTGTGAGTGACCAGTGATAGCACTGTTGACCTGGCCCTTGCAGAATCTAGGTGTAGTTGCAGCAACAGTGGAGAGGAAGGTCTGGAAGATGGATGTGACTGGGCCGTTAGAATGTTCCTCACTTTGGGGTGTTGACTCTCCGTATGTTTAACCCTTGTCTCCTCAGATCACCTCGTAGGAGGAGCTTCAGCCGCAGCCGAAGCAGGTAATCCAACCCCTTTTTTTCTTTTCCAGATAAAAGATCTGAAATCTGCCTGCAATTCTGGTCAAGTCAGATGCACAACTGCATGGTGGTTGCTTGATATTGACACTTGGAATTTTTGAAGTATAGCATTTTCAGCCAAGAGTAAAGAGATCAATTTTCTTCTGGCATGTTTAAGTATTAGTAAGCATTTTAATAAGGTTAGTCTACTGGCCATTTAAGCACACTAATTACTTTGTCGAACATTGAGTCTGTGGATCTATCTCTAACGTGTTCCAGGAATACAGATGTACTCACACGTTCAGCTTCTTCGTGGGTCCTTCAAAGTTTTATTAAAACAATAAAATGGCGAACGCAGAGTCCAATACCGTTTACACATCACAGGATTCTCTTCCGAGTTTCACGTGTGCATCCGTTATGCATGTTGGCTTGTTCTACATACGCGTTACGCAGTCATGTTCACGCTATAGGATCACGTTCTTACATGAAAACACGTGCGGTTAAAAGCCTGTTTCGATCCAAGACCAACAGAGACTTTTAACTAACTGTATTGGCCTTGTATGAACTTTTTCTACTTTACACATGTGCTTTTCTGTGGCAATATAGCAAACATTTCCTCTAACCACTACTGGCACACTAAAGTTATATGACAACCTAATAGCTTAACAAACAATACCCACAATACATAGGTTCCAAAATGGCTCTTACAGTTAGTGCATGAATAATGGCTCATAACTCAATGGACATTGCGGGTGTTCATTGTGGTTGTGCTTTGCTCCATTCTGTTTTGTGTTCTTGGCGCGACTGGGTTTTTTCTGTTCCACAGATCTCTCTCAAGAGACAGGAGGAGGGATCGATCTCTGTCTAGGGATAGGAATCACAGAGCATCGCGCTCATTCTCTAGATCTAGAAGGTAAGTTGAAACTGTAAAATATTCAATATTAAAACACTTGACTTTCATTACTGTAATTTTTTATTCAACATACCCTTGGAAGACAACTGTTAGGTTATGTTGGATTTAAATTTTTTATTATGGAAATTTCCAAGCGTATACATTAAGTTGTAGTCTTGCCTTTGTGTAGCCTTGTTCAATATCAGTTACAGGATGGCTATATAAATGCTTATTTTTCTGTATGCAAAATTTTTGGGATTTGTAGTCTACTTGAAATGGGGCATTTCATGGAAGGTGTTGCAAACTTTGTGGGTCTAAACATATTTTTTTTTCCCCTCTTCACTTTGCAGCCGCTCCAGGTCTAATGACAGGAAGTAGAAATGCTAGCCAAGTTTGTACATCTGTACTTTCTCATAATGAACTCTGCAAGCTGTTTTGCTTAATTTTAAGGATTTTTTTTAAGAGGTCTAATTTAGCTAGCTTCTACATGCAAGGTACCCAGTTCCTATGTCATGTATATAAGTTGGTGTGTACAAGTGCGTTAGGGTTTTTTTTTTTTTTTTTGTTCCCTTAGCAGCATTCCATTGAGACCTGCACAACTGGTTAATTAGCTCATAATCACATCTATGTCTGTATACATGTGGAGTGTGAACATACCAGGTGACAAATGGCATTAAGTCTGACATACATAAAGCCTGGTGGATTTAAGGGACAACTTGTTCTGTGCCCACTAGTAAACGCATTTGCATTTCTGTTGTGTTTTGGGACAAAATGTAAATTTGTTGAAGTCATTGGTTTTAAGATCTATGGAAACATCTTTGTACTGTCTCTAACTTCCAGTGAGTGCCAGAGGATGTTTCCTAAATTAGTATGGACGTAAGGAAGATTTAGATGGTAGGCACTCACCCAACCCAATTTGTAAGGTCTTTGAATTAAACGTGGTTACAAAAGATTGACTATTTGTGTTAATTGCTGCTTAGATTTAATGTACAACTGAAATTTGGCTGCATAACATGTAACCAGAGTTCAAGCACATTTTCCTAGAGTGGTGTGTGTACCCTGTTTAAAATAGAGGTAAATGGTATAAGGGGGTAGGTTATAAGTGTAAACTAGTTACCTAGTTGATACCTGTTAACTAGATGCACTGCTCCAGCAAACAAGATAATTCAGAAGTCGATTTAGATTATATTGTAAATATTTGAAATAAAATATTTACAATATTACTACCCAGTTTTTTTTTTTTTTCCAATAACAATAATTGTGTTTTGTGGGTTGATAATGGAGGTGAAAGTTTAAGATATGCACTTAATTTAAAGGGGGAAAATGGTAGAGGTGGCTTCTTAAATGCTTTCCAAAGGTGGAGGAACGTAGGTGTTGGTTGCGACTGGGCTACGAAACACTGCCAGCTATAACCTATTAGGTAAACCTTCATTCCAAAGACAAGCTGTAACGGTCTGCCAAACCATACATCTTTAAACTTAATTTTTTACACCGTCATAATTGCCTTATTTGGGGTGAATCTCCGTGTAAAGGAGTTTAAACTCGAGGTAAAATGTGTAATTGCCCAATATGGTATAAAACAATTGACTAAAAATAGCCAATTAAAATATCGATTTACAACGTGTAATTTTTTTCCAACTTGTTTTATTGCAGGTCGTATTTTTCCGTGATGGCACGGGTTTTTAGAAACGTACAAAACATCAAGGAACTTCAAAATTTTAGTTGTGTAATTCTGGAATCTTAAGGTGCTGTCCAAAAGGCTTAGTTGCCTTGAGTTTCTCGGCAGCTCGTAAGGAAGGAATGCTGTCCGGGTCTCCGCCAATGTACATTACATTATGTAATAAAGAATACTGTAAATGGGTTGGTAACTTTTTCGACGCTTAGTCATCAAAACACGTTACGAAATAAAAACGTTTAGCTAGGAGTGCGTTCTTAATATGACCAGTAACGTATTTACATTCTACGTTGCAACCGTTTCTGTCTCGAAATTGAACGACATTAAAATAATTTGTTTCAAACCAAGCATGGATACAATGGGCAAGTATCTACGGGTTTTTTATTTAATTGATTTGTTATATCGTGTTACGCTCAAATATTCGTGGATAAATGCATTTATACCAATGTTCTATTTTTATGAACGTTTTAGCATTCAAAACGGGAAAAAAGGTTTCTTACACCCTTATCACTCCACCGTTTGTGACCTACAATCCTCGTAGATATCGATTCTCCCAAAACGTATCCAACACATTATGAAATGTTGCTGGGCAGACACTGTCCACAGGGTTCATATAATGGAGATCATAGTGCGTATCTATAAGTGTTGTATTTTTCCCTATTTCGGTGTCTGTAGGACGTAGAATACTTTGAACCTAAATTGCTACTTACGCGTAGGTATAAATTTTAAGAATAGAAGTGCTTGTCCGTATTCATAGAATAAGCCTGAGGTTCTTCAGTACTGCCGGAAAACCATAAGGAAATTCCATCTTTCAAATACTAAAGCTTTTTGATATAGTCTGAGACGTCTGCACCATCCGTGTTGCACTCTAGGTTAGCATGGGCGTCTCCGGGAGACAAAAGTAGAAACTGCGCGGGCTTTTCGCCCATTCCAGTTCTTCATGACCTCACAATTGCATGAGTCAGCGTCTCCACGGAAACCTGACCTAGCAACTAGGAAAGTACATTAAGATCTCCGCGCCAACTATGTTCGTTGTTATGTAATGATGCGTATGTAATGTCAGTGTTAATTAGCACTTGTTTCCCGCCATCTCGTAGTAGGTAACGACATATACTTGGCTTTGTGTGTGTGTGTGTGTGTGTGTGTGCCTTTCATATGGTTAGCAATTGATTAACTTGTCGGATTTTTTACGTGTAGTATTTGTATGCAATAAACTAAAACAACAGCCATTTAACCAACAACAGCCAGAACAACAATAATGTTCAGCTTCGATCCCTCGCCACTCAGCCCATACACTTTCACTTTTACATTTTTTTGTCTGTCTCGGGACTCGACGTTTTTCTTTTCTTTTACTGAATGTACTCATTGTTCTAACTTCTACACTATAAAAACCAGTTTTTATAAATCCCTTGATGAAACTAATTCGACCTAAATGCTAAACCAGTCAAGAAGAAAACAACCAATTACTGTAAAATAACGAAGAGACTTTTAGTACTTGGCTCGTTATTATTTTCTGTATTATTTCTTTTTAACTTTTATATATCTTGTAAATACTGAAACTGTTTATAAACATTTTAATAAAATGTGCTCGTATACTCATTCCTAATTAGTCAATCGCAAGTGTGGGGCTGGTAATTGTCTGGTTAATAGGAATTGGCTACTACATCAGCAACATTTTTCCCAGAAGAACAAAGCAAGCCTTCAAGAATGATCAGAGCTGACATATCCGCTCACATGAATTCACAAGGGAGTGATTGAAAACTGAAACTGTACATTAGTTGTCAGATTCCATACAGTATAAGATTCCTTCAAGGAAGGCGGTTATTATATATTGACCGGCCACTGTAATTTCATATAGATACCACATTATATGTATTGAACATAAAAACGTGTCTCAGTTTAATAACCCATTCTTGGAACGAGATGGAGCAATTTCGTTTTGCAAGAAATTAGACAATAACCTATGTGGCTAAACACCTATACAACTTTTTTACGTTTTTTACAGTATATCTAGAATGTAACCAAAAGATGGGTATTCAGCAAAAATACAAAATTTAAAATATAGACGTAATAATGCACCGTTATTTTATGTCTTCCCGAGTATTGGACGTGAGATCCAAAATTTCACTTGTCCTCCCCTAATTGTGTTGGGACGAACACACGTGCAGGGCTGTTCCTTCCCACAAGTTACGCTACTACAATCACGCCCACAAAACCAACATAAATCTTTGAGTACAGTTCAGTCGTAGCTATTAGTCTTTCCAGTCAGGGATTATTCTAGTGATCGATTTATTATTTATTTATTTGTGTTTGGTTTTACATCAGAATTACCCCAGCTGCCAGCTTCTACCGTTCATAGATTTGTTTTAACCCAATGCTCTCAGAAACCTCAGAAAGGACACCTTCCACCAGTTATCAACTAAGGTTCGGAAGAAACAATGTAAGAAGACGCACACGTTTTGTGAAGCAACTATGTAAATGACGTTGTAATTCTACTGCTGTCTTTTCGTGGTCAATATTAAACAAATTACTGCTGTATTTATCACAGGTGCCGTGTGTGTTAGCTGTTAAATTTAAACTCGCGATCTAACTGGGTAATACTGTGGAAATAATTTTAACCAAGCACGGTGAAAGTTAAACATTTACACATTTTTGAATTCGGTCTTAAACAGATCGAATGACTGTGTTTATCCAATGGGTCTACACCAAGTTGTATATTGTAAGATCCTAAAGCATAACTTTTATGTTAATTTAGTGACAGTGCGTCCGTTTTAATATCTGACGTGAAATTGTTACTGGTTTTGTTACAAATTTCGATAGTAACTACGATTAATTGGGCTTGGTGCTTTGTATGTATGTAATTGTACAATTTTGATTTTTAAGACATTTGAATTATAAAATACGAATGGGAAACAAATCCTGTTGTGCTGTCTAAAATACACGAACACTTGCTAATGAGTATAGGTGAGTTCAGGCAGTAGCTTTACGATTGTTGGCGTAGGGTGGTGTCAAAATGTTTTACTAACAAATTTCTTGCTTGATGGCTGAACTCACCAACAAAAACGGAAAGGCGGACCTTCAATCCAGTCAACGTAACAAGACTAGTTTGTGATGTCACTGTTTCAGGCATGGTGTGACTGTTCTCGTAGGTGCGCCTCACCAACCACGATGAAGCTCTTCTCACTGCCATTGAGTTGATGTACATCTGGGATTCCCTAAATCTCAGAACTGTAATCTCTACTCATCATTTTACACATTTTGAATATATCAGGTCTTACAACAACGGACTGTATATGGTGTACGGCTAAAAGTTGCTTAAAAATATTTATAAGACTGCCTTCTGTAGAGGTTTTTAAATTTCAGTTCTGATGTGTTTGGAAAATGGTTCAACGAATCAGTCCAGAACAAACTGGCTCTGTCCGGGCATGCCTGTAGCATTGAGAACATGTCTGTGAACTCCTATCCGTGACCAGGGCTTACATCGCCCAACAAACAGATTTCATCAGCCCGGTGTTACCTTTATAGAAGTAGCGTCATGGTATCATAATTTCGACAAGCAGTTTGACTCACTTGTGTGGATCGATGTCTACACTTTAACACAATCACATTAAGCAAGATGGTTACAGTCTATTTCTACAAGTAATTTAGTAAATCGGGCGAGCTTCCCAACAACTGCAAAAACTGGTTTCTTTCCACGAAACAAGGGTTACCGAATAGATTGTAGCGCTTGTTGCCTCATGTGCAGAGTAGTCCGGGTTTCTTTTCCGGATGTTTGCGAGATGTTACATTACACAGTTCATGTCTGCGATTCTCTGAATCGAAATGTCTTTGTATGTGCCACGCCATACATTTGGCGCCCATCCAAAACATATAATGAGCTAATTAACTAAACATTCGCATTCCTTGACAAGTTGTGTAGACTTTGAGCTTCTTCAGCACCAGGGGAAGTTTTCTATTTCCATATAAACAATGTTCGTAGTGCTTCATCCGGTTTAAAAACGTTCGGTAATTACACGACATTTAGACATCTCTGGGCATAGTTAAATTCACTATAATCGCCCTTTTGCGACTGTCCCATGATCAGTAGTTACAGTAGCCTGCGAAGTGAACTGAATATTGTAGTGAATGGCGTTGCAGTCTTGTACTGTACAGTTGAAAATGGCCCTCTAGAGGCCAAACAAATGTGTGGCGATCGTCTCGAGTTTATTATTTTGTTTGAGGATTTGCCCCTACATGTCAAGTGGCGCTGTAGAATTTGTCCAGGCATGTACAAGATTCACACTCTGCTGTGATGAATCACGCCCTAAGTCCGGCCCACGTTATTTCAAGTGTCCGCCGCTCTTTTTAAGAGTTGCGCATCGGATCACATTCGGCCGCATAACATTCCGCTCTCTGGGGGGACGCTAGGCAAGTAAATCAGCTTCTCACGGTCAGTTATGGTAAGTTTTAGAACGAAGTATTTTATTTTTTTTTTTTTACATCGAGTACATCGTCGCATTGAATGACTAATGTGCTTGAAGTATATTTTGAAACTGAATTATTTTAAGGGCAAATACGTGATAAAATGATTCCTCTTGGACACTTGTAAAAACGTTGTAGTTGAAATTGGGGGTCATACTATAAACATAGACTCAAAGAATTACAAGACTACGTGGTTAAATTTCGATTGTGGACTTT
Source organism: Chitala chitala (assembly GCA_025773905.1). Classification (NCBI taxonomy): domain Eukaryota; kingdom Metazoa; phylum Chordata; class Actinopteri; order Osteoglossiformes; family Notopteridae; genus Chitala; species Chitala chitala. Next base: position 6,657,293 of record JABJVR010000103.1, on the reverse strand, counting down.
TAGTTGATATGTCTGAATAATATGACTTTATTGATACAGGTGTTACTAAAAATTATTTACTTAAGTACCTTTGTTTTCTTCTACCTTTATTTCAAGAAAATCTTAAGTTACAAGAATGCACGGTATCGCAAAGTTAACGTGATTGTTTGTCACCCTCCTAGATGTGTGACCTGAGTCTGTGTGGCGACTGACTGCGAAAAGATTTAATTAAGGAAGACTGGTATGTGAACCACTGCCTTTATGTCTTTCAAAGTGCAGAGTGATGCCCATCCGGAAACAAATCCTGAGAGCACTGAGGAGTGGACCGTCGCGGCGGAGTCTCTTCGGTCCAGTGGACCATGACGAACTGCAAAACGATCATCAGGATCTGATGCAGGGCAACCTAGAGGAAGCTTCTCGTCGCTGGGGGTTCAACTTCCAAAATGACACGCCTATTGAGGGTAGCGACTTCTTCTGGGAGGCTGTTCCCGCGGCCCAGGTCCCAGAGCTGTACCGCCCATCTGCAGTCGACAAGGGCAACGTGCAGAGGCTCAGTGGGGCTGCAGTGGAGGCTGTAGAAAAGGCCAGTGTTACCACCCAGTGCATGGAGAAGATGCCAGAGGGAAAATTGAGTTGTGCCGTGAAGAGGAAGCAGACCAATATGACAGGTGCGTTGGGAAGACAGTAGGACTCACAAGCTGACTACAAAATAATTTTGAGAGCCCTTCTCTTGCAAGGTGCTTCAGCCACAGTCTTGATTTTAAAAGTAGGCTGTACTGCAGTTGTGCTTGGATAAAAGATGCAAAAAACTAGCAATATTAAGTAAACAAATGTTTTGTGAATTTTTTTTTTTTTTTCTTCAGTTTTTGCTCCTTTAGTTTTAAGATTGGTGTTATTTTGCTGCATGGTTCTCAAGGAGCACAACACTGACAAAACTCACTTTGTGTTCATGAGATGTTTATTTTGTTTTAAATGTGGATATAAAAAGTGGTATGCATGGGAAGTTAAGAGAATGTTGACTTTTAACTACTGTCTCATTTGGAATGTTCATGAACCTGAGAGGTTTTTATAGAATGTAACATGATCTGCCTAGTGAAGGCTTGTTATTTTAACATGTGCATTTTGTTGCCCTTACACAGACTTTTATCAGGCCAAACGGAGAGCAGTAAGCATACCCAGGAAGTCAGGCCAGTGAGATCCACGGGTGTGGAGTTGCACAGGGAGACCCACGAAAATGCCATGATGACTCAACTCTTTTCATTGGGACTTTGGACCATGACCAGGCACAACGTCCAATAAGAGCCTGTCTGTGTTTTTTTTTTTTTTTTTTTTTTTAAACCTGGAAAGCAAGAGTGGTGTTGGGTTGATTGAGACCACTGTTCCTGTTGCTGGACCTTGAGCAGCTTGATGGAAACGTATTATTCAGAGTTAATGCCATACTCCAGACTGGGAGAACTGGATTGTACCTTTGAGCTTTGATTAATAGCCATGCCACAAACTTACTGGAAATGTGGCTCTTTGACAGCTCGCCCGTTTAAGAAACAATCAGAATGCTCTAATCAGTCAGATCTGTTGCAAAAATTTGTGTATTTGAGCAGTTTTTTATTGTATTTTTTGAAGTGCCATGTACGCCTACTGGAAAACTGTTGTGATTTACAGTATCAGTTCAAACACGTCTGACTATAAGTAAAAAATAGTAAAAGTACTTTACAATTTTCACTAGGGGAAATGTTATCTGGTCAGATGTATGATATATGTAGTGTTTTAGTGGTCTGCTTCAGTTAATTGGGACTTAAAGTCCTTAACATGAATAGCAGAACCAAAAAAGTCATAATCATGGCTACAATTGTTATTGTATATTTTCAGGTTTTTGCATTTACAGAGTGTTTTTAAGTGCCAACTGTTAAGTCTGAAACACATGTCCTTATGCTGTTATATTGGGGCAGAGTTCTGCTTCAAACAGTTTTTGCCATTTAGCATACAGAAGTATTGTGAAAATGATGGTTTTCTTCAGAACCTCAGTGTGGTTTTGAGGTAACAAGTCTATAAACTTCTTTGCTGCTTTATTGGTTAAAGTATGGGCCTAGTGCATATTAGTAAAGAGCATTTGTATTCTTGCAGCATTGCACATAATTAAAAAAAACAACTAAATTACACTACAGTGTGTTATAAGTATAATACAAATGTCAGAGAAAATGTGGAATGTAGCAGTTAACATGTAAAATATTGTTTTATTCATTAAGTGTTAACCAATTATTTATACTTTGAAATGAGATTTCATAAGAATTGACATTAACTATTTATTACTTTGGTGACAAATATTTGCAATGGAATGGGTGTGATTTAGACAACCCTGCTAGTTAGTCCCCTGAAAATTTTTGCAACTACTTTCCACATTGCACTTACATCATATGTATGCATAGAACTACTTAAATACATTTTGTGAATGTATTGAAAGAAGTAAGATGTGTATTTGATCTTTATTTATTGTTCAATAAAAACGTAGATTCTTCCTCTGACAATCCATGTTCTTTACTCATGGCTGTTTTTACAACATTCTATTGTCACAAACTTTGTTGAAGAGTTGTTTCTTGGTCAGTATCAAAGCCCTGTGTAATGTTTAGAGGCACGACCCTTTAGTACAGCACTGTTGAAAGCCACTGGCATCTATAAGCAGAGCAAAACACAAGGAAAATTTTCCACTGACCTTGAGGAACTCATTTGTCTTTGCAGTCAGATTTATTCTGGTCAGTTGATTTCACAGATTTGAGATGGCTGTGCAAGTGCTCTGTCGTAACCTTGTAAGTTATTTAGAGAAAATTAATTTTTTATTTTTATAAGTACTTGAAAGTTAAAATGTGTTTTCCTGTAATTTTCTAGATATTTTTATGAGTTCCTTGTAAGAACATATTTCATATTTGAAGAACATTGAAATTGTTAATGGACTTTTATACAGCAGGCAGATACTGTATTTTGAAATGTTTAAGGAAATTGTCAGGTATCCCTCCAAAGGCCTATCATACACATTCTAGTGAATCTTATGTGATGATAATGTGAAACGAGCAGAATACTGGGGAACTCCTGCCCAGTGTCATGGTTATCATATCTACACTGCTTTTCAGTCCTGCTTTTAGGTAAGTGAAATTTTGAAAATGTACCATGAAAACATGGTTCTTCTTGTTACTGTTTCTATCTACTAACTTGATCAGCAATGTACTAAAATGTTAGATTCACATTCATTATGTTTTCATAAAGACTATGTTTATGAAGTAGGGTGAGAGCAGAAAGCAGTTGCTATGCTGATATATTTTGTAAGTATACAGGTAATCCTTGGTAAGGTCTGGACAGAGGGATAGTTTTTTAGGGATAGATTTTCCAGTTCCTCTGACTTTTCTGTTCTTTAAATCCACTTCAATAATTGGTAACTTAATAAACGAAGATAAAAATTGCCTCGTAAATATAAACCAGTTGTTGCTATTGTCAAACTGAGCATAAGCAGATTATTAAAACTAGGGCATCAACATATTTACATTTTGCAAAGGACTGGGGGATTTGTCATGCTGTTAGTTAAAATACTTCAAGGGACTATTGTTCTAGACTAGTGCTATAGGTGTCAGTGCATTTATTATTAACCTGTTTGAAAGGATTATAGCAAAAGGAAAACTAGCTATCATATCACATACAAAGAAATACAAAAAGCTCTAATAATAACTTGCATGCAGTGCTAATAACATTTGAAAAAACATTTATGTATCAAATTACATTTAAACATTGTACAATTGGAACAGTGTTTAATATATTTATTTTAATTTTCAAATGTTAGTTTATTTTTAATGTTTGCATGAAAAAAAAAAACAAAATGCACCAAACGGATCTGTATGGTGTATCACTATTTACCACGTTAATGTCCCTACAAGGCTTCAAACTTGTTGAGGACTTGAGAAAGGCACTGTCAGACAAAGCCTGCGAGATGGTGTGGGGAAAGTCCCCTGAGGGGCAGCCAGAGAGACAAGTGGGTCTATAGGAAACATTACACTGGGCAGCTCAGGTGTCCCTCACACATCATACTTGGACTGGCTGGTGCATCTCAGCATTGCTTTCTTAAAAATGACTGTGTTTCTGCTTCAGATTTTTCATTATTTATTATTTGTTGTCATTTTAGAAAATGCAAAGGGACATTCTTTTCTTGTTCTTACTTGATTTTATTTTCCAGTGCACTTGTCCAGTTAAGGCTTGGAGGGGATTAGGTGCCTAACCCAGGCAACATGAGTATGATGCACAAGAAACTTCTCACCTGATTTCATGTTGAAGGCATCCTTTATTTGACGTACGTGTGTATTACAGTTTTCTCTGTGCCTTCATTGCCTCCTAGTTCTGTGCTGACCCCTCCCATCCCCCACCTCTGTTTCTCTTGCTTTATTCACGTACCTGACTCTTTTCTGCCCACCTCACAGGGTGTCCCTTCCCTTTCACCTAAGAACAAACAGTAAATGGCCTTCAACAACAAGCACAGTTCAGGGTCTCTAATTCATGATGCTTATTTACATTTGAGTCATTTGCCAGCTGCCTAGCACTTCGTTAAGACTGTAGAAAAAAAGGGGGGGGGGGGGTTGAGATCGGTGGGGCCAGGGAGGCATTGTTCGTTTCATGTGTCTGATGTGCTACACGTGTGAGCATGCATGCACAAATTCACGCATGCACACACAACGAGTTCTCATGTTTGTGAGGCAGTGCGGGACTAAAGGTTTTGTAACACTGCCCCCTGAACCATCCCCTCCCCCCGCCTCCTACACCTGCACATACGTACAAGAGACTCTCCTAGCGCTCAGCAATCCCTCCCCCCTATGGCACACACCCATCTACTTCTGGAACAGAATGCTGATGTAAAGGATTGGGTCATAACACCGAAAGAGATAGATAGTTAGAGAAAGAGAGAGAGAGAGAGAGAGAGAGAGAGAGAGAGAGAGAGAGAGAGAGAGAGAGAGAGAGAAACAATCACAGAGGGGGGGGAGAGAGAGGGAGAGAGGAAGGCTGGCAGGCAGTGAGGGAGGGAGGTAGGGAGGGAGAGTAAGCCAGAGAGCTACACAGAGAAAAGGGCAAAGACTGCAACAGCAAACGTGTCTGCTGTGAACAATGGCATGTGAAGACTGGACAGATGGACAGTGGGATTGATCAAGAAAGAGCAGGAGGAGGTCTCTTCTGGTAGCAGGAGACGCTGAGGGAAGGATGTGGCTTGCGGACACACTTCCAAGCAGCTCGGTAGCTCCGGATTAAACAGTATGGTAACGTTCCCTGATCGCTCCCTGGCCGGCCTGCAGGCTCCTACGTCTCTGGCTCCAGCGCGTCTCATTTCAGGCTCGTTTCTTTCATTTGTCCGCGTGTCCGTGCTGTGCACATGAAGCCATCCGCTGTCCTCGCTTCCTCAGCTAGGCTGTTCCGATGCTTGCTACTGCCCTGCTGTTCAGTTACTCCCCTTGGAACACATTTTTTTTTTAACTTCATTTTATGCTGAATTGCTATATTTAATCCGGAGCTGCTGTAACCTCTGCCCTTGCATGGAAGCCTTTGAGGGTTTTTTCCCTTTGGTGAGCACTTAATGGGGTTTGCCACCGCATGAAAATTCTTTGTTATTTATGAAAGAGGCAGGACCTAAATTAATGAATAAAATGCCTATAAGGTTGATGCCCAGATTACATCCTTTATTACAGATTTACATGTTAAATAAATTATACATCCCCATTTCATAATCACCTTTCACTGTTTTTCAGTCACATGCCACATTGACAGATGTCTGTCATCTCCGTGTTTTAGGTGCAAAGGACCTGCTTAGGAAGAAAACTAGTGAAGTGAGTGCTGTTTTGCAGTGCAAACACAGAACTGGGGCACGGCTGTAAGATTTGGCCCGTTGTTCTCTATTGGCTGGGCGAGCTTGTCTGAGTCCTAAGGGCTTTGTGAACCAAAAGAATTTGCTGGAAACATTCGTGTCTTATGGAGCCCAGTGTTGATACAAAGATTTCTTCAGGCTTGTCCACACTCAGGATGCTAAATTCATTATGTTTATTACAGCATAGATATATTTTTCATGAGTTAGATTGTTTCTGATGTATTTCGCTGAGAGCCAGCCAGTAGCTATGCAGAAGAATTTTCTCATTACAGTAGGTAATGTTATGACATAATACTTTAGGGCATTTACTATTATTATTATTATTATTATCATTATGGAGACCGCTCTCCATTATTATTATTATTATTTATTTATTTATTTTTTGTTGTTGATGTTGTGGAACTGATTCATTAAATATCCAGCTGTTTCTGTTTTTAAGAAGCTTGATAAGAAACACCTTTAACATACATTTGTATTCACTAAAAATAGTATTTCAAACTGTATGATTGTGTGTCTTTGAAGTGTGCATATTTAGTATACAAAAAAACTACTGATTTGAATAAGCCGTGCCACTTAAACTGTAAACTTAAACTGCAAACTCTGTAAACTGTTTAAAAATGGAAAAGATTCAAAGGTGAAGCTAATGATGTGAAAAAAACAAGTGTATTTCCTTTTTACGGTAATAATCTCCTTTCTAATAATAAGATTAGTACCCACTGATTGGTATTCAAAGAAGTCCTACTATTTTGTCATTCCTGAAAGGACTCTGACAGTCTTAAACCATTCATCTCTTGTCACTTGATTTGACAGACAAAAATGCATTTGGATTTTGTACATTGTAGTTTATATTTCAGATGATGGTGTGTATTTGCTTAGCATAATTATATCACAAGCTTTCTTTTATTCCTTTGCATTCAATTGTTTACCCATTGTCTTAAATATAACAATTGCTTGTCATTTCATTTCAACTGATTGAATCATCGTTCTGAGCTGAAAACGTTCAATACAATTGCTAACCACTGTGAACCATTAACTACTCTGTGGTGCTTCTCCCCACCGAAACTGACCACAAGCACTTTATCTGCCTGCCAATTGTAAGGACTGTTTTGCAAACAGTTTTGAAGCACATTAATCAGTATTAATTGAGGCTACAGACATTTATCAAACTCATGGCTTTTCTTTTTTCAGGGCACCAGTATTGCAGTTGGTTAATAGCTATTGATTTATTGGCTTGAATAAACGCCCACTGAATTTTAAAGGAGATTGCTTTGTGAGAAATTGTAATATCTGCGTGTGACCTCTGAGCTTCTAGTACAGGCTGTGTGTGGCCAGTATCAAATGAGGAGTGCATAAAGCCTGCGATCTTTAAGCAAAAAACATATATATAGACAACATGAAGTACTACAATTTCTCATTTTAGCTATTCTATTGTTGTGAGATTGTTATAAAAATAATTTAGATCAGACTATGTTGTCCTTAAAATCCTCCTTTGATTTAAAACTACAGCTGTAATTTGTTCACATTTGTCTAACAGGCATAATGTGGTCTAAAATCACATTTAGTTGTGCCTAGAACCAAATTGTGTGTAAAATCACTGGACTTATTGATTGTACCCGATGCACAATTTCTGTTAATCACTGGTTTACAAAATGTATGAAGTTAAATACATCGAAAATGAGTGTTTCAGAGTGGAGAGTGACATAGGGGTTTGTCACCAGTTATTCCTGGTAGGGATATGTATCCCCACCCATTCTCTACTGAGCTGCAGGGAGGGAGTAAAGTAAAAAGGCATAATAATCACAGTATTGTGTTATGGAGGGAGTCACTCTAGAAGAAAATAATAACACTTTAGGTATGCAATGTTATTCCATGAATCTATTCAAATTCCTGCTGTTGTCTGCCAGAGGGTCATTCTCAATTTTGCAATGGAACCACTGAAACCAAAGGCTAAGGTGATTAAAACAAGCGAAGCGAGACTGGCATTTTAGACCCACAACGTCCGTGTCACACTCTGTGAGAGTGACATTTGTGCAGAGGGCCGTCTGTGACCCGAGGCAATCAAAACTGCAGTAACAGTGGCCAAACAGGGAGACCTCCTCCGACTACTTCTAGTGCTGTTAAGCATTTACTTTTGCATTACAGTTATAGCTTCTGACAGATTTCTACCATTTTACTTTTAAATATACTGTGTAAAACAAATGAAAAGAGGGCCATAACGATTATAGTCTAGTGGTATATGCTGTTGTCTCATTGTCTCCATAAACTATGGTTTTATGGTATATTACTGTGGTATGTTACTGAGAATAAATACAAAATACTGCCACAGTGAGGTCTGCATTTTGAGGCAGAGAATGAACTAAACACATACCACTGCAAAACCATACAGACAGCAGGGATTAAAAATATTCATATTAATTCTATGAATTGTATCTACATAGGACAAAATGGAATTTTTAATATACCAAATGGTATAAACATCAAAGGGATGTAGCAGGCAATAAGGTGTATGAAAAGGATAATGGATGTGCTGCACAAAGCAGGAAAGTGCGAATAGATGGAATCTGGCAATTTGAATCATCTTATGTTCATTTGTAAATGTTGTACAATAGACTGAAATGGTTCAGTTTGTACTGCAAATATGTAAATGTTTCTACTTGAAGTGGTGATCAACACACTTTCTCTCTGTTGCCCTGAATGATCTCCTCCCAGCTGGATAAGGGTGAGGTGAGCGGTTTAGGCCTGCCCGCACCTGCTGCCTCCACCAGTCATAGCAGCTCCGAGGGAGGTGTGAGCGCGGAGACGCCTGAGGCGCCCGACCCTCAGCGCACACGGGCGGCCATCGAGCACCTGCAGCAAAAGATCCTGAAGATCACGGAGCAGATACGAGTAGAGCAGGAGGCCCGTGATGAGAACGTGGCTGAGTACCTGAAGCTCGCTCACAACGCTGACAAGCAGCAAGCTGCACGCATCAAGCAGGTCTTTGAGAAGAAGAACCAGAAGTCTGCACAGACCATCGCCCACCTGCACAAGAAACTAGAGCATAACCACAAGAAGCTGAAGGAGATTGAGCAGGTTGACCCAAGAGCATCTCTTCAAAACTCATTCTTACACATATTTACTTAGAATAGAAACAGTGAAGAACATGCTTGCTAATGTAAATTTAACTCTTCTTAAGCCATCTCAGCATTTCATTTGTACATCTGCTGTGGCAGTGAGTGAGGGACAAATGTTTGTAGAAAAACAGGGCATCACAACCGTAGTCTGGTAGGATTATCCTACACTGTCAATTGCTGGGTTGTTTAAAAAATTGGAAAACTGTTTGAAACAGCTGGTGACTGACACTGCATAACAAGCTGTTCACCAAGATTTTGATGCCTAATTTTTCTATGCTCTGAGCATTTCCCAGCTCAGTAGATGTCAGGCTGTCACTCATGGTCCCTGTGTCACTCTGTGTCCTGCTGCAGAATGGGCTCACTCGCCAACCCAAGGACGTGCTGCGAGACATGCAGCAAGGCCTAAAGGATGTGGGGGCCAATGTTCGGGCAGGCATCAGCGGCTTCGGAGGGGGCGTGGTAGAGGGAGTTAAAGGAGGTGTGTCCGCCCTGTCCCACACTGCTGTGGTTTCCAAGCCGCGTGAGTTTGCCAGCCTGATCCGCAACCGCTTTGGCAGCGCAGACAATATAGCCCAGCTGAAGGACACATTAGAGGACAAACATCCTGAGGACACGCCCCGGGCCCTAAGCGGCAGTGCCACGTTGGTGTCCAGCCCCAAGTACGGCAGTGACGACGAGTGCTCATCCGGCACCTCCGGTTCAGCTGCTGGGAGCAACTCCGGAGCCGGTGCCACGGCCGTCTTGGGCCCCGTGATGGGCAGCCCTAGGTCTAACATGGTGGATGGCCAGCCCCATGTGCATGGCTCCTGGGAAACCCTGCTAGAGGAGCTGCGTGAAATTAAGGCCGGGCAGAGCCAAATGGAGGACGCCATTGATGACATGAAGACACAACTGCAAAGCGACTACTCCTACATGACCCAGTGCCTCCAGGAGGAAAGATACAGGTATAGGCCTTTCCTTATTTGACTTCATGCGGGTCAGTGTTGTTAGCTTGTTAGTATATTCCTTTGTTAACTCTAAGGTACGAGCGCCTTGAGGAGCAACTCAACGACCTGACGGAGCTGCACCAGAATGAAATGAGCAACCTGAAGCAGGAGCTGGCCAGCATGGAGGAGAAGGTCGCCTACCAGTCCTATGAAAGAGCCAGAGACATTCAGGTAAACCCGTATTTGTGTTTACAGTGTATGAGTTTGAGTCAGTGAAGCTGAACTCATGTATGTTGGAACACCCCAGTCGGCCTGATGCTGCTTGTAAGCAACGATGTATGTTTGTTTCTCAGTATGCAAACTAACACTGCTTGGCCGTGTGCATATTCGTCTGCACTGTAGTATAGGCAATGCTGTGTGTGCGCACATGCCTCTGTTCAGGAGGGGATGTCTGACGCCGTCTCGGTGTGCGTGTGTCTGCGCAGGAGGCGGTGGAGTCGTGCCTGACGCGCATCACCAAGTTGGAGCTGCAGCAGCAGCAGCAGCAGGTGGTGCAGCTGGAGGGCGTGGAAAACGCCAACGCCAGGGCCCTGCTGGGCAAGCTCATTAACGTCATCCTGGCCCTCATGGCCGTGCTTCTGGTGTTCGTCTCCACCCTGGCCAACTTCATCACGCCGCTGATGAAGACTCGCGAGCGCGTGGCGGCCACGCTGCTGCTGGCGCTGCTGCTTGTACTGCTGTGGAAACACTGGGAGCTGATGGCGGCGTGGGCGCCCCCTAGCTGAGTGCCCTTCCACGTTGTGGTGCAGCGGGACAGTGGGACGCTGCTGCAGGTCCGGTTGCTGTACGCAGAGTGGGGCTCACTGAGAGACTGCACCAAACAGGGGAAGTGGGCTGTCAGCTCTGCTTTTTTCACCCATGGTTCGGAGAAGTGTTGCACTTTTTGTATCAATACTAAGCTGCAAAACAACCTGTTGTAAAGGTTATTTATTGAAAGCCACAATCAAGAATCAACAAAGCCACAAATTTCTTTGAATGACCTTATATATGAGTGGTCTTATAGTCAAAGTACTGAATAGGGTATGGAAATGACCCAGCGTTGCCTGGTAATAGAGTGGATGCTGCTGTTAGGTGATAACTATGGCCAAGCTAAGGAGGGAAGAGGCCAGTATAAAATACTGTGAGAACCAATACAAAGTAATTTCGTATGGTAAACAAGCAATGAGTTATGTGGTTATTGCTTTAAAATAGATATATAATATAATTCACACTCTTTCATGCCATAATGCAATAATATATTTGTAAATAAATTCTAAACAGTTTTGGGAAATGATTGAAATAGAGAAAACTGAAATACATCTTTGAAAATTTTGAAAAAATCAGCATGATCAAGCATGATTAATATTTGCTTCCATCACTGTAATCACTGTGGACCCCCCCCCCACACACACACACACACACTCCCTTTTACAACTTTCGTAACTTAAAAACACATTTTTTGCATACTGTTAAAACCTGTAGTTCTGTTTCTGTTCAGTATACTAGGGTTATGTATGTGTTCAGATACAGAGGCAAACACGATTTGCACTCATTATGCAGACTATCATTATGCAGACGTTTATATGTGAAGTCAAATACACATTGGTGCACTGTGCTTTTTTCATACTTAGTTGCAACAAGCGGCACAAGACGCGACGAAGCCATCATGATGCTGGATAGAGAACTGCAGTGCACTGGCAGCTGGACGACTCCATGATAGCTGTTTAAATTGATTACAAATATTACAGTGTTACACTGCATTGTACATGGAGTACCGTTGGATATACATAACTAATGTTTACAAATTGTTAGTAAATTTTTCATGTGTAATATAGTGTTAAAACAACAAAAGTTGGGCTTTTTGTCAAACCTAACCTATGGATGTCAGTGTCCACATGAGATGGGAGGAAGCTATTTTTTTAATGGCAAAGATTTGTAATATTGATACTAATTACTGGAGAAATGAGGCCTTAAACCATGCAGTGGGAACCATTATCTAACACTGCAACCAATCGCAATTGGATCAAGGGGATGATCTGGCCAATGACAGTTGAGAATATGGTAATTTGACTCACCTTGCCTCTTTTTCCAAACACTGTTTTAACTTGGGTTTTGTGTGAAAGGGCAGTTCAATTTCAATATTTTTAATGATTTATGCCAAACTAAAATTTCTCCTTGAAAAAATGCATGCATGTTTTCCATTAGCAGCAATTTCACGTAAAATGTTTTGTGAATGAAGAGTTCTCTCAACCATTGATTAAATATTTTGAAGTGTAAAATCAGCTTACCTTGAGATAATTTTCTTTTTCAAGGCAAACCAGAAGATCTTTATTATGAAACCTTTGAAAGATGTTTGAGAGCATAGGACAGTGGAACCGGCACAAGAACTCTGTGGCTATGGGTTTTGGTCCAGTTTTGTGTCACATTCATGTGACACCAGCAAGCTTGATCATCAATTTGTGTCATGGGCGAAAAACTCAGAAACCTCCTTCATCAGACTAGCACTGCATTTTTAATTTGATCTGTTCGTGGTGTTTCAGCCTAAATTTATAGATGTTTGTAAATAAAAAATTTGGTTTAGATGAAAACCAAAAATGTTTTAAAACAGAATATCCATTTATATACTTTTTGAGAATGGAAAGACTCAAATAATTTAAGAGTAAAAATGTTATATACAGTTAGAACAATTAAGTTAGCTGTGTGCTTTTAAGAGCATGCACGTTAGGGACATTGCAGCCAAATGACAGATGAGTAGATAGGAACTGCGGATTAAATTTCTTGTGTGTCAGGTAGATGGTGGCAGTTGCTGTGCTGCAGTTAAAGTGTTCATTCTACAAACAGTTTTAGATACTGCATCTACATCTTTCCAATTTCCAACTTTCAAAACAAAAGTGGTGTACAGATAAATTCGGATTGAGAAGAATTAAGTTAATCTACAGAGATATGGCTAGTTTATTTGTCTTTTGTATTTGGTTTCATCTGAGAGACTTTCAGATTTGCATTAATAGAGATCCAAAGCAATAAAAAGCTGATAGTTATCACAAAAAAGAACAGCGAAGGCATAAAATGAAGTCTACTTTGTAACACTTTCACATATTATAATATGAAAATCCTTATGTTTTGCACCAAATGCAGATACCTGTGACATGATTGCTGTATCAGGTTGTTTAGTATAAAGTCTTGTAGCTTTACAACATCCTTCAGGACCTGTTACTAGGAAAACATTAAATCAGTTCAGCTTTCTGGTCTGTTTGACATACTTCTTTTAATATCAAGAATAGGATATAGCATGTATATAATTATGTTGAGTTATTCAGAAATACAGTTTTTATATTATAAGTTTATTTCCAAGTCAAACCTATTAGTCAAAATAACAGCAAATTTTATGGAAAGTTTTGGAAATTTTGTGTGAATTCCAAAAGTAAATTGGTTCTCTTAAGAAATGTATGTACTACATATAATTAGTTGCTTCAATTTCTGACAGTTATATTAAATACGATGTTCAAGAAAGCAATTATAAAGCCATCAAGGCATTTAATACTTAAATCCATATGTAATTTCCTTAAAATTAGCCTCACATTATAGTTTTACCAAACACTGAAAACCGGTATATTTTATCTGACGTTGTTACATATGCACAGTTCAAATTACACATTCTAACACCTGTTTGTCCTCCTAAGTATTTCTAGCTCTTTGCATCAGTCATAGACACAGGTGCATATAAATGTGCTCCCCCAAGGGAGCAAAAATGTTTTCCACGTTAGCTAAGAGCTTACTGCTTTACACGTAAGCACCCTCTAATGGCCATAAGTGTTTCTGCAGTCTGCTCGAATTATTGAGTGCTTCGTCTGGGAAATTTAAACACCTTTCTTGTGTTACTACTACTACTACTACTATTATTATTATTATTATATGCTCATTTTGGACAACACTGGCTATATTATAATAGGAATTTTGTTTACTTTGTTGCTGAAATATGGTAAATGCTCATTGTTGACAAAAGGAGATCTGAGAAGACTGCATTAACATGAAAGACAGATCCCCACCATTGTGTGACAACATACAGCATGAAGACAGCCTCCCAGATTTCCATCGAGATAATCCTTGCTAACACAAAAAAGAAAAAAAACATAATTGTGCCAAATCAAGCTGAAAAGAATTCCTTATACTTTATGTACTACATAACTGATTGCTGAACAAAAGGTTAGTGTTGAATAGAGAAGCCAGATCGACCTGAGATTGTTTTAATCAGCCTGCGTTAACAAAGAACATTTAGCGCTTTTAAACATCATTTTTGAATTTTTACAAGCGTATACAAGAACTACTTTTTATGAATAAAACCATAAAGAGGTGTTACTGAAAGGTGATTGAGACACTATTACCTTAAAAGTGCAATGTGAATAGTTACAGGGGCTAATAGAGCAGGGTGAGTCTAATACACCTGAGTCTTAATTTCAATGTCCTTACAGAACAGGTGAGAACAAAGGGAAACACACTGTACAACATCCTCACCATGTCAAGAACCACATCTGTTAAATGTGCACTTTCAGATGAGTTAATGTTATTAAATGGCATTAAACAAATATAGACATTTACCTTCATTTTTGTTCACATTTATTTTTTAACAAAACATCTTTCTGGGAAACAAATGTTTGAGTTGCAGGCCTCAAACTATTTCACTGTGTTTATTATACAAAAGATATAATTTGATAGCAATGTGTTGATTTACAAGTGTATCCACTCCTGTATTCATTCTATTTTCGTTGTTATTAATCACTCAAAGTAATTGTGTAAATGTTTAAATTAAACCCTCAATCAATAAAAGAGCACTTAAGCTTTAAACTCATGAAATCCTTTAACCAAGTGATCACCTGCACATTGAGTACGTTACTGTTAGTCAACATCCTCTTCCGGAAGGCGTGTTCTCGTACTGATAAAGGCAGTGAAGTAGGCGTTGGTGAATTTTGCATAAAGACACATGAAATGATAATTGCCCCACCCCCCATATTACATGCAGGCAAAGCCCCCAAGACAGAGAAGGTGTTGAACAGAAGAACAGAGCTCCAATGAAACACTCAAGCATGTTCCCATGGCGCTTCGGGTTAGTAGGACATTCAAAGACACGCTGCTGTCAAATTTCGCAATTCATGAAGCAATTTTTATTTTCTATGTCAACAACAACAACTGTAACAATCTGAGTCCACAAAGACAATGTTTAGGACTCCAAAATTTTAAAATAAAATTTAGAAAAAAAAAATAAATAAATAAAACAGCAGTGTACGAAACATTCCAGTACAAAAACTGCAGAATTCCTGATTTGTATTTGTCACGCTCACTTGTCCATAACACAAAGCCAGCACTACCTTACTGCTCCTGCCACTACAGAAAGTCAGTCTGAGCAGATCCAGTCCCAGTAACACTGTCCAAACCCTAACAGCCTCTGCTGATCTGCGTGCAGCTCGATGACCTCCTAGGGCTCAGCTCTCCTCTCAATAGTCTGTAAACAGACTCTACTGCTCTCTGCCATGCTGCCTGGCTCATGGTGTGTTGTTGGGTGTGTGTGTGTGTATGTGGGGAGGGGGGGAGTTGGGTAGGTTAGGCCACATTGGTCTGAGCAGATCTCTGAGTGTAGAACAGGATGTAGGCCTGAGTGTTGCACACCTCCTCCACGCTGCACACTTTCATCTCCGAGTCGTTACAGTGAACCCAGAAACCTGTGCATGGACAGAAACAGGATTCAATTCAATTCAAAGAACTTTATTAATCCCAGGGGGAAATTGCTTTGCCTAGTTACAGCTGCACTCCACATGACAAGAAAAGGAAAAAGAAAGAGCCACACTAATACAATAATACAGTAATACAATAATGATAATAATAATACAGGTTGTTTAGTGTACTATAATCATAATCCCAGATGCTGTGCATAGTGATCCTGTAAACATCTGCAAATAAACCACCATGGTAGCCAAAAAATTTATATGGATCAGAAATTAATACAATAAATCTTTACATTCACCTATGTTTCTACAGAGCTATGCATGGATTGAACTAAAACAACCAGCCTCTCACTAACACATCACACCCCTTCAAAATTTATAATCTAGATCTATTACAATAGCACAAGATTAAAATTTACCAAAAACAATAAAAATATCCTTTGCCCAGACTGTGCAAACTGTTACAGCATCTGCGGCTGCAGTTTCATGGTAGCTTCATGAGAGCTCAGATTTTCTGATAGTCACACTGCACCCAGGCAGTTGGACGTCCTAAACCCCAGCCCCACCCCAGAGAACCCAGGCGACTCACCGCCCTCAGTGTTGTAGCAGTAGGCAGTGTAATGCCCTGAGCCAAATCCCTTGCCGTGGTGCATGACGACAGCAGAGAGGTCATACGTCAGGCCCTTTCGCAGCTGAGAGGTTGAGGAATCTGAGCAGCAGTAGGGCTCTATGTTCAGAACTTGGTCGAACGCCACATGAACCCCTATCTTCTCCCTGTGATTACGTCCTGACCACCTACAACAGAATGCCATCTTTACCTTTGGTTGTTTGTGCAAGAGAGTTTGTGACGGGTGAGTAGAAAGCGCAAGTTTATACTGTATGCAAAGGTCACAAGACAGTAACATACTAACCGGAATCGTTTGAGGTGTAGCCGCAGGACCTGAGGTAACCGGTAGATAAGTAGTTGCTTACATGCCTCTGTAAGAACGAGGGGCTTATGGGATGTTTTTCGCCTTTTCCCTAAAATACACAAACACAGCATGCAAGTGTCACATCTGATAGTGAACAGGGTTGTACATCTTTTGAAAATGTACCAGAAAAACAAATCACTTGCTCAGTAAACTGAATTAACGCACACATATGAATATGTATTATTTATGTCATGAGGACATTGCAGCACAGAAGTAAGGTAATGCTGACATACAAGAAATAATAGGTTTGCAATGAAATACAAAAATATTCACAAATAATTACATACACATGCGCATTTCTGCAAGTAAGTATGGTTTCTGTTGCCTCATGAATGACAGTTTAAGTTAAATACTTAACTACCACACACGGGCAGATGTATGAATAACAAACACTATATTAGCCAAACTTGCCATAGTGCCAGCTAGAGTGGCAGGTAGATAACATGGCTTTTATATTCATACAACACAAAGTTTTCTGTAAGTCAATAAGAATGAATTAAACTCATATACTGCAACTTTAAAATCCTCAAAATGTAGTTAAATTAGTCCTAGAATAAAGACTGTTTCTTATCAACACCTCAAAAAATTATGGTATTTTAGAACCATATTGAAAAGGCAGGCATGAACATTTTGGCAAATTTGAAAATGTTCATAGGTTACAGGTGGCTTTCCGCTAAAATTAGAGGCCTGCACAACTGTTAATGTATGTTACCGTTACAGTTCAGCAGAATATATTATATATATTACTCCAATGTAGTAAAATTTACATTTAGGCTGGCTATTATCAATATTTTATTACATGTAAAATGAAAAATATTGTGGTCACCATAGCACTGTCTGCTAAAGAGCTTGCTGTATTTCCAAACATATAGTTGCACACACGATTATAATACATGAGAAAAGCATCCTTATGTAAAAAATAAACTGTAATAAGGTACACAAGTATGCATATAATGTGAACACGCACATGAAGTGCAGTTTGTGAGAAAGCCAAGACGAGTCATTACCAAGATGTCTACATTGTACTGAATTTAACATCTGTTTTTTACTTAAACAGAACATAGGTGATGAAGCAACTGCCAGCATCTGTTAGAGAGAGCGAAAAGCTAACCCTGAACACAAACGATTGAATTTGGGCAAATGCTGGTCACGGACCGAAAGCTAGATGGCAACATGTTGTGGGAGACCTCAAGAAAAGGATAAGTACAAGAAGGAAAGGTGGCCAGGCAATAATAAAAGTGGCTAAAAAAAAAAAAAAAAAAAAAAGGCAAGAACATGGTTGCTGGCAGGGAAGGTTTGCGGTTTACAGGTACATGTATATGAATTTGAAAATGATTTTGTGCACTGAAGCTCAGGACCAGAATATGCTCAATTATTTTAACTTGTGCTTCTGTAAAAAAAAAAAATAAAATAATAATAATAATAATAAATAAATAAATAAAAAAAACAACAACAACAACAACAACAATAATAATAATGAATACATTTTTTGTTTAGTTTACTTAAATGTGTAATTTGTGTACCAACAAATTAGTATAACTGTAGATGTGATCTACAGGTTAACAAAACAAAGAAGCCAAGCTTCTCAGATCACAAACAGTCTTTCTAGAACCTTAAGCCTTGCTAATGACAGGAAGCTGAAGCCAGATTGCTGCATGCTATATTTGTCAGCCGAATTTTGAAGTGCATTTAGGAACATCTTGCAAACTAACTGATGTAGCATTTAATTTCTTCACTCTCAAACACAGATCATCACCTTTTGTTGAGAAATAATGGAAGAATTCTCTTACTCAAAATCTTGACACCGACTTTTTTTTTTTGGCAAATCCAAACCCATGTCTTTAATGCAACTGGTGTGGTAACTGCCCAGTGTGGTAAACGTGGACTCCAAACTACAAGAAGGTTCCCAAACAAGTAAAATGAAGAAGTGGCGTTCAAGCAATTTCATGTAATGTTGTAAACCTGCATTGCATAAAATACATAAAACTGAATCTTTATCAAGCCAAACTGCAGGCAGTGCTTTAATGTAAGGACATCCTCATGCCTCTAGAAATCAGCTTTATCTGTGCAAAGTAAAGGCTAGTAATAACACTCCTTTGTGGGCCTTGAAAGTTTACTTGGAATGTTAATTCAGCAACACTAAATAAAGGTCTGTTTACACATTTGACGAGACAAGTCAATAATGCACTTTTAATCTTTGTGACAACAAAAATATGATGGGTAGAATAAATTTTGCAACACTAAAATTTTAGATAAGCAAAATTTCTCTGCCTAAAATTTTAAGGGTTTATGACATTTGTTTATGGTCAAGTAAACAAATGTTACCTGTTTTCAGGGCAAGTGAAGGGTGAGAAAAAAAAAGAAATTTAAAGCATTGTGTAGGTCTTCCTGTATCGAAATAAAACAATGTGCCATACTTTGGTTCAGTTTTAGCTAAAATTATCATGAGTTCTGATCTGTGATCTAATCTCATTTCAAAGATTGGCTGTCATATATACTGGCATATTATAATTAGATATTTTAAACTACATTATCATTAAAGTAACTCCAGTCTTTTTTTCCCCACCCACTTTAACCACATGGAGCTGCAGTTATGTCAGGTACTGTAAAGTTTCCATGACTTGAAATTGTCTGCAACTTGTGGCAGCGAACCAGTTTCAAGCGGAAACAACTGAATTTACGCGCTACTGTGTAGAATTACAAAAACAAAAGATTGGGAAAACAGATGTCAAAACCACTTTTGAAAAGTGCTGTTTTACAAACTGTGTCAGTTATTTTACACACAAATGAGGGGATTAGGCTGCTGTACATGCTGGCCATCTTCTGGTCCATGGAAGAAAGACTACAGAAATCCTCTTAACCCAGCAGAAGAACCGCATTTTCAGACTTCTTTATGCTGCTATCCACAGCCCTAATATCCATGAAGTTTACTAATACAAGAAGTAAATACAAAACTTCACAAACGTGTTAATGTCTTTTACATATACGTGTGCCTTCAATAAATGCTGAGCAATTATAATTTAAATTATATTCTTACAACGTTTGTTCAGCATTATAATTTTTAATATTTCTGATAATAAATGAAAATGATTAACCAAAGCCTGAATTGCAGACTATTTGTTTTTTAGAGCAGACCTACTCAGTCGTCATACATGCCTAAATTAATTAACTGGGCAACTGTAATACCTAATAAAAGCACATACACCAGGACTTTGAATCAGCTGATGCTCAATATTAAATAACATCAGAATTAGGGTAAGGGCAACTTGACTGGGCATCCCTAGTTCTCACATTACTGATGCACTTTGGCCACCTATGATGGCTCTTGCTCTAGAGAAGGAAAAAAAACACCACTGATCAAAATAAAAAAATATTTTACAACAGGAAGAAGCACAGCACTGACTACAGCCCAGACAAGACACACAGTACTGACTATTTCAACAGGAAGTACAGCACTGACTACAGCAGAGACAAGACACGCAGTACTGACTATTTCAACAGGAAGAAGCAGAGCGCTGACTACAGCAGAGATAAAACACCCAGTACTGACAGTTACAACAGGAAGAAGCACAGCGCTGACTACAGCACAGACAAGACACACAGTACTGACAGTTACAACAGGAAGAAGCACAGCACTGACTACAGCAGAGACAAGACACGCAGTACTGACTGTTGCAGTGGTTGCAGGCATAGATTCTGCCCTCCAGGGCCTCTGTCTCTGTGAACTTGGCCAGCATCTCTGTGAGAGAGCAACTCCGCCGGCAGGCTAGGGCACTGGACGACTTGCTCACGCTGTGGTAACGCTCCGGAAACTCCAGAGACAGGTCCCAAAAGGGTTCCACTGTGTTGGACTTGTAATTACAGGATAGGCATGTCACCTGAAAGATGAGAAGCAATGTGAACAGTAGCCCCAGCATAGTGTGGGAAGTTTTAACACAATCAAAATATTTACAGAAAATTAGTCCAGCAAACTTGTTTCATAACATGAATGTTAAATAATGAGGGTTGCTGAAGAGCAATGTAATTTCCATGTATGCGAATCAAAAAAACTCTACCTCTACCTCAAACATTAAAGTGACAACACTCACCTTTCACTAGTGAAATATTACAAATATGTTATTGGATGAACTCGTTCAAATTTACATTTTAAAAGTAAAACAGTACTGCAATTGATAAGTTGCCACATGGAAATTTCAGCAAGCCTCAGAGGTTATACTAAATCATTTCCAAATACAGGTAGTCCCTGATTTATGATTGAGATGCGTTCCAATGACCCCATCAGAACTTGAAAATATAAATTGAGACAAGGCCAAAACACCAAAAACACAGAAAAATATGTGTCTAACACCAAGACAACTGAACTCTGTCAATCGCTGGCAAGAGTAAAGCATGTCACAAGGAGGGAAATGCCTACATCCCAGCAGTGTCTCAAAGCATCACACCGCATACGTTGCTACGTTTGCCTGGCACGTGAAACTTAAAATATTTTTACAATTTTGTCGTATTGCTATCGTCATCATTAGATCGAAAAATCATAACTTGGAGACCATCTGTACAAAAAGTTATTGATCTGTTAGTGAAATTAAAACAAGGTTATATATGTGTTAGGGTTTACTATTATCCATTACATAATTCACAAAATGTTTGTACTAAAAAAAAGCCTACATTTTGTGAATTATGTAATACATAATAGTAAAGTACTAATTTACTATT
>JABJVR010000103.1:6619116-6631146 GCA_025773905.1 Chitala chitala | reverse complement strand
ATACCAACCTCTGTCCTACCCCCAACAATTAATTTTTTTGTCGGCCCACTTATAAAAAACACCCTGCGTAAAATTATAAACAAAAAAAAAAAAAAAAAAAAAAAAAAAAAAACGTTCAGGCTATACAGCAATCAGTTGCACGGGTAAACCGGTAAGAAAAAATGGTAACTATTTGTTTCTTAGAAAGCGGACACGGTTTAGCGTACGGTAAAGAATGATGCTGTATTGCTAGAGAGGGTTAGCGCACAGCAGGCACTGCAAGACATAAAACTTCCCAAATCACTGCTGATCACTTCCACCGCGCTAGTTAGCATGTTTTCTTTACCGGCACATCCATTTTATTCATTTCCATGTTTTCGTTAAGGGCGATTTTACTCGACGCTTTTGTGAGGATGACATGTAATACCTGTTTTATGTGACCGTGTTCCAAAATGAGACAGTTTAGATGCTGTATTTACCTGGCAATGCAGACAGTGCCGATAGCTAGTTAGCTACTTACCAGAACAAAGACCACTCTCAGTCTGCAGCTAAACTCTCTTCCACAACAACTCTCCAACTTCCAGCAGTCAACTACAGCAAACCGATAGAAAAGGCGCGACCGCCGAACACATCAGCCGTTTCTAAAAAAAACCACAATATTAACAATTAACTTTTATGTGATTCTGAACAAAACAACAGGAGGTCAATCCAAATTAAAGTCACTGATTCTCAAAGAAAAAAGGAATACAACTCTGAACTTGAAAAGGTTGAACTCTCTTTACTATCCCAAATGGTAGATGTTAACTAAACTAATGGCCATTATCTATATATATTTTTTTTTACAAAACACACATTCATCTTTTATGTTTTTGTGTAGGGTTTTATTTACCGCCATCATCTACACGCGCGAGCTGTCACCATCCTCGAGACAACCGAACTAGTTGAGCACCGATAACAGTTCGCTCTGATTGGATCGAAGGTAATCAATCTTCCGGCAAGCGCCAGCTCCCATTGGTGAATGAAGTGTCGATCATTCTATTGATTACGAGAAGGTTAAAAAGGTTCATGCTTCTCACTGCATTTTCAATAACAGTTTCAATGGCACTGTCTTGTCTAGTGTCTGTTCCGTCTGGTCGGTTTCTAAATACAGGTATTTTTCTATTAGGAGTCCATAATGCTATAAGTAACACAGAGATGGAATATACCTTGTTTAAGAGGATTTGGTCGTACCGTGAAACAACGCTTTCATCTTAGGGGGAGGGAGTGGGGCACACAGGCTACTACAGAACGGATAAGTGCGTTCTAGTACATCAAATGGTGTTTTCACAGTAGTGGGCGGAACCAAAATTCGTCACGTCCTTGTGATTGGTTGGATTCATTGTGACGAACTCGTGGTGCTCGCAATCAGGCCCTGCCCAGACAGCCGAATAACTATGCAGGTAAGAAGCTAATATATGAGTCGACGGCAAGACGTGAAGTAACGCAACTGATGTTATACGATATATATGCTATTTATAATATCCATGTCAGTGAACTCCTCTGTTAAAACATGGTCCAAATAAGCATAGTAATCACTGCTACAGTTAATAATACTGGCATTTCTAACACTATGCGAAGTCGTATTTCAGTACAAAAAGTTAGTTCCTTCAGCCACTTCAATTGCACGTTTAAAGTAATTAATCTTAAATTCTTACCGATCTCAAATCTAGTCAAAATAAACAACGTGAAACCTGATTATGCAACGTGTGTTGTGAACTTTTTTAGTAAATGCAGTGAAAATATATGTTTCGATAATGGTCTATAATTATATAAAAATAACGAAAAAGTGCATGCAAGTACAAAATTAACTAGTTGCTTGATCTTATACACTTATGCGATGTTCGTCTGCTGAAAAATCAATAATTACATATAGTAAATATAATTTTGTTGTTCAGTCCTTTAGTCGTGAACAACACTTCATTACCCCATGGACCACAGCACACCAGGCCTTCCTGTCCTCCACTGTCTACTCAAACTCATGTCCATTGTGTCGATGATACTATCTAACCATTTCAAAATATTTTAGCCTAAAGTAATTGTACAATTTTATTTGGCATGATGTTGAGACATATATTTACATATTGCAGTCCAGTCTTACAAAACATCTTAATGTTTTACACGCCCACATGAAAGAAATGCAAAGTACAATAGCTGGTAGTCAATCAAGTTTTTTACTAATATACATATCAGAACTAAGCAGACAAAATGAGAAACCTGAGTGTTTTTCAAAATGTTTATTAAACTGTAATGGAAAAAAATAACTATATTTAAAAAATAGCAAATCAGTGCTTGAAGTAAAGAACCTAAACAGTTTGACTTGAAGTAAATCAAAGGGGAGAAAAATAGTAGTTCAATACTGTTTATACTTTTAAATAGAGAAACTTAACTTTCGGTGATAATAAAACCAACCTACTACAAAAGCATGTGTAAAATATCCTATGTTCACAGATATATATTACAATTTTGCCACTTGTGCTTTTTTTTAATCTGCACCACAGACTTGCAGAAATATTCACGCTGTGACAAACTGGATGGGCTAGTCTTCTTCAGCCCAGTCTGGAGTCAGGTCATCGCACACTGCTCCCTGGCACAGCTTGCTGCTTGCGGACCTTGTTAAATAGCTCCAAGTACTGCATCATGGTGTCGGTGCAGTCCGCAGGTGTATACAGACTGTCAGGCTTGGAGGTGAACACAGATGGCAGCTCGGGAATATTTGTCCCTAGAAAACTGTGCATAAACTCCTTCATCAGGTTCCAGCAGTCACCTGGGATGACACACGGGCAGTATTCCACCTGCATATGAACATCACATCCAGACAGAACTCCACTGAGTGTTACAAAAGAACTTGTACCAGAACATTAAAAAATAAACTTCAAAAACCTTTAGTTTTGCAGTACTTCAATGGATCAGCATTACTGCTTCATGTATTTTTTGTGTGTGTGTGTGTACACGCATGCATGCATGCATATGGTCTTACATTCTATGTTCCCTAAAATAGGCTACAGGTCTGCCTGTGATCCTGACTGGCAGAGCCTTAAATGTCCTGATGGAGTGTTTACAAACACAATGTAAAGCAAAAACCAAAGCACCTCCTTGCCACAAGTGATCACCCACACTTTCACTACAATAATGTTTAAAACCTGTTTCCAGTCCTACAAACTCATCCTGCACAGTAGCCTTTTTACCTCATCAGAGGTCAGCAGCTTGTACATAGTAAGAGCTCTGCATATTCATCTCTCCTATGGATGTTGGATTTCATGTTTGTGATAACACTCACCTCTACAGAAATCCCCCGTGCACTGGAGCTCATCGTCACAGTGCCCACCTTCACCAGGAAATCACAATACTGGTATCGGGCTCCACGGCTCTCCACTTTGTGGCCTTTGGCATTCTGGAAGTGACTCTTGAGCTTCACCATTAGCACATCAAAGTTGCCGTCAGCAACGAGACAGGGACCCCCCTCAAATAAGGCTAGGCAGCTAAGCGGTGTCTCAGAGTTGTGCATGACATACAAGAACTTGGGTGGCTGACCTGTGCAAAGCATGGAAAATTGTTAATTAGGGTCACTGACTGTAGTGGCAAATCATCTATTCAACTCATAAAAAAACATCAGTCCAGAACTGAAACTGATGAGGCTACATGTGACCAGCATTGCAGTAGGTCTGGAGAAGCCGATGTTCTTTCTTAACCCTGTAACACCTGATATATCAAATAATAGTCAGAACGATCCTATTTTTTAAATAGAAGTGTTTTTTGGACCTTCTGACAAAAGAAGGTCAAAATAGAAGGTATCACATCGGTACAAAAGAACAAGTCTAAGCCATAACAAAACGTTGAGACATGCCTACAATAAAAAGCTGAAAATGTAGCACATCTTGCACATCAGTTTTGTTTGTATCAAGGCTAAAAATGCGGTAATAAAGTTTGCATCCCTAAATCTCTACCAGCGTAATTCTTCATTTTCAGTGGCTGTTGCTGTATGGTTATTAGAAAAACCACTGCATTTTGACTTGTATAGTGCATTACAGAGACAGTACAGCACACAGACAACTGCAGTACACTTTTCATAATACTGTTATCAAACTGGATGAAAAAACAAGGAGTCATACTGAACCCATCCACATTATCCAACCGACTTAAGTGTACACAAGAAGAATTCTTACAAATTTTGCTGATTTTGTCACTTAATGAAGCTGGTTTACTAACTGCTGTCAAAATAATTAGAGCACAAAAGTATAGACACCATACAAAGTTATGATTTTATTGCTGCCAGTCATTATTGCTTGGTTAACCACCATTAATAAATGATACACATAAGGTAAAAATGTGCAAAAGTGCCCATGCACGCATGCATCGATAGTTACCGCCAGTGGCTCCAGCAGCATGGTACGTCTCACAGTCCACACAGAAGCTGCCTTGCTTTACTGCACCCAACTGCTCCAGTTTTTTGTGAATCGTTTCCACTGTCTGCTGTATACTCTTCCCCTCTGCTACAGGAATCTGACACACACTTTAAATAAACAAATGCTTTTGTTCAGCCAAAATGTGGTGGACCCATGATATTTCACTGCACGTCTATATGTTTTAAGTGGCAGGCTTGCTCAGGAAAACATCACTCTGGACATTCATTCAAGAACCACAAAGTAATAACAATAACTGTATAATTAGTACCCAAATTACTTTCCTTGTGGATTTTCTGAACGCTACAACTGCGTTGTAAAATTCCCATATATACAGTTGACTCAAGATATAATTATTTGTATAATCAATAAGAACAATTACGGATAGCTACATATTTGGCTGTAATAATATGAACGAACCGCGAACAGTACTGGTAATAATGTTCAGTAGTATTTTTACGTATACTTCTACACAAATCAAGATCTCGGTTGTAATATATATTTTTTTGAGATAACAAAGTCTACAAAGACCTTAGTCACATACATTCTGCTTTGTATGTCTTACCAAGTCACTCCCATGTCTGCAAACCCCTCTGTTGTGTAAACCACGCGTTAACACTTCCCGTTCAGCCCTTCAGCACTTCCCATGAAACAAGGAACTGGTGTGACTCCAGTCTGCACAGATATACGGTCTATGTACACAAGTCTGTACTTTGCGTTATTATTAGCATCTGTTGAAAAATTCAGTAGTTTATAGTATTAATATCATTTCAATACTTGCTAACTGGCTCCTAATTCATCCCAAGACTCCGTCGTGTCTTGATGACGTCAGACTCTGCGACAGCAGGACGATCAGGCAGCAGTGTTTTGCATCGTAGAGGGTACACGTGTCTGTTACAGCAGCTAAATTTCTGCGAATTTCTAATTTTAACTTTTCAGTTTTGTAAGTCAACATTGATATAGCTCACTGTAAACACAGTTATGCCTAAAGTGAAAAAATCAAAAGGAGGTGGAGCGGAGAAAAAAGGAGGGATGGTTGCTCTTGCTGATCAAATACTTCAAGGGGACACAGTAAGGGCTACAAGCCGAGTGAAAAGTAGAGAACGCCGGCAAGAGGATGAGGACGAGTACGTGGATGAACGCCTGTCTCGGAAAATTTTGGAGCAGGCGCGGATACAGCAGGAAGAACTTGAAACCGAGTTTGGACTTGGTAAAACAACAGAAACAAAGACAAAGCCGTCCACTGTTTTAGGTGAGTGGGAAAAAAAGTTAGTTTTGCAAAGTATGTAAAGATAGACTGCATTACATTACATTTACTTTTGATGGTCTTATACACGATTATTGCGATTTCATAAGTGTCTAATATTGTACATATCTAAGGCAGAAATTACGTTTACATTGACATGTTTACTATTATTGTAATTCTGAATTTTTGGGTTTAATACCTGTAAAATGTAATACATATGAGAGTAAAGCAAAATCTGCATGCCTGCATTATCTGACCTTCAGTGAGTGCCTGATCTGACTGTTATTCTCTTCTGCTGTTCCTAATCACATTCGTGATGGGACTACAGGTTCTGGGTCTCAGGATTTGGATTCTGATGAGGAATGGCCTTCGTTAGGTCAAGAAGGAGAAGCCGATGACACAGAGTTTGGTTCTGTCGTTGAGGTAGATCCAGATGATGAGAACGCTATCCAGATGTTCATGAACAAGAACCCCCCACTAAGGTAGAATTGGGATCAAATTGTGGGATTGGCTTTTCTCAGAATGTTTCAAATAAACAGAAATGTGCACACCCCAAAATGAAAGAGAACTTGTAAAAATTCATGCCTCAATCAAAAGTGTCCCCTTTAGGAAATAATACTTTCAGTTTATTTCTCCAAACATTAAATTGCTGACTGTTTGTAGGACATTATTTGAAATTTCACATGGTAGGTATGTGTAAAAACATCTCTAGTGAGATGAATATCATAGAAAGGGCCTTTTCAATGATACAAGGGTCACTTTCATTTGTTAATTATTAAGAAAGGTATTAATCTTAAAGATGTTGACCAGTTTAGGTTACCTTTGTCTAAGTAAAACCATGGGGACCAGATTCACAGATTTTCTGACAGTTTTTATAATATTTTCGCAAGTTCTCATCTGGTTTTTGAAAGTTTGATATCATTGAAAACGTTTTGAAAAGAAGAGGATAACAGTCTCTTTAGTGTAATTGATAGATTGTGTTACATAATTCTGAGGACATGAAGTTATCAGATTCCACTCAGGGAATGCAAGAGCGTGTCTTGTCATCAGATAATTTCTTGCATATTTTTTAAATTTCTGTCAGATTTTTAAAAATATTTTATCTTTGGAATGCTAATAGAAAAGGTAAGAATTAGTTACGTGAGCAACAGTGCATGTAGCCAGTCCACGGCTGCTTGGCCAGCTACATACACGGTGCCAAACCTCACATTTTTAAGCATTTAAATAGAGAAACATTTCTTTCAAATTCAGGTTACAAGAAAACAACACAATAAACTGTATCATACATGTTTCATTTAGTATTTTATTTTGATGTTTTTGTTCTGACTTTCGTTTGGATGAATTTCATTTACAGTTTCACTTAGAAACTTCCTGGTTGACAGTTTAAAAAAAAAATTCTGAATGGAAACGGAATACATATGTGGACGACATAATTAAAATGAGCTTCTACAGAGTAAGCAAGAAGGAAATGGGGGGAAAAAACATTTGCATGCGTTTCGCCTTTGGTGGTACTGTCAAGCACTGAAGCTAGGTGATCGACCTGGCTACTCACGTGTCTGCACTTAGGGAATCTTAAAAAAATTAAATTCTAGTAATTTAAATGTCAATTTAAATGCATAAAGGGAAAAACACTTACCAAACACAATATAAGCAGGGAAAAGTGCTGCAGTATACACATCATCGACATACACATTTTTATACCAATTTTACCCCAAAGTGCTTTCTTGGCAGACGTCTTCAAAAAAAGTAGCAATGTTGTGTATATGTGCAATCTGTTAGTTTGTTAAAAATAAGGACGTTTAAAGGCAGTATACGTATGAATATGAATTTCCAGCTGTCCTGTTTTTGTAATAGGCCTCATTTTCTTTGTCACTCATTTTCTATTTATTTACTGTGTCATTGATGCAGTTTCGTGGATAATTGATAATTACTTATCTTTGGGTTTGGGCTGTAGGAGAACGCTAGCAGACATCATAATGGAGAAGATAACTGAGAAGCAGACCGAGGTGGGCACTGTGTTGTCAGAGGTCTCAGGACATCCACATCCTCAGCTGGATCCCAGAGTTATTGAGGTTTACAAAGGCGTGGGAAAGGTGAGGTATGACACAGGTGTTCCTTTGCCTTGTCATCTTGGTTACTTCTTATAGTGGCACATGGGATCACGGTTTCTCAAAATCGTTGCGAGAGTTTTCCCACATGAAGCATGTATTTCATTTGCATTGTGTAGTAGTATATTTGTTTTCTTTGTTTTGTCTTTGTGCTGTCTGCTGGGGTGGATAGTTTTCTATTGTTTTCTAGTTTAAATTCCACTACTCAACTTGCTTAACCACATTTCAGCTGTATACTGTGCAATGTTGTTAGATTGATAAGACTCACTGTTCTCTTTTTATGAAGGTCCTGTCAAAGTATCGTAGTGGAAAACTTCCCAAGGCCTTCAAGATCATTCCAGCACTGTCCAACTGGGAGCAGGTCCTGTACCTGACTGAGCCTGAGACCTGGACGGCTGCAGCTATGTACCAGGCCACCAGGTATGAAATGATGGAGCACTTGTTTTGTTTGGTTTTTTTCTGTTTTAGTCATAGAAGGGCATTGATGTGAGCCTGACAAATGGAACTTTGCACTTGTGACAAAAGAATTGTTTAAAACGTTTCAATCCCGGAACAGGATCTTCTCCTCAAACTTGAAGGAGCGAATGGCCCAGCGGTTCTACAACTTGGTGTTGCTGCCGCGGATACGAGATGACATAGCTGAATACAAGCGCCTTAACTTTCATCTCTATAGCGCTCTGAAGAAGGCACTGTTTAAGCCTGGGGCATGGTTCAAAGGTGAGGGGTGAGTCAGGGGTACTCAGGTTTGTGATTATGATGTTCAGTGCACATAGAGCAAGATGAAATGTCAACATTTTTAATCTTATGAGGTTGGACTATATATAAAATTAATTTTTCACTATTAATGTAAATCACAAAAGAGTATTAAAAATAGAGTCATTCAGCATGTCCTGGAAGTCTTTGCTGAATTTGGACAACACAGTCAAATCCTTTCTGAAACGGTAAAATGTACAGGATCTTAATAGAAATATGGCGTATATTGTAGACCTTTTGATAAACTTCGGTATGACTTCATTACTTCCTTCAGTTTTGAATGGCTTATCCTGGACAGGTTGAGGGGCCTGAAGCCCATTTTAGGTGTCAGAGGGCACAAGGCAGAGTACACCAATGAGCAGCGTGCCAATGCCTTGCAGCAAATTCGGACAGACGTATTCCTTAGAGTTGGTTGGTTCTAAAACTTTTGTTTTTTTTCCCAGTTGTGGCTGGTTTTCTGTCTAAAACCCGGTTTTCCGGGCAGTTTGGTTATCTTTCAGCCAAAAGGCTGTTCGCATTCAAGAGAAGTGTAAAAATTGTATATTTTGCTCCATCTGAATACCCATTACCTGGGTCTACTCAGAACTGTTTACAGTTGGTTTTTTGCTAATTGTTTTTGGTTTAGGTATCATCGCCTCAGCTAAAACTGAGCTAACCCATCACTAGTACTAACACACTAAGAACAGTTTAGAGTCTTCAGCTGAATGAAAAGTATCTGAACTTCGAAAGTTCCAGTCAAGTTTTTTTTTTTTTTTTTTTTTGTGGTATTCAATGTAGAGTGTAGCCATTTCTGCTATAATGTGATATATATTTATGAAAACTCTTGCATTATGCCAAGTAATGAAATAAAATGATTAAACATTATTTTTTACATATAGAATGTAATTCTCTGGGAATCACTCTTGGGTGCATTGTTCTGTATTTTTCACTATCAAATTCAGGTTTAGTTGGCATCCAGAACAGACATTTTTATATGAAATTGCATATACTCTGTCACCATGACTTCCACATTATACTCATAATTACCCTATTTACCTTTCTTGTATTAACTCTTGAGTTTTGGAAGTTGAGTCCTAAGTCTGATGTTTATATTGAAATATAGCAACAACCTCAGACAAACACTTAAATTACAAACGCTGATAGCAGAACTGATTCAAGCTGTGCTGGCAAGGCAGTAAATTGTAGACAACCTTTTTTAAAGGACCAGTACAGCAGTGTTTCAAGTTTTATTATAGGGCAAGATGTACCTTTAGACAGAAAGCACCATACGATAACACAGCATACATTTGCTACCTCTGAGATCAGCTGATCTTTAGAGCAAGATCTAATCTGCATTTCTTAAATGTGTTGGAACATCCTGAACAGACTAAATATATAGTAAGTGGTCTGCAACTTTGGAGAACATTACATCAACATCTGTATTTTGCATGTGACCCAACTAAGGCATTTGGTGGTAGTTTTTAAAATATACTGTCATAAAATGTAGTTGAAAACAATGAATAACATAACCTATTTTTATTAATACAGCAGGAAGATTTAGCTCTTGAAAGTTGTCTTAGTGCTTCAATAATTTCCATGTAACTGTTTAGGGTACATTTATATGTGATCAAGCTGAACAGAAACATGGTTTCTCTGGTATTTTATATTTTGCTGGCAGTAAGATATATATGCTAAGAAAATGTCGCTTAATATATGTTCCCCCACTTTCTGTGTAAAGTGCTCATGTCCAGTTTGCTGTTCAAGCTGGTTTCTGTAGACTCGGCTGCTGTTCCTTTTTAATGACACGATGTTCTTGTGAAGCGTTGCATGCCTGAGCTTATCTGTCTCGCCTGCGTCTCAGGAATCCTGCTCCCGCTCTGTGAGTCGGGCACGTGTACACTGAGAGAGGCCATCATCATCGGCAGTGTCCTTACTAAGTGTTCCATCCCCGTTCTGCACTCCAGGTACCAGACACTGAGTGGCTGCTTGGTCTGCTCCAGGGTGTTTTATCTCTTTATTTCACAGTATTATAACTGTATTTACTTAAATCTTTTATATTCCCATCATCCGCAGTGCTGCAATGCTCAAACTGGCCGAGATGGAGTACAATGGTGCCAACAGCATATTTCTACGAGTGTTACTGGACAAAAAATATGCACTGCCTTTTCGGGTGCTGGATGCTCTTGTAGCACACTTTCTTTGCTTCCGTACCGAGAAGCGCACCTTGCCAGTGCTATGGCACCAAAGCCTGCTCACCCTGGTGCAGCGGTACAAGGCAGATCTGGCCTCTGACCAGAAGGTGGCACTGCTGGAGCTGCTCAAGTTCCAGCTGCACCCACTGATTTCACCTGAAGTTCGACGCGAGCTGCTGCATTCACAGGCACGAGATGAGGAAACTGGTGTTGCCCCTATGGTTGACTGAGTGTCAAAGTTAAACTAAAATTCTAATTCCAGTAAGTTGCCTTTTGGCATTTGTTGCTGCTTTTTCTTGACAACAGGAAAAAAAAAAAGCAAATTAATATGGATTACTGAAAAATAATAAACAGTAGCCATGAAAATGGTATAGTCAAAATACTTTGTTTTCTGTTTTGCAACCTTTGTTTTATAAAACTGTCACAGTATACTATTCATTAAGAACTGGTTTTAAGGGCTTTTTTCCTGGTTTTAAGATCAAAATTTTGTGAAAACAAGACTGAAGGATTCAAGTGACTAGCAGTTCTTACAAAATCTAATGCCTAGCTCAGAATGAGGACTTCACTGTAGCAATTCAGTTTTATATTACATGAAACTCTTTGACACTGGTTAACTGTTTAGAATTTCCTTCTAACATTCTTAGAATGATGTAATATGACAGAAATCTCACCTTGGTTGGAAACAACCTTTGTGTTAACAGGATGCTTACTCTAAATAATACTTCCTCTTTGATGCTGGGTTGATTGTTTAGTTTATTCATAGCTGAGATTGTGTTGAATTCCAGTGTATCTTCCACATGCATGAAGTTATTTATTTTGGATTGTTAAAGTTTGGACATTCGCTTTTGATTTGAATAACTACAGTGTGAGATCAAAGTCATCTGCCAACTAAATATGCTTATATTCATGCCACGTAAATATTGTTCAGGATTTTAAAAGGTGAATTTACATTAATGGGTATTGGGAAAATTCTATTAATACAAATATTTTCAATCAGTGGGAATAATCTGGGACTGAAGGAGTTAAATGAATAACCAGGAAGAGTGATTTACTGTAAGTAAATGGCCTTTCCTGTTCAACCGGTTTCTTATGTAAAAAAACAGGCTGGTATGTGTTTACCATTTTACTTGGACACTGTCTAAAGGAAAGCTGTGTTTAAACGGTAAGACTCAAACTAAACTTTTTCTAAACATTTTGGTGTTTGTGAAAATTTGGCAGCTAAGGTTTCAATTCAAGGCGGCACGGTGGCGTGGTGGTTCGCACCTCCAGGCCTGGGGTTCAATTCCCGCCTTGGGTCTGTGTGCGTGGAGTTTGCATGTTCTCCCTGTGCTTGG
>JABJVR010000103.1:6604471-6619016 GCA_025773905.1 Chitala chitala | reverse complement strand
GTTTTTTTTTTTTTTACCAGTTTCATTGGTTTTCCCCAGTCATGATACCTGGATGTGGATTTCCTCCTCTCCCTGACTTCCAACCCCATCTCCACACTTTCCGCTGCCGAGGAGACAGTCGTGCCATGTGGATTCCAGGCTCACCCGAGGCCCAGGCATTAAGCGAGGCCCAAGGAGACAGGCCCTTTCCATGCCAGCACAGTCATCACATTGCTGTTTGCCAACAGGAAACTTTGACATTCATTGAGCTTCATCAGCCTGACAGTGATGGTCAGTGTTCATCCTCTACCAACAGCCAGAGAGAAACGCCCCCATCTGACCCCTGGCAACAGACATGTGCAGATAACAAGATCCCACCATCTGACAGCAACAGCACTCACATGGATGAAGACCAGAGTTTGGTACAATTGGGAAGGAGGCAGCCTAGTGTCCTGAAGCTGTCACAGTGTGATCTCCAGAGCGCTAGCACAGACAGCATACCTGCTGACTCTAAGCTGCCCACAGTCCCCCTCCTCTTTGACCTCCCCCTCCCTCAGTCAACTCTGGAAGACAGTTCTCAGCCCTACAAACGCTCCTGCTCCCTGGAATCTGAAGCTGTCAGTCCAGAACCGTGTAGCCCACAGAGGAGAACCTCACATGGGTCCTTCAAGGAAAAGTCTATAAGTAAGTGAGAAATCTAAGTCACAGATACATGGGTACCTTTGTTATTCTGCATAGCTTTTTGTGCACCTTCTGCATTAGATATGCAATTGTATGAAAATGTGAACAGTTGTTTCATGTAATGCATAACTGATTAATTAAACTGACCAATTTATATATTTTTTTTCCAGGACGTAAGATTAAGGTGTACTCACCTGAGACTTTAAGTGACGAGTCCTTGAGTAGCCCAAGTTTGGAATGCGAATACCTTTTCCCTGGATCCTCTCTGCAGGAAGAGTTGGGGTTGATTATGCCTCCCTGCCTCACACCTCCACCAGAGGGAGCCAAAGATCAACAAAGTACTGTCCATCCTATTCCAGCCCTGGATGGTGCGAGTTGCCAGGATGCCCTGGCCTGCGAGGACGTTGTAGAGTCAGAAAGTCCATCTAATGGGGTCGTGATAGCCAGGCCTGTGGACCAGGAGCGCAGGCGCTTCTCTGCATCAGAGCTCATCTCACGGCTGCAGCTGTCGCAGAGAAAGAGCTCCTTCACCCTTAAACTGGGAAAGTCTTTATCAGCACGTGTGTCGTCCCGTGATCGCCAGCTGCCTCGGAGCCTCAGTCCTGCCCGTGAGTCAAACGCCATGCTAGCTGCGGCTTGTTTTCAAGAAAACAAACAAGGTTACGCTTACGCTGATGTGACGTACTGGCAGTGGTAAACCTCAGACGTCTGTATCTCCTCTCCACAGGCAAGTCCCAGTGTAGAGACCGCAGCTCTGGGGGCTCGAGTGAGAGTGCTCCTCACAGCCCGATGGGACTGGGACCTCCCCTCCCCAGTGTAGATAAAACATTACACCGAGGCGGCTCCAGGCTGAGGTGATGATGAAAGTTACTGAAACAGTCTCATCTTTTCATTACGCATCATCTAATCCAATGGTCTTTACACGCAGCCATTTAGAGCACTATTTGAATTTTATGAAACACTTCATAGGAAAAATAAATGAAGGAATGGTATCACTCTGAAGAATAAGAGTTAAATCATTTGTATTTAATTCTGTAAACTTAAATAAATGTAATTATGTATAGTGAGGGGACATTTGTTTCAAGAATTTGTCATCCTGAATGAATTCAGATGAAGGTCACTTCAGTTTTTAAAATACACATTTCACAACAAATTTAGAAAATAGATTTGGGAAAAAAATGTAATACTAGTGAAGATAATTGCGATCTTTTCTCTTTGTCTGGGATGTCAGCGCTAGGAAGGAATCCACAGATGAGGACACCTGTAATCCGGTCAATTTCAGCTGCTCCAAACGTCTGTCCCGGTTCCTGCCTAGCTGTAAGAAGCCCTTCCTCTTCTCACACAATCACTCTTGCCCGTTTCTGATGTGTCACTTTTAATCATTCTTCGCACTTCTCAAATTTGTTATGGAGAAAGAATAATTAAAAAATTAAACCTGAAAACATCTCAACAAGAGTCAAAACATGGTTTTAAATGTATGACTACTCAAAATTCACAAATGTGAAAAAAATTACAGGTGTCCGCAGTGCAATTTTGAAACGATTATTTGCAAGAATGTTTTTATGCCAATTAAGACATTCGTTCTAAAATTTTTTACATTGTTATGAGAAATGCAAAAAAATTTAAAATCTGTCAGTGAGAAACAGTTGATCCCTGCAGCTTGCCTAGCAATCATATATATAATAATATAGCAAGTTTATCTTAATTTGGCATTTATTTTGCTCCTGATTTACTTTTCCTGTTAACAATGATTGAAAGCCAAACTTTGACATGTTGACAAACACAGGAAGTCTAAGTGCTTGGGCAAGTTCTTTCTGAGTTATCTCACTGAGCCTGAATGAAAGTAACAGGACTGTGGTTATTGTATTTCTTCCTGTTTGCCTCCTCTCCCACCACAGCCGTACTTACACAGTTTTCACACGCAGCCCCCTCTCTTTCAGTACTACTCTACCAGGAATACAGTGATGTAGCCATCAACAGAGAGATCCAGCGTCAGCAGGGGGCTGAGCTGGGGGCTGAGGAGGAGGGGCTCAAGGAGGAGGGGTTTGGAGAAGCCACGCCCCCCGGTAACCTGTCCCCAACCAGCTCCTTCTGCTCATCACGGGGCTCTGCTTTCTCGCTGTGGCAGGACATTCCAGATGTCCGCAGCAGTGGCACGCTGGACACGTTCAGCAATGAGGAGCGCAAATTGCAGGAGGTGAGGAGTAGAACAAGAAGATGAGGAAAAGTAGGAAGGTCTTCATGAGCTTTGGGGGTAGTTAAAAGAAGAATCACACTCAATGTTAAGGAGAAGGAAAAATCAGACCAAGAGTGTTTTTGTATTAATTAAATATTTTTTTAGGGAGGAAGAGTGAAAGAGAGATGGGTTAAGGTGGACTGAGGATGTCTCCTGTCATGGCAGGCCAAATTTGAGCTGGTGACATCTGAGGCCTCGTACATTCGCAGCCTGGTCATTGCTGTGGACCACTTCATGATGTCCCATGAGCTGAGCGATTGCTTGGGGGCACAGGAACGACAGTGGCTCTTCTCCAAACTGCCAGATGTGAAGGATGTTAGTGAGAGGTACAGTACAGGGATGTGGGTGGGGGATTGAAGAGAGGCCCTCTGCCTTGTAACATTGTGTTTTGAACACACTTAAGTGTTGTTTCAAGGTTGGTGTCAGATTACCCTTCTTGTAGCTTCATTATGTCTCATTGTTTCCATATCTAGGCTTCTTGTAAAGACTAGCAGCCAAGGGTGTCAAATAGTAACACAACACTTAAACTGCATATGTAATATCTTTATCATGTTTACATTGAAACACAGTGTGTGATGAATCTTGTTATTCTTCTGTTTTAACGTGGTAAAAAAAGGAAAGGAAGTAACTGAAGCCGTATCACTATAAATATGACAAGTATAAGAACCTATTAACAAAATGTTCATCTGTTCAACAGATTAATTCCTGAACAACATGCGAACAGTTTTTTTTTTCCAGTTTGTGTCAGTGTTTGTCTATCATCTGCAGAAGGAACACTGCCAGGTTGCATTACACTAACAGGGCCTGTCAGCCTGGCCGAGCTGCAGCACGGCTCATGGATGGGCCAACAGGGAGGTAGCCTTGGACTCTAACCCCTGCGGTTATGGTGTTCCATTTCCCAGGTTTCTGCAGGACCTGGAGCATCGACTGGAGGAGGACATCCTGCGGTTTGATGTGTGCGACATTGTACTGGCACACTGTCCGGCTTTGCGCAGGGTCTATTTGCCCTACGTCACCAACCAGGCCTATCAGGAGCAGACTTACCAGCGACTTCTGTGAGCGCACTGAGTTAATGTATACGGCCCTCGCTATAAAGGCAACGGTGCCATTGTGATGACACCGTTGCAGGAATATGTCTGAGTTTTTGCCTGAGGAGCTTCCTGGCTTCCTGCATGCTAAGTGCTTTCCAGTTTACCTGAGCCCTGGTTTGTGAGACTCGTCTCTATTTTAGACAGGAGAACCAGCGCTTTCCCACCATTTTGGCACGTCTGGAAGAACACCCCATCTGTCAGCGGCTACCCCTCACCTCATTTCTTATCCTTCCCTTTCAGAGAATCACTCGGCTCAAGATGCTGGTGGAGGTACTGTTCACACTCAGTCAAAGCCAAATGCTTTTAAAGCGTAATTGTTTCCTTACATGTTGTAGCTATCAAAAAAACAGCCAATACATTCAGCGATAAACCATCTGAAAGAAATTTTATGTGGAGACAATTGGTTTTATATTATAGGTCAGGGTGAAACCTAGATACTTAGTCATAAGTTTGTGTAAATCTTACATTGCCTGCCAGTCATAATAAAGAAGAAGCATATTTTATTGTGGTTGCATACATATACAAGTTACACATACACGTTACAATGAAATCTGTTCTCTGCATTTAACCCATCCTGTTGGGGGGAGTAGTGAGCAACCAGATGCAACACCCGGGGAGGTAGCGTTTGAGTGTCATGCTCAAGGACACACCTGGTAGCTGGGCTGGGATTTGAACCACGAGACCGCTGCATTTCAACTGATGGTCCACCCGTTGAGCCACCCATGTCAAAAGCACTTTAACGTCTCTGCAGTACAGTCCTCTCACATGTGCAAAATAGTTTTTTTGTCATTATTTTCCCTTAGAACATCCTGAAGAGAACAATCCCAGGATCACGAGATGAAGACACTGCCACAAAGGCGTTTAATGAGCTGAAGAAGGTAACATCACAAAATGGTTACATCAGCGTTTGTCATGGTGTAACGTCATGCACCCAAGTAGTAGCTGCGTAGCCGGTGTTCTGTCTCAAACCAGTTGTCTAGCCAATTTGGCGCTTGTCAAAGTCACTCAAATCACTGATGATTGCCCATTTTTTTCTGCTACCAACACATCGACTTTAGGAACAAAATGTTCCTAAAGTTTAGGAGCAAAATGCTGATCGGTGTATGCTTTCTGCTTTGTTTTCCAAAGCCGTATTTTTTTATTTTTTGATTTTAGGATTATAGAACTGAGTCAGGTCAGCGCTGCTATCTGTGTTATGTTCACATCTTGTTGTTTGCCCTACTTCTGTTGTTTGCACTACAATGTCTGGTAGTGGTTAAGTAAATTATTACTACTTACTTTCTTTTTGTGCCCTGTATGTTGTATTAGTAGTTTTTGTGTTGTCCTTAATGTGTTGTCCTTATGTGTTGTCCTTATGTGTTGTCCTTATGTCGCACCTGGTGCCCTGGGGCAATGTTGTCTCATTTCACTGTGTACTGTACCAACTGTATACACCTGAAATGACAATAAAATCACTATCCTATCCTATCCTATAGTCAGTTTTTAGAACAGTAGACTGTATGGGGGGAAGCAGTATTAATATTTACCTGAAAATCTTTTGTTCTTAGTGTTTCATATTTTTGTATAGCATAAATAATATTGAATTTTATAGTACATAGTGTTTATATTCACACACAAAAACACATCCTTGGATGTCAAAAATGCCATTGCATTCAAAAACGATGCAGCAAACCTTTATGCAGGGACTTAAACTTTTGTTATGGAACATGTGGCACAAACACGCCTTCATCTACACAATCCTCTAAATCCTTCAGTGGCCAAAGGACAAGGAGAGTGTTTTTGTGAACAGACACTGTATTATATTGTTGAAACTGTGAGATGTTTTTCTTGTACTCTTGCAGATTATAAAAGAGTGTAATTCCAGTGTTCAGTCAATGAAGCGAACTGAAGAACTCATCCATCTAAATAAGAAAATCCACTTTGAGGGCAAGGTGGACCAAAATATTTGCATCTTGAATAAATACAGAAGATGTAACATTAAATAAATGAAATGTGTTTTATATTGTGCATGAAACATGGCTAATGATGTGCATTCAAAATGTGCACACTCTGACCAGAAAATTTTATACCTGAAAATAAATTTATGAAAAGACAAACACCACATACAGCTGTGAGCAGCTGTCAGACAAGAATGTGATTATACTTAATTTTATGTTGGTGAGTTGTTTTCCACATTTCCATTAACATTTTTGGTAAGTAGGAAAACCTTTTGGACTTAAATTTTGATGACATGAAAGTTTGAGATAATATTTATGATGCTTTGGGTTATAAATTAATTATAGTGTAGTGATACTTCAACGTGTATTTTCTGTATGTTTTGGGTAAGAAATAAGAATCATTACATGTGATGAAATGGCATATAATTTGTGAGAAAATCAGCGTGATCATTTCAAAGGACTGAATGTGTTCTGATTTGTCACGGGGTCTTCCTTCAGATATTCCCCCTTATCTCTCAATCCCGCTGGTTGGTAAAACATGGAGAATTACTGGAAGTGGACACACAGACGATGAGTATTTCTGGGTCAAAGTTGAAGTTGCCCACCCGGCCAGTGTACCTGCATCTGTTTAATGACTGCCTACTGCTGTCACGGAGAAAAGAGTAAGTTATGGCAGACGATTTTAAATATATATATATATATATATATATATAATCATTTTAGTAAGTCCACAGTGTAAAGGAAATAAACGCATACATTTCTATTTCTTACAAAAATTAACTGGATGAAATACAATTGGAAGAAAGTCGAAGTTTTATCTTTGTAACAAAATAGGGTTCGGAAAAGATGTTAAATACAGTAACAATGTTACTTTTAATACATGCAAATACATTAAAATGTGATGTGAAAGTGTAGTTGAACCTGAATATATAAAATAGTATTACATAAATGTAATCATTGTGAGAATGTAGTGCACGCACCTTAACGATTACAAGTTAATGTATGTGAATCAGTGAAGCCTTGACTGAGTGTAATGCAGAGGCGTAAGTCCACAGGTTATGTATGCAAACCGAGGTGACCCGTATTCTTTGTCGCAGGACCTGGAAGTTCATGGTGTTCGTACACGCCAAGATCGGGGAGTTGAAAGTGAAGGACATCAGCCAAAAGCTGCACGGGACGTCAGGGTTCATCTTCCACCTACAACTGTGCGAAGGCCAGGTCCTCAAACACCAGATTCTGCTGAAGGCTCGCACCGAGTAAGTTTGCTGTGCAGCTCTGCCACGTTAGCATCTGTTAAGCACCTCTGTCTGCACGTTCAGCTGAGTACTTTACATTCACGCTACTGGTAGTTTAATGGAGACCTTTTCATTTGGGAGTTGAATGGGTCCGTCCGTGCAAATCCTCGTGGCATGACAATATAAAAAACAGCGTGACTGATTGAGTTTAAAATGGCTGCAGGAGTGAAAAACTGCGTTGGATTACAGCCATGGTCCTTTCAGCTCCAGAGCTGGGCGCAGACCAGATTGGTGAGAATAGTGGTGAGTCTGATCGTGACTGTGGTTGCTTTGGCTGTTTGCACCACATGCCCCGTACTCTCAAGAGCTGCTTCCTTACTGGTTGGCTCACAGCTGCATTCTGCTGCCCTCTGTGTTTCTTAGCTGTTTTCACATTCTCAAACAGGCGCATGTATGCTGAGTCAATATACAGGATATTGTGGCATTGGTGTACACTCAAGTACTCAAGTATTCACAATACAATGAGAGGATACAAATGTATGCACTACCTGTGCATGGTACAGATGAAAACAATGGTGTGTGTGTGTGTGTGTGTGTGTGTGTGTGTGTGTGTGTGTGTGTGTGTGTGTGTGGTAATGATATGCCCATACAGATAAATGGTGTTCAAAATGTTTGTTT
Source organism: Chitala chitala (assembly GCA_025773905.1). Classification (NCBI taxonomy): domain Eukaryota; kingdom Metazoa; phylum Chordata; class Actinopteri; order Osteoglossiformes; family Notopteridae; genus Chitala; species Chitala chitala. The sequence goes on along the minus strand of JABJVR010000103.1, from coordinate 6,611,179 downwards.
TGTTATATAAGGCCATGGGCTTTATCAATGAAAATGACGAGGCACTGAGAAGGGTGATGACAACCAGTGGAACAAACGAAATAAATAATGAATTTTAATTCAGTTTTCTCTTCTCCCACTGAAACATCTGCAGCACTTTGCTACTTTGTTTCAGCACCACAAAACCACAGGGGTATGAATATGTTAAACTAAGCAAGCAAACAGATCTTTGATCATCATAAGCAATGTCACACTCCTGCAAACTCTATCGCTGATTCTGCAAAGAGATAGCAAGGAACAGGTGAGCTGTTCTGACTACCTTTTATACAGCAGTTCAGTAGTTCATATTGCTCAGTTTTTATGGCACCTGCAGATCTTGCCCAAGTTCAGTGCATCAAGACCTACCAGGCAGTGGAACATGATGAGCTTACACTGGAGAAGGCTGATGTTTTGCAAGCAAAGAACATCACCAGTGATGGTAAGATAACAATTCAAGTGGAAACCCAATAGAATCGCTGTGTGATTCTGAACTGCGACTGGTTTTACATCGTTGTCTTTCTCCTAGGCTGGGTCGAGGGGATCCGCCTGTCTGACGGAGAGAAGGGCTGGTTTCCAAAAGCCTACATAGAGGAGATCACAAGTCGCAGCGCTCGACTACGTAACCTCAGAGAGAATAATCGCATCAAGTGTGCCACACAGAAACTGGAGGAAGAGTTTCTGTAGCTTTTGGTGATTTTCCTGTACTTTTGAAGGCTGCTGCCTCCTGTAGGCTGGTGGACGCATTTACTCACATGCATAATGGCACCCTCTAACTTCCTTTGGTGTAGCCTACAACCTTGGTCTTTTTTTCATGTGAGCCTCATAGATCGCTTTTGCAGTGACTTGATTTTTTTTTTGTCTAGTGTATACTGGTCAGGAAGGGAAGAACATCATTTTAGGCATATAGACTACAGCTGCCAAATTCCCCCAGTAATTTAAAATCCTAAATCTATTTTACATTATCCACACATCACAGCCATTGAGGAACAGAATACAACAAAAAAAAAATGCAGGAAGTGTTTTGCTAAATTTTAAAAATTTTGATTAATTTAATGTATTTTTATTTCTATACTTTGGGACTGTTGAAGTTTGAGGTCCAGTTCAAACGTTTTGTTTTATTTGTTACACTGTGCAAGGATAAAGACTAATTTATAAGAATGCTTGCCAAAAGATGTGTGATTTCCTGTTGTCTGAAAGACGTTTCTCTGGGTCCAGTGCAAAAATTCTTTTGAGAAAGCATAAACTGGGAATGAAATTCTGCTTCAAATAAATACACATAATTCAATATGTTGTCTTTTTAAAGAGATTAAAAATTAAACTGTGTTTTGCTAAACTACAGTGTAAATTACACCTTAGGGTCCATATGTCACTTGAAAACCAGTGGGAAAAATGTTTTAGCCAATGTACATTTTAAAAATTGATTGTCAACATCAAAATAGTTTAGTTAGAAAGATATTTTTACTTGCATTGCACCAATAACATCTAAATGTCACTTCCTTGGGGAAAAAAATAGAAAATAAACTATGACACAGAACAGTAAATGAACATATATGAAATGTCAGTTTAATATTTCAAGTCGTTGAATTCTATTTTTAATTCTATTGACTATTTTTAGCCACATACAGAAACGTTTCATATGCTTACTGCTTGACTGAGAAACCTCCCACTGGTCACACACCCCTGTGGAAGGTTCTGTTTGCCATGGTAGACAGTGGGCAGAGATTTCAAATGGGGGAAAACCATGCAAACAAATAAATAGATATGAAGTAGAAATTTGATTGAAAGAGCTACAGAGTAATGTGAACATAACCCACTGGGAATGTCCACGCCTAACTCAGAAGGGAGAAAAACTCTTTGCAGATGATCGTTTATCTGATAATCTATGACTTGGAAGGTAAACTCACATCATAGACTGACTCTGCAGTAGTGTCTAGATACAAAATCTGATAAGATGAATGACTTTACCCACATAGAGCTTTGGGAGAATAAAAACTGTCAGTTCATTATTTTGTACAACTGAGAAATAGTTTTAAACCTGAATGGCAAAACAAAGTGTGTGACAAAGAATGATGGCTGAATCACTTTCAATTAGAAAGTTAGATTATGTTTATCAGTTAGATTATGTTTGGCTAATTGTTGGAAACCTTATGGTAACAGTTGATTGCGCATGTGAACACACTAGTTTTTCATGTAGAACAGGAAGCACAAAGACAGCGTGACTTTCTGTTAAGCAGTCTTATGAAGCAGGATGTGTTCACATTGAGGTGAGCTTGGAGCTTTTCCTTGAACTTAAGCAGGAGAGGAGTTTCCCTTATCTAAATCCAGGTCAGCAGTATTTGTCAGGCTGGTTGTGCACACGCATATCTTCTTGAGAAAAAAGAAAAAGCTTTTACACAATCACATGTGACCTGTGTGTTTTTTTAATGGGGTTTGACTTTCTTAAGGACTTAAATTTTTATGCATCCAACCTTGAATAACTGAAATTCCATCTGATCTGTAGATTCACACCAGTCCCCAATCATAAATACTGATTTGGTGACTGACTTTACTCTAGATTATGACTGCTGAGCACACTATATTCAAAACAAGTCCAATGCTATTCCTAAATGAACCCAGATAAATGTTCAACTTTAAAGATGTTTTTCAGGGTTAATAATCTGTATTATTTTTTGTCAGACATATGAACAGGTTTTAAAGTACAGACCTTTTAATTATGAGAAAAACATGGATTTAAAAATTTTTGTACATTTCACCACAAATGCGTATGTTAAAGAATATGAGGGCTTTCAGCATATTATTAGTTGCAACTAGACTGGACATAGAAACTGCTCTGTCTCAGAATGGGCAAGGGCTTTTGCAAGAAAGAAAGCATTTACAGCTATTTTCCAGAAGATCAAGATGCCCTCAGAAGACTTCTTCTCAGTGGGCCCCACCACAGTCATACAGAAAATCACGCTAACATTACGAATGTGTAGTTGACATCCACTAATCCTTGACAGCCCAAAACAACGATGATAACAAAAGCTGTTGTCTTTTTTCCAGTCAAACAATATTATACGGCTTGGTAACAGCCTATGATTACATGATTTGACATGCTCTGAAAACGCATCAGTGTGGGAGGTGACACTAGTGAACACGCACCACACTGACAGTAGTCAGCTAATATTACGCACACAACACTCAGCATAACGGCACACTTTGGCCTAGCTTAACTAACATATACATTCACTATATTTATCACAAACACGCCAAAAACACACACACACTTAACATCTATCGGTCTTTGCCTTGCCAAACGGCATGCCTGTTACAGGGCCAGCCACTACAAGCAGAAGAGGAAAAAGATTAAGAAAATGACTCAAAAGAAGACTTACTACTCTTCTTAGAAAATTGTAATAGTTCTGGTATTTAATGGTATTGGAGGATGTAATAAAAGGCCTTGTAAAACCATTTAAACAATGTAATATTAACTAATTAACATAATTTAGCAGTTACAGGAACTCAGAATGTTAAATCTTGGCAGTGGATATTGATTAATAAAGATGAGAAACTACAAAGACGTGAAAATTTAATTTTGCTGTTGCTTAATTTAGTGGTCTCCAAAACATGTGATGTAATGGGTGTGTAGCATTCATAAAAAAAAAAACATAAAACGTATGATACTAGACTACCATCATACATCAGTATACCTTATTACATCAGTATACCTTATTTACAGTTCTCTATAGTATTTCTGATGCAACTATGTACAAGACTTGTACGTAATGTATAATAACATACAAATACTGCATTCTGGGTCAATAAGGAGGAGCAAATTGGTGAACTGATTTGAGCAGCAAAAGGCTTGAGCTGGCCCTGCTTTCTCCTTTCTTTCCAAGCAAGTGAAATGATTTTTTAATTAATACTTTTAATTCAAATGGTTATATGCTTAAAAAATAGGTACCTAAATAGTTTTAATGAGATTAATAAGACACTAACCTGATATATACCAAATTAAAAACAGATACACTGATGAATGTAATCTTTGAGTATTTTGGTGTTCAACAACATTTACAACAATACACTGGAAAATGTGTTAATCGAGCTGAACACAATGGGAACACAGTTCAGAGATATGATCTAAAACAGCAGAGACTGTGGAAGGAAGTGATGCAGACATGCATTAAACTCAAAGTGCCGTGTGCCTCCAGCAGCGTGTGCTTTCTTCACTACTTCATTTCATTTTATTGTCTCGAGTTGTTTGTTTTTCATGGCGCAGGATGATAAGAGGACAACGATCCCATGCACTGAAGACGCTTTTTAAGGCACATCTCATGGGAGGCAAGAGCTTGCTCTGTTAATTGCAGAAGTGAATAAACCTGCCAGGGGTGCACACATTTGTTCTGAAATTTCATTGTGGAGGAGGGGGTTTTACATGACTGGTTTTCTCCTTGTTTTTCTTACCTGAAACACTGATACACCTCCCGCCCCTTATATTCAGCATGTTTATAGCAAGTATTTCAAAACATACACTGGTACATGGAACATTAACAAATAACTCATGGGTGTCCTGGATCCCATTATCCCTGCTTTCATTCCTGTACATGAATGGACTGTGTTTATGTAAATAATTTACACAGCTATGTTTACTGGCTATTACTGAAAAACACTGTAGCAAACATGTACTGGTTTGCTATTGTTGTTTTGTACATTTATATATATATATAATAATTTTCTGCTGATCCATCTATGTCCTGTACATCTTGGTCTATTCTGACCACATACCTTTGCTGCTTGGTCTCTGCAACCTCACACAAAAGAGATTGCTGTTATTGTCACTGGCTCACCTCTACAACATATTCTGTAAGCATGAGCAAGTACAGACTCAAAGGGACATTTCAAATGTTCACTGTCCCATTATATCAAAGAACAGGCAACTCAACTGATTGACCTCTAGAACTTTTTGGTTCCGCTGCAGTTTTACTTTTTGATAACACTAAAACAAAGAACAAAGCAACACAGCCTCGAATATAAACAGCTGAGAGAGCATCCTGACCAGAACCCTACAACCAACTACCTGAGAACTGTCTTCCATTGCTAATAAGCATGGTGGAAGTAAAATTTTAATATTCCATGCCGATTGGTGAACCTTACAACTTCACTACCCAGAGCTAAATAATAAAAAGTCAAATGTGGTTTTCCCAAAAACTGAAACAAGACAACTTCAGAACCATAGATTTTTGAGAGATCTAAGATTGAGGTAAGCATCTTTATAAGTATTTTTAGCATAATGGTTTTCACAGATACACTTAGTTTTGGTAGTGTCTATCTGTCTGTATAAAGCCACCTGAGGAAAGGCAAGCAGAATTTGATGAGCAAACTAAATAAAAAACCCCACGTCCAATAATTCACTCTTCATTCATTGTTCATTTTCTTCTAAATTATCCAGTATTGAAACTGCGACTGTGACAAATTTCAATGATGTCACAGTCAAATTTATTTTGATTTCAATTCTGAAATTAATCACAGCAGACCATAATGCACAAAGGCCAAAGTATTTATCTTGAATTGAAAATGTTTTCTGAAGCTGAACTGACACATGTAGAAAGTGGGTATTTTCCAAACAAGGTTAGTGGCCCTTTCTATTTTCAGATAATGTCATAAACTCTGGGTTTTACTCAAGATTAGCACTATGATGGCTCTGCCAACTCCATTAACTGCATGACAGTATGTTCGATCATTTCTGGAGCAGTTTTTGATCCAAGTTTGACATCAACAGGGTAACAAAAACAGCACTTTTCACACTTGATGACCTTCAGGAAATACCTGACTGTCACCCGGGACTCCATGGCTATTAGCAGCCTGGTGGCTCAATGGGTGGAACATCAGGCTGGGATGCAGCAGTCTCCCGATGCAATACCCAGCCCAGCCACCAGGTGTGTCCCTGAGCAAGACACTTAAATGCTAGCTCCACAGTGTAACAGTAGGATTGGTAGTTAGTTGTTGCCGGAGGGACCGGTTAGAGGGAGACAGGCTAGCAAGTTGTGAGCACGTTGCATCGGTTCTTAATAAAAGTCATATAAAAAGAACTAAGTATAACCGTCCCTTCCATACAGTATAAAAAGACGGGAGGAAACATGGTGGCAGTGGGAAACTAATTTTTCATACCTGCTAAACGAGGTTACGAGCTGTTAGAACATTAAAAGTCCACCCTGCCAGAAAACCGAGGGTTCGGCAGAAAACACTACAAGGCAGTTAAAGAGACGTACAGAGAAATGGACGTACTTAAACCACCGACGATGTTTAATTTAGACTCTGCAAATCTGGCAAAGTCGTGGAAGAGCTGGAAAGAAGAATTCACGCTCTACACAGACTTGACGATGCCCGATGCGGAGGAAACGATGAAAGTCACACTTTTTACTTACCTGTTAGGGGAGAGAGGAAGGGAACTCCTGACCACCCTGGCAGGCGACTCTACGTCGGCAAGGAAAACTGTAAGTTGTATAATGTCTCTGTTTGATGGACATTGTAACCCTAAGTTAAATGAGATGGTTGAGAGAGATTTTTTGTGCGTAATCAAGACCCTGACAAAAATATAGACGGATACGTCATGGAACTGCGAGTACTAGCAAGCACGTGTAACTTCGGAGATATAAAAGATTCCCTAATTCGAGACCGGATAGTCTGTGGCACGAACAGCACCACATTAAA
>JABJVR010000103.1:6579432-6604371 GCA_025773905.1 Chitala chitala | reverse complement strand
ACTTTAAAACTTTTAGTGCATTGACATAACAATCAAAATATGCTCAGTTTTAGCATAATGTCTTATATTACACTGGTTAATTCCTTTATTGTGATGCTGTAGAAGACAAGTACCATTACGATGCTTAAACTAAATGTAAAAAAATTTGAGTTTGTTCACTCATGCCAAAAAACCATATGAAACATTCATAAAAAGTTTATTTGCAAACATTTAGCATTTACAAAAATACGCTTCTACTTTTTGATGTGTGAAAAAACTTAGTAAATTTATAATTTCCAACTGACTGATAGTCTATGATCACCAAGCAACCTAGAGTCTGTTGAAGACTGAACTGTGGCACCGCACACATGGAGATGCTGAGTACATCACACCAGCCCTTCCAGTGTGTGGTTCCTTGTCCCCTCAGTCACTAAAGTCATTGCCTTGTATTATGTGTGCACAGGTCCAGATACTGATGAAAACTCAGATAGACAGGAAGTTACGCCATGCAATTGGCGGCATTACCAGACAGTATTAGACACTGATAGCTAGATCTAACCTTGTCTGGTAAGACACCAATCAACAAGGCTTGGCTGCACCTAAATGGAATGCTCTTTGACCTTTGTACAACAGCCTGCAGTAAAGCAACCTGCCATAGAATGAGAGAAGGGCAATAAAAACAGCAAAACTGATTTATAAACATTTCCAGAGGTCATCCCTTCCTCTACCGTATCAGAGGTCTGCCACAAGAACATAGATTTCCTCAAAGCAATAGAATTGATGGCCATTAATTAAATGTGCTTCAAATAGTGAATACAAACATTGCAAAGACATTTTACATTAAACAGAGAGATGTGCCTAATGAGCCTTCTGCTTCAGAGAATATATGAACTGAACAATAGCTGCAGAACCTAAATTAAGTGGAAACTTAAATCTTCCTGAAAGCTGCTTCTGTAATGAATGATGTCACAACCAGTGGAAAAAGCAGAATGATGACTGTGGTTTAAGTGTAAACGTGTGACATGCTTAATGAAAAATTGTGCATACAAAGGTGTGACACAGTACTTGAGGACGGAGTGTCCAGGTGAACTCTTAAAGAAACTCCTACCTTTAACAAACATCTGCGTGCAAACATCGCCAGCATTTACTGTCGTTGCGGTTGTGTTTCAAATATCACTGTTTTATTCTCTTTTTTTGATGAAAATCTAGTGAAAGCACAAAGAAAGTACAGATACAAAAAGTGAAACTCAATACCACACTGTACAAAAAGTGACAATCGTTTTTTAAGGAAAAATTATGTTCTGCTCTTTTAAATTTCTTAAAGTATTTTTTAAACTCTGCAAATACTGACAAAAGATAATAGCAGGTATGCAATTGGCACCAAATACAGCAGTTTTAATTTGTTTTAGCTAAGCACATATAAATCTAAATTTAAACCTAACACCAACCTAGACCAGGGTAAGCTGTGACTCATGTATTGAAATTTATTAAATACAGTGTGGGAAGATCAGTATAATGCCTTGGGCCCAAAGTGGGTCTGGCTATAACAAGACCAAAGCTGTTATTAAGGGATTTGCTTGAGGAAAAATAAGAAGTAACATGCCATTCTGTCTGGGCAAAGAACTATCAATAATCAAACTGAAATCAACTCATGACTTAATTAACCATTGTCTTAAAAGTAATGTATATGTTGATATTTTAAAAATTAATTTGACTTTGTCACATATAATTAACCAAAAAAGCATAGAGTCACATATAGAAAAACAGAAAATGAATAACAGCATACTAAATTTGGTTTTCAAATCTTTAAGGAAACATTCTTAAAATATTTTTTTAAACATATTCCTTTTGGTAACTATAGACTGAAGGAAGTAAGCCTAAAGTGCCTGAACTGAATGAACTAATCTGTTGCTAAGCTAAACTGTGATGTAGTGCATTGACATGTACTGTATGGCTAGGTGATAGATGGCTTTCCCATGGAGACTGATCCAAAAGGAAAGAATAAACTATTCTATTTTTATTGTGGTGGGTTCAGATATTTTACAGGTGAGGCAGGCTAAAGTAATTAAAACTGCAAAAAAAAAAAAAGAAAATGCAGTCTGGAGGGTGGATGATGGAAAGAGGAAGTGGCAAGTTCTCCCACCTGGGCCTCTATACACAGTGGCTTAAATCACTTGTCAGCAAGACTGCAATAACAGCCAATGGACTGCTATTCTTCAGCTCCAGGAGGGCGGAGCCAAATGGCTGCACAAAGGGAAGGCAAGCAAACTGAATCAGGAGATAAGCAGCCCTGCCCACCTACAGACATACACTCCCTGCCCTCTGCACACACCCACAGACACATACTCCCTGCCCTCTTAAATGCTTGAAAAGCATTCAGAATAAACCAACTGACTATAACTTTTGTGAAAAATGAAAATAATATTTTTGTTCATTATCCTTGAATTGGCCTCCATTTGCTCACATATGCATGATGGTGAAAGTATGGGGGGGGGGATGAGGCCCCCCTCAATGTTTGGAGAGGAGTGATTGTCCCCTCCCCATCACCATGCATCCTGATTACTTTAATCATTTAATAAATAAAATTTCATAAGTAGTATGCCCCACCAAAGTTGAAATGAAATCTATGATACTGTTTAAAACTGCAAAAGTTGTGGCCTGATGGCTCAATGGGTAGAGCATCAGGCTAGGAGGTAGAAGTCTCCTGGTCCCTGGTTCAAATCCCAGCCCAGCCAGGTGTGTCCTTGAGCAAGACACTTAGTGCTAACTCCCCAGGTGCCATGTATGGCTGCTCACTGCCCCCCCCCCCCAGGGGGATGGGTTAAATGCAGAGGACAAATTCCTCGTATATACAAACATACTTGGCCACAATTCCCCTTTCCTTCCTTCCTTTCCTTAAAAGCAACAGTGCACAGGGGAAAACATAAATATGTCTTCTCAAAGAGATAGAAGGAGCTGGTGGAAAACATCACAAATTCACCACTGAAGTCATAGTCCTGGACAGGAAGATAATATCTACAAGTTTCACTGAGCACAAGAGCTTTTAGTGGGTGTCAAATGTCTGAACAAATCAGTCCTCTTTAAACTCCAAATAAGTAGAAACATTTAAAGTGGGAGAGATAGCAGAAAAGGTGGGTCAAAAGTGATAACACCAAAAAAACATCCAAGTAGTTCTGCACATAATTTTTGTCTTATACAAACATGTGTCTAATGAATAGCTATGGTTCAATTTGCAAATAAGGCCCAAGATGACACGTCCTGGAGTACAACATTATTTAAAGAGAGACGTATGTTAGAATGTCACATAACTGTCATGTTCCCACGGTGTCACAGGTAGACAGGCGGACAGCCAGCATACATCGTTACCAGACAGTGTTAGAGCAGAGGTGAACATTCCAGCACTGTCAGGTAAGATGTGTGCTAGAAGCCACTCCAAAGACAGGACTTTCTGCAAAGCAATGCAGTAGCGTTGATGCTAGCAGGATGACCACATAAAACCACAAATCCAGACTGAATCAGAAGTCAACGAAGTGCTTATTCTGCCTGTGTGTCGGAGATTTTCTCCAAGCCCAAAGCTTGCGGTGAGGCAGTGCTGATCCATACGGGCCACAGAGTGTTGGCCCTACTGGTCCCACGATGCCAGCAGATGGCTATCATCATCATTACCAGGCAGTATTAGAGAAAGCCATGACATCCAAAACTGCCTCGTAAGATGGAGATGGCCGTCCTTAACAGAGACAACACTGGGGAAAAAAATCTGCTTTGGAAAAACATGATAATATCCAGTTTTTCTGTGATGGCCTGTCCATATTTGAGAGGCACACAGTATCCAACAAACTACTACTTAAGAGAAAAATAGTGCTTGTGCTTACAGTAAGAGTTGTATGTAACACTGTACAACAAAACACAGTACCTCTTCAGTCGACTTTTTCCATATGCCATGTATTTTATATATTATTACATTACTGGGTTGGAACCATGCAGTGTGTAGTTGTTACTCTTACTTACTTACTCTGCCCTTTCATCAATAAGTGAGATGAAATTGAAACCAGAAGTAGATGATTAATCTGCTCACTACGAGCAGCTTGGGTTGATGGTTATAAGTGGAAATCAATTCACTATTGTTCATAACAGCGTTTTTTTTTTTCCTGGTCCAGCAAACATACATAAAAAGCAGGCACAAGGAATAATGAACTAAAGACTGGATCAAGCTGTAAAGTTGCTAATAGTATCTGTCATATTAGCTGCTATGGTGCTAATGCTAATGTTTGTGTACAGTCTTGAAGAGTCCAGCATTGACCATGAAGGTCCCAAGGTAAGGCACGACAGACCCTTACAGTGCTTTCACAATTCAAATATAAAATACTGATAATGTCCTGCGCTTTCACTCTAAAGAGCCATTTACAGTCCTGGACTTGAATTTAACTGGAAGTTCAAGGATTAAATGTGGAACCTTTTTGTTCATACCTGAACGTCCTCATTCTCTACACATCCTGCTTCCCCATACAATAAACAACACTACTATGTCAGTAAAAAAAACTGGTAAAGGCAAATCCAAGCTAAATGTCTACTGTTGATCATGGGGAGCAGTGGGATGGTTTGCTCCTAGTGTGGCACAGAAGTGTGGGTGCACAAGGCAGTCCACCGTATGGCGGGCACATTGCGCTGTCACTGAGGTCCGCACTGTGTCGCCTTCTTGTTAATCATTTGCCACACCTCCACTCACCAGTCTGCTTTATGGCATTGCTGCCTTAGTTTGAATGCCAGCAGCTTGTCTCATAAACATAGTGGGTTTCACAGTCCTTCCTCAATCTCAACTGGCAGAACTCTCACGCAGCTTCCATCATGCTTTAATGTATGCACAATTTTGTATTCATCATTGCTGTCATGCTTATTAATTATAATCACAAACAGCAAACTTCAGAAGGCTGGTACAAGCTTTGTATCCTGAAGCAGTAATGCTTCCTTTTCTTTTGTTTCAATAGCAGTGGCCTTACCTGTTCAGTGCTGGAGGGAGATGCCCCGCCATTGGCCTGTGTTGACGCGCCTCCAAAGGAATGCTGCACTGGGCTACCCTGTGACTCAGGACCGTGGACAAAAGGTCACTCGGTCCCCTGCAGTTTACTCAGTAACTGCTGTAGTTCACAGGCTCACTGGGAAACTTCACACTCTGGTGTGGCAGTATTTTCCAGTCCACTGGTGGAACACACTACGCACATGTTCAGATGATACATGCATGCTAGCCTAGGCCAAGCAGAATTAGTCATCAGTTTACAGCTCATCTCAATGTAATAACAGCAACTTTGTTATAAAATATGAACCCAAATTATACCACATCATTCCATTTGCTTTCTATTGAGTTTCATATTAGAAAAGCAATAATAATAATAATAATAATAATAATAAAATAATAATATAGGACTTGGATTTAATAAATTGGCCTCTTGGTCAGTAATGGCTAAAAGTCAAAACTGAAACCAACTTAATTCTGTTAAATATTTAAACAAAAATCAAGCTGGTAAAGTAAACCATATAATCCATTTCATCATTAGCTCTAAGTGAATCTATCTTATATTTTCAGTTAAATTAGCAGTTAGAGTAAAATGTTTAAAAATACATTTTACATTTTACTCAATTAGAGTAAAATGTTTAAAAATATGCCACAACACATCCTGTAGCCCATTGACAACATAAAACAAACATGAAACACAACTTTCTCCGTTTTCATGAACGGACAATCTCAGGCTGAGAAGGAATGAAAAAAGTTGAAATTTTGTTGCAAATTGCAGAGAGAGTTAATTATAAAGAGAAACAGAGAGAGGGAGAAAAACAAAGAGGAACAACAACCTAGGAAAATACATAGATGGTGGAAATAAAAAAGTACCTGTAACCTTACCATGGTGAAAAGGGAGTAAAGAGTATTAAAAAGTGAGTTGGGCAGGGTGAGGGGATAGAAAAGGGGAAAAAAATCTCAAATTTCCCCCTGAGCCTGAGAACGTTCCAGCTTCCTCCCAGTCAGTTCGGACCCATGAAAGGCAAAACTGTGAGCAGAGCTACCCTTCTAGACCATAGCCTCCGCTTAGTTAATCATCAGCAGTTTAAACCAATGCGGCTGCTGGCCTTCTGAGGGAGAGGGAACAGGAAGGGGGCCAGCGCTGAGACGCGGCAGCATGAGAGGAAAAACACAAAACATGGGGAACAGGGGGACCAAAGCCGAGTCCCTTCCCTTTGTGTGCCGCCGTAACATGACTACAAGCATTACCTGGGCTCCGTCCCCCGCTGCAGTGGAGACAGGCCTTCTCTCCTTTGCTTCCTTCCCTGGCTCCTCTTGTTTCCTCTGCTCAGTGTTCCTATTTATATTTAATTTTTTTATTACTCTGGTGAGGTAGGGATGTGGCTCTCTCCCCAGCCCCCCTCCACACAGACACACATGCTGCAAGAATGTAATTCTGGAGTGACAGAAGCAACCTGTTGGTTAAACCATTGTACACCTTAATCAATCTGCAGCTGTGAGCACAACAATGGTGGAGAAACCCAAAGCCAGTCTGAGGCAGGCTCTTATCTCGCTCGACCTAATCCCTCCTCCTCAGGCTACAGAGCTATCTCCTTTTCATTGCATTCTACTCACCCTTTTTTCCATTTTTTGTTTTCATTAAACCAGGCTTTTAAAAATATACCTCTTCTCTGTCAATAACTCTTCCTCTTTGTAGGATACTTGTGTGACATCCTGAGCAATATGGTTCTCTAAAGTCATTGTCTCTAAACAACTTGTACATCTTAAAATGAGGTTTCAGATCATTCTCTATTTTGTATTTTACTCTATAAGAGGTTATGGCAAGATCTAAACTGGCATATGATTTTCTCAGAGATAAACCTTTTAAAATGTGTAACTTTCAGAAATTAAATTTTGTAAAATATTTCAGGTGTATTTCAGTTTTATTTAACAAATATGACTTTATCACACACGTATAATGCAAAAGGTTTCAAAACAGCATCAATAAGTGCCTTTTCACTGTGATAAAATATTGCTGTTGTCCACAGCAGACCTCGATGCTTTCAGTTTTAAGTCTCATTTAACTGTCTTCTATCACAGAGCCACCATTCCTACCTACATGCCCAGCTTTTGAAGTGTACCTGTAATTATTCTCGACAAAGCTATTGAACGACTTTAAAGATTAAACACACAAAAAAAGATTAAATAAGTTTGGCTTTTAAATGTTAAAACTTTGTCTACTTGACTTAAAAAAGAACCAAAGAAGGCGAAAGCCTGCTTAGTCATACTGACAAAATGGCTGTCCCTAACTGAACAACCTCAGTCTATGCACTCTCCTGACCTCTCACCTGAAAGCAGCGATTAAACCTGTTGTTTCTTGTCACTCATCTCACAGGGAAAAGTCTGCTAAAGCACAGAATTCCTCAAATTCTGTATTTAATATTTTTAAAAATGACTTTCAAGAAATATCACCTAACCCTTAACACAATTGTCATATTACAGTGACATCACAGGTTTTTCTTAATACGACATGCAAACATATTACTTTTGTGAATTTAAGGCTAGCAATACCTGTATACGACATGTAATGCTATTCGTTAAACAGGCAGATGATATCCCTGTGTTTTATTACGCAACCTTATATAACAATAGTTAACGACCATTTCAGATAAAGGGAGAAAGAACTATATTCGAAACTTCCATCCCACCAATCAAAATCTGCCACCTCACTTGGCCGGCTTTAGTCTTCCAAAGAGACAGACACAGAGTCCCTGACTCCAATAACAGGCAAACAAATATGAAGCAGGTATTCCCTATGCGACCTTGGCCAGCTGGTGCTGGTAGTAACCACAGCGGTGAAGCTGCTAGTTAGCCCCCTGAGATCTGTGACTGTTATCAACACGCACACAAACCAAGGAGGAAGAAAGATGAGCAGACATTTTGCATCCTGCGTGTAACCTGTGCTTAAAACTCCGCTGTCTCCTGGACATCAAACGCCAGGGAAACCAAGGCTCTTTAGCATGAATCCTTCCTAATCATACCAGAAAAGACAAGTAGAGGCAGGCCATTCAAAGGGTTTGTGTAAGTCTGCTCCCTGAACACCAAACACAGGTAAAGAGCAGAGAAGAACTTCTTTTCTCACTTCTCACATGTTGAAGAATTCTACTATCATTTACGACCAGGATTTCATAACCCTGTTTCAGATAAACACTAATAACGCAGATTCAAATTCAAGTTTTCACATTCACTGAAATGTGAAAAAATTAGGTATGTAAGCTTTTTTATTTCCACATATATCACGCTTATCGTTGATTACCTTTCCATCAACTACTTCCAGTAATCAAGAGCAACAGAAAACGCTTCTTTCTTCATGCCCATTGCCAAAACTGACCGTTTCATTTACCTGCCCTAACTGGTTTATCCAGTAAAAGAATTAACGTTTCCATCGGTTACCAAACTTCCTTTTTTGTTCTTCACTTTAAACGGATTAGAGACTAATTCTATCAACAACGCATTTTTTCCTGTCAACTCAAGTAAAAGTCGAATCCAGTAAAGTTTCACAGTTAAACAGTCCTAGCTTGAGATATGTTCTTCAATCTAGTCATTGAACTGTTTTGAGTAAGTATAGCTAGCCATTACCTCCAGTTTAGCTTTATAAGTTGAGGAAATGTACAAAATGGCTGTAAGCAGCAGATATGAGGGAAACAGATGAAGCTGGAATAAAAAACAATTTCAAGACTTAAAAAAAGAAAGCTTTTAAAACAAATGACATTCAGAGAGTAAGTTACCCGTGTCCCTTCCTGAAGCCGCTGGTCTGACGGGCAGCCACGGACAAGCGGGACCATTGTCTGAAAGTCTCTGTGCTCGGGAGGCTCATCTTCCTCTTCCATCCTGCTGATGAAGGAGAGATGACTTGTCAGCTTCAGAAAAGAGTAGCCATGGTGTTTTCTGGAGACGTGGAGGCCTGGTCTATGTGGGGGCTGGGCCCCTCTCAGCAGATGACAGACAGTAGACCGGCAAAAAGTAGAGATGGGCTGAAGACAGACAGGTACTTTGTGGTTCCAACGACGTTGCTACCTGTTTAAGCTCTTAATGCAAAGAGACAGAATTTGTAATCGTCTTGGTTTACATGTATTTCTCCAGCCCTCCCCTCTCAGGTGTGCATGTCAGAGCCTAGCCAATCTGCTTTCAGTAATGGCTCTGGTAGGTGTGCTGCCATTGGCTGCCTTAAGAATGACAGTCCTTTCTTTTTTCCCCTAAGGTCATGTGTGTGAGTATGTGTATGATGTCAGCTCTGCCTTCACTTCAACGAGTGCCCTGACCCCACCTTCCCTGCTCCGCCCCATTTCCCTGCTTGCATGAAAGACACCTGACTCTTTTCCATATTCAACTTAGAAAAACATGAAATAAACTGTAATGGCAGATGAGAGTACAGCATTGAAGCAGTGTATAGAGTTAGCTAGAGTTGCAAGTACAAGGTCTTATCTCTATCTCATCAACTTTGCTCTCTCCTCCTAGTGCTGTAAGTGCAGAAAGAGACGTCCCTTCAGACCTATGAGAACGTTTATGAGATATGTGCGGGTAAACAGTCAAGGCCCAGGAGCCACCCAGGTAATTAGATGGTCTTGCAAATTGTTGTGTAAGAAAGTTTCTCATGTCAAAAGTCAGCTTCTAGACAACAGGTGCTTTACACTAATCTAACATATACTGTACATATAGGAATTATGGTTAAGATCCCTTAATTCATCAGAACATGGACATGAACCTAAAGGTATTTGAAATCTGCTATAATATATATATATATATATATATATATATATACACTGTATATATGTCACTTAATCTTAAAGTAAATTAAAATAGCTATTAAAAATACATATCCTTGTGAAATTATTAAATTTAATCAAAAAGTGAATAATTAACTTCAGACAAGCCTATGACAGTTTCCTCCTTCCTCTTTTGCCATTAAGTTCATGTCATTTGTCTGTCTTGGTGAACAGGTAGGGAGGGGGGGACAGGGGGTTTGTTTGTATAGCTAGGCGTGAACTGGCATAGGGGTGTGTTTCTGTCAAGACAGTGTGCACAACGTCTGCTCCAGACGCCATTTTAGGGGAGCTGACATTTGTGGGGGTAGATAGTGGGTGGGCCACCAGGTAAACTAATCCAAGCCCTTATCCTCAGGCCAACCGCCCCTAAGCTCCTACCTTGGTTTAAATTGGCATTTGGAAAGTAGAATCACCATGCCACTCTATTATGTACTCATCCTGTTTGTGTAAACATTTCAGACTTAAACCAGGAACAATGTCCTGGGAGCAATATACAGTTCAAGTTACAGCATGAGCTATGGGATATTAATGACAGATAATTTGCAATCATATTTAAACACTTGCATGTTTGACTTACACATACTTTGCCAAGAATAGGAAATTTGTTCAAAAGCAGTGAAGCTGTCAGTAAGTGACTCTGATCATCAGGATACAAATTTTACATGACTAATGTCAGGTAGAGTCTCGCTCGGCCGTTTAAAATGCTTTGCTATGTGAGTAACCATCTTAGATCACTAGATCCTAACACTCATCTGTCATAAAGAGCAACAGAGTCCTTAACTGAAATAGAGGTAAACCTGGAGATAGCTGAGTATACTGAGAATGTTGCCTTGAAAGTGAAAAATAGTGGTACTTATGAATGCTGGACAAAGTGGAAGGAAATAATCTGATTGCCTGAGTACAGTTAAATTTATATTATCTCAAAATTTCAGTCTTGCATGACTAAAAAGTAAAAATAAATAAAAATATTAAGTATATATTAAGTATAGCTTAGCATCAGAATTTGTCTTATGCATATTAATAGTTGTTTTACAGGTTTTAAGGTTTTATTATTTTTAATTCTATAAGTATGAAGTTACACAGAAATTATTCAACAACAATTACAAATGTTATTACACAAGAAGACAGCACAATAAAAATAAATAAATTTAAAGGTGCTCTTTAAGATTTATCAATCCATCCATCCATTTTCCATACCACTTATACTGTGTAGGGTGGGGGGGTGCTTGGAGCCAATCCCAGGTTGTTTAGGACACGTTGGATGAGGTGCCAACCCATCACAGACTCTTTGAAATGTCCATACATAATTTTAATATACGTTCATAAAAATATACTGTTTTTGAAAAGCATAGATGACCGATGGGTCCTTATAAATGTTATGAATTTAATTGCACAATACAAATACAGTGAATTTAAAATTCACATTAGCAAAGCATGTTGTGTGTGTGTGTGTGTGTGTGCTGTCTAATTTATGATGTTGTGTGTGTGTGTATGTGTGTGTGTGTGTGTGTGTGTGTCTAATTTATGATGTTGTGTGTGTGTGTGTGTGTGTGCTGTCTAAGTTATGATGTTGTATTCTCTGTGTGACGATGAGTAAACGTAGGATGAGACACACTCCTGCAGCGACTCACTCCGTAGACTCGGCACGCTGCTGGAACGACACCAACACAATTCATTTTCACTTAAAGCAGACCTTTGTATAATTTCAGAATTATTGTTGGGGTACTTCAACACAACTTCCGCAGTTGCTTAGACTGCATGTGTAGAGTATTTGCTTAAAAAAAGGTTTGCCCTGCCACAGAGTCCTTGTTTCCTGGCTTCCTTTGTGTAAGACATTTGCATTGGTGTCATGTGAACATTTGACTAGACTGGAACATTCAGCATGTACCCATGTCTCCTGTGTGCTCACTGGAAGGCTTGTGCCCCTTCAGCCTTTTGTGACTATTAACAGTCCATGAACCCCTACTTATAGTTTCACATACATATTTACATTCATTGTCATAGGTTATGGACTATATTTTTCTATTCCAAAATGCATACCTTTTCTGAGCTGCATGTAGGAAAGACAAGACAGACATTTTCTTCTAGTCATGAGGCAAATACAGCATTTCAACATTATAAACAGCAGCTAAAGACACACAATACATTTTATTCCCCATTTTTCAATCCAGTTTTTAGTTGTAGTCTTGTGTGCTGTCTAACCCCCAATGGTCCTCCAAACTACAAGGCAAAGGTCACAAAAGGCAGGAAGTGTCCTGCTGTATCAGCCACACTCTCCAGCTGAGCGACTTCTCTACTCACTACAGTAAGTGTCCCAGGCTCCTGCTGCCTGTTGAGGGGCTGCATCATTCCCTCATCCTTCTTGTACATGGCAGTAGTGAACTTGTATGCCTTTGTGCTAGGTGTCCATCCCAGTAATGCTGTGTGTTCTGATAAACATCTGGTGAAGGTCACATCAGCTTTACAATGGTGTAAGTGGTTCAACTTCACTGCAATCAAAAGACTTTAAAAATAGTGGTTAAGACGTTTGACTCGTGTTAGCCATTCTGCCTTTGGCACAAAGCTCGTACTCACTGACCAGTCAGGCACAGAGGAGCCTGAGCCCATTGAGAGAGCAGCGGGACGTTTCTGTTTAATGGGTGACCAGCCTGAGATCAACGCTCAAAGGGCTGTGCTCGTGGGGGGACACAGGGCTCCATATTTGAGGACCACTGGCAAGCCCGGATCCCTGCCTGAAAGGAATGCTTTGTTTTGTGAGCCCAATTTGCATGCCAAATGAGCGCCAGACCAGATCTCCCCCTCCTCATTTGGGTAATGATGACTATCTGGCAGGACTGTCACGCGAGGAGTCTACCTGGTGCACGTTTGTTCCCGACTCCTCAGTTGCTCCCTGCAAAGTGCACAAACAGCCCTTCGTGCTGGGGGGTAAAATCAAAACACTGTTTTAAAACTTTGACTGGTAATGCTGTCCTCACAAGACAGGACTAAAAATCTGGAAAGCTGGAATCACTGACTTCATTTAAGCAGGGGTTAAAAATAAGGTCTTTGTTATGAAGAAATTTATTCTAAGAGTACAGCAGGTGTTTATGTAGACCCAGGCCACATGACAGCATACTGAATGTGCATGCTCACTAGATCACAATGTCACAACCTGGCACTGAGATTGAATTTGCCAGTTCAAAGTCTTTTGAGATCGCTCTTGTTAATAGGATAGTAAGAGTTGCTTACTAATGATATTAGTGGAAACAACATATTTAAGGAAAACAGGTCTTATTTATTTAAAATTGAAGCATTCAAGTGTAAACAATACAAAACATTTAAATTACCAGTGCAAATATTTGTCTTTAAAGCAATTAAATCTGACTGTTTAGATTCTGAGGCTGGTGGTGTCTGTATATAATCAGCTGGTGCTGTTTGTTCACTCATTTTAACTTCAGTCATGAATTTGGCACATGAGTAGGCACATGAGTAGGCCTACTGTGTGATACGTGATGCAGCGAATGCGTGGATAAGGCATTTTTTAGTACCCAATAACATGAGCTCACACATAGCTAAGCACTTCGTAGACGATACCTATCACACACCCCTATTATCCAGTAATATCACCATATTTTTTCAGTGAAGATATTTTGTAATCATTTATGTTAAAGTTGCAAAATCTACAGACCAGTAAACAACATTGTTCCCCGTTAATTATTTTGGAGACATGGCATGATACTACTGTATCATGCATTTCAGGCATATATATATATATATATATATATATATATATATAAATCTGGTGGCAGAAAGACTGATTTGGCAAACATAAAGCTGACATTAAAATTGCTCCTCCCCTAAGAGGCCATTACTGATGTGCCAGCACACCAAGTGCCGTTACTGACTCAACTGGTTCTTTATGAGCCTGTCAGCCCACTGCAACCCTTTCATGGTGTTTCTTTGCATCTTTTCTTTGTTTCTATTCCTTTCTTCTTCTTTTCCGTCATTCTTCCTGTTCAGGCCATATAATTAGTTCAATTTACATCTGAACTCAATGCTGTGCTATTAGAGGCTGTGTTACATGTAGACAAGTTAAAAGGAAGATTTACAAAAAATGTGTTTTGGCTTGGTTCTCATTTAAAGATTAAATATAATACTACTGCTCACACTTTAGTTGTCACTGACAGAAACTGTCTCATGAGGCACTGCTGGAAGATTGCAGTTGCTTCTCTAAGGCTGGCTAAAAGCATATGAAGATCCCTATGCCATGGCATAAGAATCCGTTCTCAGCCTTAAATCCAAGAAGTGTGATGCATGATGTTTGCCCAATCTTGCCTGTAAGAGCTGAATCAGACTTTGAGTTTGTATACCTTTACTTCCCTTGCCTTAGCCTGTAATAAGGCAGTGAATGGGTGTGATAAAATTTGAACTGACCACATTTAGACTCAGGTCTACCTTTGCATAGCCACAAAATGTAGCAAGCAAGAATTTTACCACTGAACTAGCACACTAAGGACAGTCAACACAAAAGTATGAAGAAACTCTGACTTACTGAATCCTACCTGTATTGGGTTGAGGATGTTTAAACATTAAATCTAAGTCAATTCGATTCAAGGATTGATACATGTTGGTCACTGCCAATCATTAGTGGATATAGAAAGTATACATAGGTATACATGGGAGGTATCCATAAACAAAAAGGGAGGTATTGTAACTGTAATACTACAAAACAGTACCACTTTGGACATTGTCATATACATCCTCTGTAACAGAACTACAAATATGTAAAACCTATTTCTTATTCAAGTCACAGTTACACAATCAGAACCATTCAAAATTTTCAAACAAAAGAGGATCCCTTCCCCCCTAAAACAGATGCAGACCTTGAGTCAATTATCCCCAGAAGAGGCTGGGAAGGTAATGAGCCATCCTATGGAGTAATCATTACAAAACTCACAGACTCCAGGTCGAAGGAGGGGTAATCAGATTTTATACTCAGATAATCATTGTTTCTTCTGTTGTTTTAACACAGAAACACTAACAATATACATGTATACTTTTAAAATTGGTTATTTTATGCAGCATTATCACTGATACACATAAATAGTAAGTTCTTTTTTTCTGCCTGTGTATCAGTGATCTTCTGTATTGTCTGTCTTATGACATTCATCAATGCTTCTTAGTCATGGCTTAGATAATGGACGTTTTAGATATGACACAGAAGTGGGTATAAACCCTGCTACATGCACCACCCTGTCCATGTTCTGGCTTGACACTCTGTACTGTCAGTACAGTTTTCTTGGCTATGGCACCTTCTGTAACTCTTTTTCCTGCCAACCACCCTCAGAATCTTTTTGCACGTTAGGTTCAGATTTTCAGATGACTTTATTTTCCACAAGTTATGGGATCTCCATAATCCTGTACAGGCAATTTGTAACTACATAGATTCAAAGGTAGTTTCATTCATGGAAAAGACAATCCACTGGTGAAAAAGAACACTATGTTGGCATAATAAAAGCCAGATATGGCAACGTATGGCATAAAGTGTATAGAAATAATTAAATGTGTAAAATATTGAATATAATGTACATTATGTAACCTGAAAAGCAAATGATGTACCTTTCCGTGACAGGCTTTGTTGACCTTTCTTTTGTTTGAAGGGGGGGATGGCGTTTTCCACTGCTTGAGCGTTCACCTGGGGACGCTGAGAATACAGGGCGTGCAAGCGTCCTAGCAACCGAGACCACGCTCAGACTTGCACCCCTTAGTAATTGGTCCCCAAGTGGCACGAGCGTTTGTGTCTGTGTATGTGGGGTGTGGGAGGAGGGGTCAGGAGCCTCACAAGAGTCCCATGAGAGAGCATGTTTTCAAAGGCTAATGGGTGACAGAGGCACAGGCAACAAGCCCCAATTACACAGACACCCCATTGCCCTGTAGTAATTTTTGTTCTTTACAGAAATAAACCACTCTGCTTAGTCTAATTTACATTAATAAAATCACAGAACTGTCTAAAGCAGACATTGCGACAGTCAACTTCATCACGTCTTTAATAGTTATGTTTTATTACCAATGACTGTTGAAAAAAACTGCCTTTGTGCTCTTTATATACTTTATACTTTTGATATATTTCTTCATAACTGTATGTGAATTTTTCTGTTAAAAATTTAGATGCATGCTAGCAATGGCATTAAGTAAACCTCAACATGAATGTTCAAAACTTCAGGTTAAATGATTGATTTTACTGTCATTTTAACACAGATGAAGAACACATGAAATTGTCTGTCTATTCAAGTAGAACAATCTACTCTGATAAATGAGAAAACCACACCTGAAGCATGATAAATTGTAGCAGTCACAGCAGTGTATTAGATTTTTATCAAGACCCATCTGTGTGATTTCACAGAGAGGCCCGAGTTTAACAAACCACCCCCCAAGATATAGACCTGATTATCACACATTATCTTAAAAACATCCCTCTATGACAGACTTTTTGCTAGTGATCCAGTCAGTTCTTCCATTTCTGGAAAACATTTTTATAAATTCATAAAGCCTCAGGACTTTTTGGTACCTCAACATTTTTTTCCATGGTAGTAATTTGGTGAATAAAGTGTACATGTGTTGACATTAAACACATTCAGGAGAGGGTTGGCACACTGCCTTCTGACAGCTATTTACCAGAATCTCCTCAGTATCTCCTTAGTATCTTCAGCTTGTTTGTGAGACTCACTGGGCTGGTCATTAGGTCTGCACTGCCAAATTTTCCCAACACATTTGTCTGGCACACAACACATTTTCCCTTCACCGTTGAATCATCGTGCTCATTGTTGGAACCTCGCACGCCACAATAAGAACAACCCCCCCCCCCCGGGCACCCCCCCCAAACGGCCATTCAGACACACCTGTGAAACTCTTCATTGATGGAAGAACGTTACAACGACAGCAGAGTTTGTTGTTGTTTGGGAAACGCAGGTGAAAGCTGACCTCCAGCTCTCCTTGACTATTGTTCTTGACTATATGAGAGGCATGCCCTGTAATGGCTTGCCTTTTTGCGTAGCATGCATGTAAACAGACATGAAGGTGTTTTTGTTTTATTTCCTGGACATACCACTGTGAGTTTTGTGTAATGTTAGATTACACCTGTCTGTGGTTAGTGTCTTTTTTTCTCTCTTAAAGGGACAAAAATACCATATAATCCTGAATACCACCCCCTACCAGCAAGCAAGCAAGCAAGAAAACTTTATTTATATAGCGCATAATACAATCCATAGTTTGCCCGAAACGCTATACAGTAATTAAGGATAAAACATAAAGCAATACTAAAAGCATAAAATATTAAAACCAAAAAATAAAAAACAAAAAACAATGATACACTGAAATCAGAAAAAAGTGATGAATAAAAGATCGACATTTAAAACAATGGCATAGGAAAGCAAAAAGAGCAGGAAACGCTTTGAGGACTTCATCATCCCTATCCACATTCTGCAAACTACTGAAGACACATCTCTTCAGGGAGCACTTTAGTAACTAAACATGACCTCTTGCCATGATTCTACTCATTATGTTGTAACTCCAAAGTTGGCCACTTCATTTAAAGTGTGTATCTAGCTGTAATTTTCTGTTGCTTATGCTATACTTGTGTGACAATTGCCAGATTTAATCGGGTGTACTGTGATATTAGGACAGCACTTATTGTTAGTAGATTCTCGAACCGATTGACCTCGTTTGTGACATGCACGTGTAGTATTATCCTTGTAAGTCGCTTTGGACAAAGGCGTCTGCTAAATAAATAAAATGTAAAATGTAAATGCATCAGTAGACCTCTAAGTGGCCTCGAATGCCAAGGCAAACAAATGAGTTTTTAGTTTTGATTTAAAAACCGAGAGTTCCATTACCGAGCGAATCTCCAGTGGCAACGCATTCCACAGGCGAGGAGCGGCAATCAAAAACGCTCGGTCGCTCCACCTCTTAAAGTTACCAAATAAGACCCGCACCCTATATTTTTAAGGACAAAATTCAGAAAAAAATCACACATGATTACTTAGTAGCTTTACAAAATTTCTGAAAATGTGCTTCAAAATAGCTAATTTCAAAAACTTTCCCAAGTAATAATTGCGATTTGCGATAATTTCATCTTCACTCACAACTTTCAGTTTCTCACTCACAGTAAATGACCGCAAATGTATTTTGAATTCATTACTTATTGACACTGATGCTTCTTCACTGAGAATTCGAGTGTAAATGAGCCGGCGCACCATGTGTGAGATTGCGGCCTTTGCCGACTCGGGTGACATGAAACGCTGTTGCCAGATCCACGCGTAGTTGGAACTATTTATTATGGCACCACGACATGATAGGCTTGAATAAGACTCACACAGGAATTTCAGAAGTAGTTTTCTTTTTTTAGTATTGTAATTGAATAGGTTGTATTCGGGATTATGCGATAATTATTATAATGCAAAACACTTTTTGAGTAATAAATCTGAAAAAGTCTTTAAATCCCCTTGAAGTTGTATTTAACTTCAATCTCCAAAGAAGACATAAAAATAATACATGCAGAAGAAAAGCATGGTTTTAAATGACCATATTCTGCATTATAAATATGTTATTCCTATCTTTTAACCCTTTCATGCTTGAATTTTGAAAGCCACATTCAGGATTTTTTCCTCAGTGTTTTTATTGCTCTTTGGGTATAAAAAGAAAAAACTTAACTTTTTTAAAACATGCATTTTCAGTGAGTTTTTCACAGGTCCACTCGGGTGGATTGCATGCATGTGAGTTTTAACTGAAGACATTTCAATAGCTGCTCTCTGTAATGACCACTATGCACGAAAGGATTAATATCAAACTTTGAAATACTCAGTACAGTTACTGGTAAGTGTAATTTTGCTTGGATTGTGTCAGCTATTGATAAGTAATTTTATAGCTTCTATACAATAACTCAAAAAAGCAAGCAAAGATGACTGAGACATACAATATGCTGTCTTCTACAGATAAGGATGGAAAACACACACACTCACTCGCTCACACACACACACACACACACACACACACACACACACACACACGCATGCACACTATTATTAATTCATGTATGTAACAAAATTTAAAAGGAATGTCAAAAAATAAAATACATATACACTAGTTTATCAGGTACTATTAATAGTGTGTATAGTATTTATTTAATTTTGAAAGTATAAAAAATCCCTTTTGAGACCAAATATTTCTAAATGAATAGCATGAAAGGCATGTTCACCTACAGTAAACCAAGGTTTTACATCACTCAGTCTTACAGAACGGACTAAAATGATGGCCAACCTGTTTCATCAGATGACAACTGACAAAAAAAGTATATGATGCATATCTAAACACCATGCTGTCCTAGCCTTTTATATATTTAATCACACCTTCAGGTTTTCTTAACAGAGTTGAATGCTAAGCAGAGGGAGTGACTGTGTTCATGACACTTTTGTTTTCATTTGTTATTGAAGACATCCCTCTTTTCTCTATACCCACAGAGTTCATCTTTTATAAATCATGCCTCCACTAGTGAAAACATTTCAGATTTGTTGGTCTTTTCAAAGAGGAGTGAAGAGACAAACTAGGGGAAATGTTACGGTCCTCCTCAGTCACATTTTAATGAACAGCTCGTTTGAACTACAGAGAGAAGTGTCCCAATTAAATGTGATTTACTGTACAAATTTGCGCCCACCTCCACTGCATTTTTAACAAGCAAGTGGGTGTTTGATATAGTTTTTTGGATTCCCACTCTGAATGAAGGCTATAGACATCTGCAGTCTGTGAATTCCCCCAAGCAGGTCCCACCCTCTGAACGTGCGTCACTTGGCCAACCATGTTTGTTTTCCGACTTCTGCTCCGAGTGACATCATCCTGGTGACTCTGCTATCTGATTCAGCCCAAGCAGCCAGGAGCAAATACAGAGGTGGAAGCAACTTCCTCCACACGTGGTGCTGGAGAAACCGGACCTTCTGGTTAAGCTGCATCTTTCAGGTCATTTTGGGCCGAACCCCACCCTGCTAAGCCTTTTCAGCATGGATCTCTTTCATCACATTTTAAAGTGATACGGTACTTCCCTGCTGAATGGAGTCCAAAGTACACCGACCTGTTAAATCCAGAAGCTGTAATAATTACGTTTATTTTTTCCATCATGCTGACTTTTTCTTATAAGATTTTAGACTGGATGGTGAGATAATTGTTAAACATTATTATTATTAAGTCACCATGTTACTGTAAGAATAAGAAAAGTGTAAAAATTGCCACTGACACATCTAGTGGTTTCATCTGTAATCCCAAATGTGCTGTTCAGAATGTGGGAATCTATAAAACAAGTGCAGCCCTCTACAGTCTCCCAGATGAAGCCCCTTTAATGCAAACACTATATTCCTAAACACTAAGCACATCATTATAACTTTTGCCAGGTTCTCCTCCGGCTCCAGTGAGTGACAGATATAGTCACATCCCTCGTGTTTCAGTCCACTCCGACACAGCTATGCTTGGTGGTATTGAGACCTGGGACTGTCTTTTGTCTACCACTGGACAGCATAACTGTTTCAGCAAAGGTATCACACGTGAAACTAAGTGCCACACATTCAGGGATAGAGAATGAACACATTCAGGGGTATTTAGAAAATTGGGTGGTGGCATCAGATGGCTTCATGGACACACCCAAAAGACGTTACTGTGTCAATAGGGGAGCTTTGTCAGTGAAGTGTTCTGCCCCCATTTTAACCTTCCCAAACAAGTTGTACAGCACCTGGCAGTCATAAGATCTATCCAGGAAAGCATAGTGCTTGATATTTTTTATTGTCTTTTGGGCATAAAAGAAATGCAGCTACTATTTTAATCTGCATTATTATTTTAAATGATTTGTAGGCCCACAAAAAGGCATTTTTTGCTTAAAACAAAGTCAACATGTACAATTAATTCTGGCATTTCTTGATCAGAATTCTGTAATAACATAAATACTGTTGACTGAAATGGAACACAAAATCTCTTTATTGTTATTGTTGATCCAGACCCCCGACTATGGTATTGGTACATTAGCTCATGTGGCATTAAAGCACAAAGGGTCCTGAACAAACGGAAAGAATAAATGTCCTGAGGGATTTCAGGTTATGAAAGAATCCCAGTTCATGGGGAAGCTGTTGGAGGGGACAGTGAGGCACATGTGTAGAATCTGCTCACCTCCATGTGTCAGCTCATCAGTGCTATAAGCTCAAACCCGATTCTCAGAAATGCACAATGCTTTATCTGCAAAACTAACTGCGCACAAAACCTGTCATTAAACTCTCAGTGAAACACAACTTATTTTCTATGTACTTATAGTATTTGCTATGAAAATATGTAAACAGTGCAATGTTTTTCAGAAAATAAAAATGGAGTTTATCGATTTAGGAAGTCAAGATTAGAATCAAAGTTGAAACAACCAGACAAAATGACAGACTGAAATTTACTACTGATATTAAGAAATGTATGTTTCCAAATCCAATTGCACCATAGCTGTATGTTCCTTACAGCTAATGAACTATGCAATATTCTATCCCACAACACATTTGTATTATTGTCTTAGTAGGACAGAACTTCAAAACAATTTGTGGCATGTTTAACAGGGTGCTAATACAGTATTCTTAATTCAGAGATAATAGTATAGCTTTAAGATACCGTTTAGTGCAAATTAATGTCACTGTTTCCATAATGTTGAATTTCACAGCATTTACAGAAAATGAGTAACAATGGTGTAATACAGGGGAGTGCTACCAAATGAAACTTGAGCTCTTGAAAAAATGCGATCATACCTTTTTCCTCTTTAACCTGAGGTGACCTGCCTCTGGAGTGTCCTCCCTCAGCTGAAAATCCTGTCGAACTTGGGTGCAAATCGTCAGACAGCCCTCTGCCATCTCACTGGCCCAGAAGAGACACAGAAACTCATCCCATCCTGACCTTTTGATGTTCTCCTATGTCCGACATATTTGCACTTTTAAGCTGCAGCCCTGTGAGGACAGCTTTTCCCTGTTGGGGGGTAATCCTGCTCCCTGTGCAAGGGTTTGCGATGAGGAGAGCGAGCAGACATGAGCAGGGGGCTTGGATGGCTGCTAAGGAGGAACACACAGTGTTTATCACCAGGGGTTATGCAAGAGCGGCCCGGTGGAAACCTTTGCCTGGTACAGTGCAAGCCCCCCATGTCGTTACACATGGCCCAGAAACCCTGCCCAGAAACACTGGTAAGTACACTTCAGCAGAAACTCTCAGAAATACGACTTATGGAAAACACACCGTATCATACATTCCGCATGCAGTTATCCTCTTTAAATAAGCTATTTTTTTTACTTCTTGGGGATAGAGGAAACACATTTTAAACAAAATATTGACTAAAATGCATCCTTTAGAAGTACGACTTTTCCCTCACTGCTAGGGCCAGGGGGTGGAAACGGGCGTCTGACTACACCTACAAAAGCGCTTAACTGTTGACAGATGGTTCACACTTAAAAGATAACAATGCCCTCTCTGGCCATCCACATGTTCTGTTACTCATATACTTAGCCAAACACAGCATATTTATTAAACAGAGAGAAACTGGGCCAGATGCAGCAGGGCATACCAGCATATATACAGAGCTCCACTCCTCATATACAGAGCTCCACTGGCTTTTCCAGGTCAGCAAGTCACTGTGTGACAACGCTGTTGAAACAAATCAGCAATGTGATACACAGTTACACTATGCAAAAGATGTCCAAACTCATTGGTGAATGTGGATTTTGACATTTCTTTCAAATGAGATTTTTAATAATGTACAAATTCCTTAATTTCAAATAAATACAAATATAAGAACTGTTAGATTTTTAAAAATATTTTTTTAATGTACTTCAAAACATTTTTTAAAATTCTCTTTTCTCTTTTGTTTTCCATTCACAAAATATTGCAGGGTGTTATAGCGGGGGTAAAGACAGGATAATACCAGGTCGTTGGTGAATCATTGTCTTGTTATTTAATAATAATATTAAATTATTAATTATTTAATGGAGCTCCTCAATTCTCATTGACTATGTTTTGTTAAGAGGTGATCTTGTACTGTTTCACTGTAAAAGTTAAAAATTCAAATTTCAACTGCAGAATTTCAGACATCTTGCATAGCTATCTCAACATTTTATACTGACTTTTATTAATTCTTCACCATATGTGTTATGATCTCAGAATTCTATTTACTGATTGTCTGCTGGAATCTTATGTGTCCTGGTAGCATTAATGTTGGCAACAACTGGAAAATATCATGCCAGGGAACTAAAATACCCATTCATTCACCAGTAAAGTCAAATTGAACAAAACGGCACAGTTATACTGGAGTAGAAAAGGCTGTTTAACTTGTCATTTGAAGAGCTATCTTTGCTTTAACTGTAAATAAGCATGGATGTATTCTGCATGCTTCTGTTTACTTTTCTAATTATATGCATTTGTTTGGTATTTTATTGATTTAACTGAGAGCTATATTTATTTTAATTTAACAAATTTAGAATACTTAAAGTGAAGTCTTGGCTTGTTACAAGTCTAAAAAATATCATATTCACAAATATGTGTCTATATACTGTACTGTGATGGGTTGGCACCCCATCATCGTGTCTTTAATTACCTGGGACAGGATACAGTCCCTGCACAGGACAAGCAGTATGGAAAATGGATGGATGAATGTCTGTATATAATGTAAAAAAACTTTCGTTATTGAATTATGTCAACAGATATATTGAGGTAATTCAATACAACAGAAGCTGCAATATAAAAGTTAGCATGACATGTATTCAACTGATTTAATGTAATGCAATACAGAACAAGTCATTTTCATTATTGTTAATTGGACTGGCTAATAGAAAAGCTCTATTTATTCCTATTATGTATTTTGTTTTTGCTACGATACACACACGCATTCATATGCAGGAAGCAGTGCAGATTTAGTCAACAATACAGAGCACACATGCATCTGTGTATAAACGACGTGGTCCTGCCTGCTCTGGCAGACAGTTATCAAATGCACAGATGAAAGGGGCTCTATAACTCAGGATCTTTGTCTCTCTGTCTTCAAAAGCAGCAGCTGCTGAATGTGTGGCCTTGGGTTTCATTCATCGGTGGAGGAGGGGAGGTTGTTTGCTGGCTGAGGGCGTGTCTTGGGGCCTGGGAGCATGACAAAGCTGCAGTGGACCTACAGACAGGCAAATACGAGTACGCGAAGGGTGTAGGGAGCGGTACCTGTAAACGTTCATGACACAAAAAGGCTGTGATTTGCCTCATCACGCACAGTGTGTTTAATACTGGGCTGGGGGGCACTTTAAAATGACTTAAAAGACTGATACCCTATTGTTGTACAACTGAAATTGTATATTTATATCTCTTTGGCTATAATGCAAAAGTCTGTGGCCAAGAAACTCATGTACTGTACCAAGCTCTTCTCTGCAGTGTTTATTTGCCTGGTAAAACCACTATATAAAAAAAAATTAAACAGTATAAAATGTAACAGGATTGTATTGTGTTTTTAAAACATGTCAGTATTTTGTCACTTCAGATATTTCCTGATTGCCTTAAACTATGCACACTTTTCTCTGAACACTTATTTCATTATATAAAATGTGAGGCTATATCACTCACTGTATTTTTTTATGCATTGTATGAGTACAAATATTGTGTAAACGAAAAAATGTGTAGATAGAAAAACATAATTTTTTTGATGTCCTAAAACTTCTGCACAATACTGTACTTCTTAACGGGTTCAAAATTCTAATTTTTTTACTACTTTTTTCCCAAGTGAAATGTAATGTAATAAAATTAGTTGTACTATATAATTTTTTAAAAGGCTAATTACCTCACCTGGTGCAGTGGCTCAAACCTATTAACTATGCGCCTTTATGGTGTGGGCTATTCCTGCATGCTCGTCTGCCATCCTGCACTAAAATGGGCTTACATAGGTGTATATTTGCATGTCTGCATTGACCTTTCCTGTCAGTTTGGCTGAATTTCCCTTTTTTAGCTGGTTGCAAATGTGGCAAGCTTAGCCTGATTTAGGCATCACGGAAAGGGCCCCAGGCCTTAGCAGCTGCTGCTGGGAAAGGTTCCAGTGTCCAATTTGCATTGCATGAAAATCAGAGCATGAGCTGTCTATAT
>JABJVR010000103.1:6461040-6579332 GCA_025773905.1 Chitala chitala | reverse complement strand
TGTGTGTGTTTATCTGCCTGTATATCTTGTCTTCTAAAGTAGTCACGGCCCTAGAGGACTCAAATGGGTTCAGGTTTCCCTTCCATCCAATTCATTGATTTTAATTTCATCCCTATGTTGATTTAATATCAATTATATCAATGTATGCCTCCAAGACAGTAAGAAGTAGAATAACAAATGGATATCAACATGGGCCGTGAATGGGATGCAAATACGCGTCAGTGTGGTAAATACAGTATTGGTACTGAATCCCAGTGGACACACCAAGTGAACAACAGCATGGGAAGGTAAATATGAGGAACAGAGCCTTGTAAATTTGTCATGTCTGTGATAAACAGGGAATGCAGGCTCTCTTCTTTCACCTTCTGTCCCTTCCGATTAGAAGCACATTTTGTCTTTCTACAGCAGACGTACACTTTTGTGCTTCTGAACCCTCATTAAGGCGTCTGCAGACAAACGTGACAGAGAACAGGGTGTTGCAGTCCACCTGCAGTCCAGCCAAACCTGAAGGCTGGCAGGCAGCCCACCTGGGGCATTGGGAGCCTCACCTATCCCACATCAAAACACCCCAGACAACACAATTATACTGCTGTGCTGCAGATTCTAACAAAAGCAACCTCCTGTTTCTAATTCTGTGGTCACATCCATATGCAGATGTACCTTGAATACATGCTGGGAGTATAGTCAGTTTTAAAAACTGTTTTAAGAAATAGTAAATTTAAAAAACTTTTTCTCATAAAAACCTGGAATACTGTAAGCTGTAAGCAATAGTCAAACTAAATTACAACAGAGACTGCTAGTTTTGCAGTATATATGTCCACTAGCACATGGTTATTCAAAATGTTAAATGTGCCAATTATGTGAATGACAAAAATGAAAAATGAAGTTACTGAGTTTTTCAAATTTTCAACATAAAGCGAGTTATACTGGTAACTACGCTTTGTTATTGCGGTTAGGCAATTTTTGTAGTTTACTGTACTGCTATTGCAATGTAACACACTCTCTGTTTTGTTGCAGATTTTCAGTGAGTGATAATTGAGACTATAGACTGCACTGCAGTCTAATCTAATCCATAGACTGGTTCTTGTTCTAGTTCAGACATTGCCAAGCTGTTCTTTATTTGTCTTTGTTTTTTAATCAGGTGAGCTGTATAATGGAGGTTTCAGTCCCATCAACTACTGGCATCAAATGTGGCATTTGGCTCATAGGAAGTGTGTCTGAAAGCAATACAGGTACAAAGCTAGCTTTGAATCGACAGGTCCTCAGTTGTTTTTTCTACCTATCCAAGAAAGTTCTGTCATTACTGTTCAAGAAATACTGAGTTTTTGGGCCAAGGCAAGAATTCCCACGACATGAGCACCACCTCATTAGCAAAATAAAGGAACAGCATTGAAAGTGGAAGGGTCTCCAGAAGGCAGCTACTAGACGAACAGAAACTCAACAACTGAAGGAAGATGCATTTAGTTCTGGCCTTGACAATCTGTTTTATGTCACACATACAGACGCACTAAGTTTAATCAAGATTCCAAAAGACAGAATTTTTAATTGCACAGAGGGAGAAAGGAAGGCGTGGATATGTGAGTGGTGTCAACATGAAACTTCACGGTGTGGAAAAGAGATGATCTGAAAGAGCAGAAAGCGAAGAAAATAATAAAGTGTGAAGAAGAACGTGAGGCTTTAGCAGCCATGTGTCATCTACTTGAGAGTAATCACATTTCTGACAACATTGATACAAGCAGCGCAGATGAGCTAATTCTTGTCTATGAAAGTCATGCTCCAAAAAATTTCTACCCCTAAGAAGGTTGAGATGGTAGCAGCTTTGTCAAAACCTGGTAAAGACAGCCCTGCACCTCAGGTCGAATCACTGGATGAAAGCATTGTGTCTCAGTTGACGCTATCAGACTTTGTTTCGCCAAACTCCAAGTTTTTTGATGCCATGCAGATTCAAACAGACTTGCTGCAGTAGAATCCTAGCAGCTGCGACAGCAACAAGCTATGCAGCATCAGTTGTCACAGCAGCTGAAGATTGTTAATGATGCTGCTGAACGTGGCGTGTCACTGATACAAAACTTCAATTCTGTTATCACAAACCAAGAGGAGAAAACAATGCCTGCTTCAGGTTGTAGAAAGTCAACATCAACATTTTCCTGTGTCCAAGAAATCAATCATTGTTAAAAAAAAAAACCTCTACAGCCCTATCTGAATTGTACACACAATAAATTGAGATTCTTTAACACTTTTATGCACATTCCCTTTTTAATGCTTTTCTTTGAAATTTCAGAGATGTTGTGCCACCAGTAAACAATGCTGGATTGTCTAAATTTTTGTGTATGTTTACTGTATATTTGGAAGAATACATCTAGAGGGTGAAAGCAAACAATTTGCAAACGTTAACTTTAACTGGCACCCTAAATTATACATGTCTATGCATGTGTATAAGGATAACGAATATTACATCAGCATTGTTCACGATGATCCTCTTGCCTATTTAACTCCTGACACGCTTTTTTCTTTCCACCAAATCAGTGTTACGTTTGCTATATATTTGTTGTAAAGTATTACCTATATAACCCAGCCATGTAAACTTTACATGCCAGTCCCAAGCTTGGGTAAATGGGGAGCATTTAGCAAAGACCTGGAAACCTACCTTGTAAAAAGCTTGCAAGAAAATTTTATGGAGAAGCTCTTAATTGAGAGAACTGGCCCAAAGAATTGCTGAGAGTCTAATACAGCTGAATGGATAACATCATCAACATCATTAACTATATATTAAAGCATATTTTAAATAAGAAAAAATTATGAAGGAAGAGGAGATGGTGGTGTTGTCCAACACTGTTTACTACACTTTCTGTCACACCAGTAAATTAACTATTCATGCTATTTTTTAAATGAAAATTACATGTATACACATTGTATAATGCAATAGAAAGTGTTTGTAGTTATGTACTATGTGTGCTAAATATTTTGACTATATTATGTACCGTGTATTTCATACTTAATTTTTGTTAATTATTAAATTAAATAATATTTTGTTAAAGAAAAATAGCATACATACTGTATTCTTTTTTCTGTACATGGTTTAAATGACTTAAGACAAACTCACTCATAAACAACATGTGTTTTCAGTCACATCTTAATGAAACACTGAACACTCGAAATTCTAAATATGCCCAATATTGAACAGTTTTAGAGATCCTCTCTTGTCACGCCTGTTGTTTAATTACACACAACACGGCCATCAAGGATGCCAGGGCATGTGACTTCCTTGAAAGTAAAATAATATCCTGCAAACGCAGAATATGAGAGACGCAGGCACTGCATTAGGAGCCATGCTGCACACAAAGCCTGTCTCAGACAGACAGGGATTAGCACAGAGGATTATGCCCTATCATCATACAGACTGGCACAACCTTTTACTGCTACCAATAATTGATGCTGATCACCATCTGGGGTAGCACTGTCCCACAGGTCCAGTAAGTATCATCACGGTAATATCGCCATCCTTAATGTAACTAAGAATAGAGGTTTCCTTAAAGACATGCCTAAGCATTCACTCAGCCATTTCCACACAGGTAAAGGTTACATCTTTTTTAGTTTTTCTTTGCTTTCTGAGCAAAGCATTCTGATGAAAACAAGGTTGGTATACAAGATAGCAATCTTGATCTGTATTCTGTAGAAAAAGAAGGGGAAAAGAAAAGAATCTGAAGTGGGTCAGTAAACAGGATGCTTGGGGCACAGCAGACAAACCTAACACTCTTGTAGTCCATGTTATTACATGTCTGCCTCACTATTTTAAGCATTACTTCAGCAGATGATTATTTGAGAAAGAGGGCTGGTTAATTAGGCCCACCTGCAGAAGAAAGAGTAGACAGGTGGTCTAAGCAACAAAGAGGTTGGGCTTCTTTCTGCTGTGAGGTGTTGAAGCTGGTATTTAGTGACCAAGTTAATTTGTTACCCTATAAGGTCCAACACTTCCTACTCGCTTAGAATTATTTCATGCAAGACCAATATGACAAACCCCAGAATGAAAAATCTTAAATTCAGCAGTCTCTTGTATTTTCTTAGTACAGCACTACTTTTATTTTTTATAATGTGTATGAAAAGATTAATTGTCCAACATATATATATGCATTATGCAAACACAATACAATATAAGTTGTAATGGTGTACTCCACCGTGGGTTAATACCCCATCCAGGGTCAACCCTACCTTACTCCTGACGTTGCTTTAGCTTTAATTCATAAATTTCTCTTAACACTTTTAGAAAACCAGTGTGAAAATTAGCTGGTCTGATACTGATTAGTTAAAAAGTCATGCTTTACTCAGTTTCTCAACACATCAACAGGCAACAAAATAGCAAATAAGATGTTTCTTAAAATGAATAACTTCCATGTATTATAAGGATGGCAGAAATCAAAATCAGCATGCAGGCAGTGCACATAATTAAACCACAATTCTTCTCACCTTGAAAACATGGGGGCAGCAGGACAGCCATATGGGCGGGGGGCGGGGGGGGGCAATCCACACAGGGAACTCAAAATCCTCTGAGGCACGAATAAACTGGGAAAAATTGCATCATGGTGGCTTCAGGCCTAGCAACAAGCAGCTCTGCTTGGCTCTGAGGAGACAGGGACAAATAGAAAACAAAGGCAAATCATAGTGCCCACTGTCTTCCACTGTGCCTGGGTTAGACCAACAACAGTAACTGTGAACACCTACCGGCACCCCTGGAACACAACACATCTTCCACGCGACACGTCTTCCACACTACATTTGATTCGTTTCACCTGCAGAGGAGCAGCATTGTGTATAAGCAGGTACATGGCATTTCCCAACCTAAAAATTGTCAGAAATGCATGTCAGTCACAGGAGGAAAGTGAATCAGCTTGAAATGTTCTTGAAAAGTACCAAGTGACTAAAACTGTAAAAAAAAGCATAACTTTTCAGTTTATTAGACTTTTATTGATCACCTTTTGGTGACATGGATAAATGACAGGTGAACATGAATATGAGTTCTCCAAGGGATAAAAGGAACCATACACCTATCTTCCAAGACACCACTACACTACTGCTCACTTGAACTGAACAACCAAGCTTAGCAGACATTAAATATGTTTCTAAAATTTCAGTTATAATAGAATTATAATATATGAATATGCTATGTAAGGAAGGTTATAACTACAGGTGCAAGTGATGTTGTTAACTACTAAGCATTAAGGTACTAAGCAATTACGAAGCACCTCAGTTCAGTTACT
Source organism: Chitala chitala (assembly GCA_025773905.1). Taxonomy (NCBI): domain Eukaryota; kingdom Metazoa; phylum Chordata; class Actinopteri; order Osteoglossiformes; family Notopteridae; genus Chitala; species Chitala chitala. The sequence continues at coordinate 6,574,077 of JABJVR010000103.1, read as the reverse complement.
AAGCACCTCGAACCGGCCTGCTTTAAAAAAGTAAGTTTTTTCTTGTAGTTTGTAAACTGAACGATGTAAGCTGAATTAAAAAGGACAAATTAATAGACGTCAGACATAAAATATTGTAAATACTTTGTTCACAGCACAGCGCCCTCTTCTTCTTACTGCACTTATTTTAGCGCACAGTAATAGCTCCCTCTAGAGGACTGTTCAGGTAGCTTAGCATTACATGTCTCATACTTTGAGAAATACGTTTAAAAATGTACCATACTGTACGTCAGCAGCTACAGTATAACATTTTAGGACAGGTCCTACGATATCTTCTTAACTTTTTTCATATCACAATAATATGTTTAACGTCTTTAAAAAAAGTTTATTAGGGTTTTATCATGTAGGCACTTTTATACAAAAAAAAAGAAAAATTTATACGTATAACTTGATACACCGCACTGTACTAATACCAATGTTAATAATTCGTAACAGCTAACAACAGTACTTACCTAATAACAAATCAAAACAGAAAAAATCTAAAATTGTAAGTCAACGAGTGTGTAGATGAGGCATGTTTAATAAATTTAAAGGCATAAATATCATGCTGCCAGTTTATGGCCACTACATTACCAGATTTTTAAGACCACTAGTATGACAAAACAATATGGGATGTAAGCGAGCGACGCGTTACACGTGTCTGACTTTAAGGGCGCCCCGTATCCTAGCAACAGAACAGGCCTCGAGCTGCTTTAGCGAGAGCGAGTCGTTTGCTCGATATCTTAGCTTCACTTCACTTCACTTCCTTATGCTTAGTAAGGTAAGACGTGTTTCATCTAATTTGTTTTAAATTTATATTAAGAATTCATATTCTTCATTGTCGCTTACATAACGTGGTAGTACATTCGTTTTTTTTTTTTTTTGCGTCATTAAGCTTGTTCATCTGTCAAAATCCTGTAATAACCGTTTGACGGCTAGCTATCACACTAGCTAATGGTGACATAACGCCGTCAATTTAGTAGCGTTTACTAAATAACAAGCTGGAATTTAAGTTTAAAAGTATGTTTTTATGTATAATCTATTGTTTTCTCTATGTCTGATTATCATTTTAGTTGCGTTTATAAACAAAGACGCGCAACAGTGTGTAGCTTTACGTCTCTCAACAAAGACAACAGTGTTCGCTTAAACACCCCCAAAACCGAAAACGACATAATTCTGGCGAGGAAAATTGAAGTCGCGTATTAGCTTTATAATGTCTAGTTATGGATATCTCGGCTCTGCATCGTGGACTAGCCAGATATTTGCCTGTCTGGTTGAGGTTTAACACATGCGTTGGTGGGTTTGTAAGCTGCGAAAGCTATATCAGACTGCTGTACAGGTAACTCAAAAACACCTTCGCTACTTTACGTTTTTACTCTTATTTTACGGTGGGCCAAAGTACGAACTTTTCAAGTATTTTAATATTCCGTTTTAACTTTCAAATAAATTAAGTTTGTATTTATATAGTGCCTTTCACATATAAAACTTGACTCAGAGTACTCGTGGAAGTCAAAATTTAGAAGAAAGCAAAACATTCCCATAGTTATTTACACATATATTTTTGCAGTTATGAAGAGTATTTAGCTTTAGAGTAAATGTCGTGTTTTAAAGGCATTCTTGTTTACTCTTAGGAGAGCTGTGTTTTGGTATGGCTCTGTCATACTCCATCATCCTAACAGGAGCTTTGCTTCAAGTCACTTGTGAAACTTCCATAACCAAGGTACAGTATGATAGGTGGTACGTAATTGTTTCTTTATCTGCTTTTACCGTTCTTGAAAGTGTTTAGTTTTATTACTGTAGAACGCAGTCATCATGTAGTGTATTGAAAATATGCTATTGTTTGCCGTGTCTGTTCTACACCAGCAGAGGGCGTACGTCTTTAGAGTGTACAGTGCTGCCTGCGCTGTTGTAATTGGCATTCGTTAGTAGTTGGATTTAGTTTAAAAAAAAAATAAAATAAATAAAAAAAAAAAAGAACATAGTCTTGCCTGGGTTTTGTTTGGAAGAAGATTGATTAAAAATGGGCACTCAGAGTTTAATAGAATTCATCTGTGACAATACAGTGGCGTGCATAAAAATGCAACCATAGAGCACATATTTTTTTTGAATTATGTTATCCATTTAATGTACATGTTGCATTAAGAATGGAGTGATTGTCTTTAAAATCCATTGGTAACTTTAAACTTTTTTTTTGTTTTGAGAGAGGAATGATATTAATGATGTTTTTAGTCATTAGTATTTTGTTTTGACTGGTATGGCCGTTTTAGTTAAATGGAAAGGCACCTAGGTCACTGTCTACATAGACATTTTGACTATGCACATTTCTAGCATAGTTGGAATATGCCAGCATTAATGAATTTGTAAATGCAGCTTGGCAGACTTGACTGTCAGGTTATTGCTCTTTGAGCACCTTTGTAGGGCAAAAGAATCCAAATGACATGTTTTATCAGATATACAGCATTTATTTTTTTTTTTACATTGATGAGCAGGTGTACTTAAATGTATTATGTGGAATAATGAGCTAATTAATTATTTAAACTGCTACAGTATCTTAGCCTCTGTATATGAACACACCAGACTTGTAAAATGATTATTAAAATGCAGGCAAGTTGACTCTGGTAATTTTGCATGTCTGGGTGTTGTAACATTGTTGCCAAAGTTACGGGTTGGTATGGGTTATCTGTGAACAAAGACGTGAAATGAATGCCTAAAGGACATGTGATGATGTCCTATATGTGAGATGCACATGTTGCATGTGTGAGTGTCTCTATTGTAATTGGTTATTTTTTAAACACTGGAATAGAGTTTTAAGTTAAACAATGTTTAATCTTTGTGCTGGTGTTATCACTAAATTTAACAGCATCCTGTAGAGTTATGTGCATAGTACTAATATTGTAAAATGTTTGAAGAGTGTGGGGTTATGAAATCTACAACCTGTAACCTTTACTAGGAAAATTTATATGACAATTTAATGGAAAAATTTCTGGATGACGTGTGTGAGTGTCTGTTAATGTTTTTAGGTTCCAAGTGAGTGCTGCGGTGAAGTGTTGGCGATAAATGAAAGCTGTTTCAATGGCACCCACTGTCGTCCAGGTGACAAGGGGTTCCTCTGTATCCACTTGGGAGAAAAACAAGGCATTGTTCATCCCATATGGGAGCTGTGATGTGATTGTATGTTTGCTGATGTTGCGTAAATTTTGCAGTCAGTGTTTAGAAAACTGATTATTACAGCATGTCTTGGCAAACCAACCTAAATTTATTCTATCACTGAGCACTCCTTGCTACAACATCAATCCATGTTAACTGTTATCTGTGTTTTACAATGCAGCACAGTCAGTGTTAAGTAACCATATTGTTTGGGAGCCTTTATATTTTCTTTCAACTGGCTGACAGGTTTGCCCAGCAATAGTTGTGGAATCATACACATCAGTAAAATGGAAAATCTGCCACTATTTCATAAATTTAAAACAGTAAAGGAGGCAAATGTGCTTTTCTCAGGGTGCTACCTCCAAATGTGGGAGAATGGCACAGCTCTTTGTATGCAGTGTGATTCTTCAGGGCATCAATTTAGCAACTTCACCAACTGCAGCTACAGTAAGTTTTATAAAGACATGCTTCTTTCTCACATTTCATAATGTTAGAATTGTTGTATGCCCTTTTCGTGTGACTTCAAAGGCATCAGACAAGAAGCAGAGCAGCTTATGAGGCGGAATATATTTGAAATGCAGTCAACCTTTGTTAGTGTTTTTAAGATGATTAAAATTGCATTCCTGAATGCTGTCAACTCACATACTCTGCTCAGGTGAATTGTCCGTGCAACTGATAAACCATTGCTACCCTGTTAAGCATTTGTGCTACCTGTTGCTGTTCTACAGTTGCTTTTTGTTTTTTCCTGCAGCATACTTTCCAGCAAAAGGAAATTTAACAATTCTAGCAACAGTAATGCCCAAAATTGGTAAGACTTCATAAGTAATCAGTTGCTACCCAACTGCTGCACAAGTTAATTAGGTCTTTGGTAATGTTAAGGTTGAGTGTCATGTCTTTCAGCTGGGTTTGTGTTTGAGGCCTTTTTCAGTTGGGCTGAATGCTAATTTAAAACCTTCTGTTTCTTGGTGGTTTGTGATAACAGAAGGTGGAGCTTGTGGTTGTTGTGTATGAACAGGTGGCCCTGGTGTTGCCGCCTCTCTCCTGCTGGGAACCCTGCTGCTCAGCCTGTTCCTCATCCTATCTGTTGCCTCCTTCTTCTACCTCAAACGCTCCAATCGACTCCCTGGCCTTTTCTATAGACGCAATAAAGGTACCAGTGCGCCTGCCTGCTGTTTATTTGTCTGTGATGAACTCGTGTAGCTCTCTCCCTTCAGTCTAGCTGTATAGGACATAAAATGAAAGTAATCTTGATGCATTCACAGGATAAGAAATTGTAATTGAAACATAACAGGTTCCACGGTGAGCTCTGTGGGGAAAAAAAAATGTAGTGTTAAAATCACTGAAAAAAGAGCACAGTTGATTCTGTGAAATAAGATAGATGTGAGAGCAGGCACATTAAATCATTTGTAACTTTTTAAAATTTTCTTTCTGTTTAATTTACAGCCTTTGTATTCCAACCAAGTGAGACAGTAAGTTTTATTTATTTTTTTCCCCCCTTTACTTTCTTTGGTCTTGGTTTAACCTGTAGCTATAGCATTTTTGTTATTCTGTGTGTTGTGTTGAGGTACTCATTTCTTTCCTCAGGCTGTCATGATACCAACTCCTGCTTCATCTGGTAAGGACAAACATTTGTTACACCATCATTTAGCTTGCCATGAAAGTTAGGATGACCTTGAGGGTGGCTCTGTGCTGGAACCACACGTAGAACCTCTCACTGAACAGTGCAGACCGCGATGCAGAGCTTTTTCAGTCATGCATTGTGAGTGTACTGATGCTGATAATGGTCAGTATTCATCCATGGGAGATGGTAACTTGATGGACAAGGTGCCTTCATTGCTGGCTGTCATCAGCAGCTTTGCAGCTTTATGTTTCTAAAAGTCAAAGGGAGAGTCTGGTGTACAGTGTCAAATGTTTGTTACTAAGCTTTTTTGATCTTAAAATAATTCTTAAAAGCTTCAAGTTTTGTATGGATGATTTTAATCATAACACTTTAATACATGTATTGTAAGTGGAACAACCATTTTTTTTAAGCGCAAAAGAGTGGTTTTGGTTGTGTCAGCATTGTGTGTAAATGGGAGTGCCCAGTGGAGCGTCTGATTCTATAAAATGATACCTGTGTAAATAAAGGGTGTGACAGATGTATTTCTGAGCAGAGTCACTCATAATGCCTCATTGTGATAGTTGCTGGCAGCAATAGTATAGTTGAAAGAGTTTAACAGGGTAGACATTGTCCCAGGAATGGGACATAGTCCAACTTTGTGTGAGAAGTGAGGCTGTACACCTGAGGTCAGTGTGGGCACCTGTCCCACTGTTCATTAGGATGAGCTTAATCCAATGAACAAGAGCAGCTTTCCTACACAAACAGTGTCCTGTCTGTCTGTGTGTGTGTATGTCTCTCTCTCTCTCTCTTTCTCTCACACACACACACACACACATTTTACAGAATGCTGTTTTGATCAATCTTTGTGTTAAGTAAATATTGGTCTTAATTGTCACATAGTCATTGGCAAAATTTCTTTCAGAAATGGAGAAAAGAAAGGATAGAAATTGTCAAATGTAATGTAGAAGCCAATCATGAACCATCTCAAGGGTACAAATTTATCTCGAGGGACTTTGAGGGTTTTGATTTCATCATACATACTGTCACAGGGCTTACCTCCTGTGGCACTATAGTCATTCTCCCTGAATGTCACTTGGTGAAAGACTACTGAAAGCTATAGTGTGATGACGGAGACAGCATGTCAGCTAACTGCCACCCAGATTAAACCTGACATTCACACACTTGTTATTATGGTTTTAAGTTGTATTCTTCATTGCCAACTCTAAAAAGTAGTAGTGTAGTAAGATGTACTAGAGGACCCCACTACTGGAAGAGAGATACAAGATAGCCTGATTGCATCTGCCAAGCCACACATCACCATGCCATAATCCTTCAGAGAGAATGCTCTGTGAATACATGACACTAATGGATCCAAATTAGAGCTGTTTGGTAATACAGTAAGTCCCCTACATATGAACAGATTCCGTTCCGAGAGTGCGTTCGCAAGTCCAATTTGTTTAACAAACTTAGCCTAGGTACCCCACTAACACAATCAGCATTACAAAGTAATAGGTTTATAACACATTTCACACAAATAGTACATAAAACATACTTGATTTATATCAGAATAATTAAAATTAACAGTACAGCACTACCAGTCCCATCAGTTGCGTTAACTCAAGTTAAACAGCGAAATGTCACCCAGCTCAAAAATGACACGCGTGTGAAAAATCGCCTGGTTGAAGTGGTCAGCACTGAGCCATGCTGAGCCAAGTTTATGTCCCATTGGAATCTTCTACAGAAATATGAAAATGGTAGTCAGAAGATGGCGCACTTTCAACTGTGGAGAATTAGAGAGGTTGCCCAAGGAGAGTGGACCTAACTCAGAATTGTGGGAAGCCCATGAGTGGCTATTGAAAGTGCTCAAATGAAACCGTATTGATCAAAGACTATGCTAACCATTAATACGTCTGGAGTTGTTTTGCTAGTGCTATTGTTTATTTTAATTATTTCTCCTTTAGAAGCATGTATTGCACACATTGCACACTTTTCTAATTTCATTTTAATTCTAAGTTATATATTTTTGGAAACTTATTTGTTCCCCATTTGTAAACTGTCTGCTAGACAGAATGAATAAAGAACTATATCTAATCAGTAGTCTGGTATGAAAGATTTATAATAACGGAAATAAACTATGTAATGGGGTGGGGGGATGACCAGGACTCAAACTCACAACCTTGCATACCACACAGAGTTACCAAACAAGACAATTAGCCTGCTGTCCTTCTTGGGAGACTAATTGTATTCTTGTCCCGACTACTGGGGTTGTTCTTGTACACCATGCTCAGTGTGCACTTTGGGATCCTGTTCCAAGTTTAAGCTGTTATACCTGTATACTAGCTAATTGTCGTTTTTCTTATCTGAAAGTGGCAGTTAAAAATACTTTCTAGATGGCTTAGGAGTATTATATTTGCTAAAGTGAAGCCATTATGTGTGCGATAAAGCTTGACAAATATGAAAAGAGATATACAAGTGTTTTAATGTTGAGTGTGTCTTTCAGGGAAAATAATTTCCTCATATTTTGTATGTTGTGTAGTTAGTGCTTAGTGGAATGTCAGTATTTTGGTTTTTGTGCTTTTTTTGTTACTGTTATTTTTTTTCCTTCCCTATCTAAAGTACGTAAATCAAGATACGTCAGAAGGGAGCGGCCTTCAGTGACATCAGCTTCAACTGCTGCCACTATCTCCATGGCAGCCGTCACCAAGGTCAGCAACGTGTGATGGGGAAGCTCCTTATAGGGCAGTTTGGACCAGCTTGTTATATGGAGTGGGTGAATGACCCAGTGCTGGAAGGGTTGTAGATGTCTGTTTGTCACCTTGCTTCCCTGAACTGTAACTGCAGCCTGGCCAAGGGTGTCTGCATGGGTAAAAGGTTGAAGTTGTCTGTATACCTTAAACCTCCCAACACCCTTACCCCTGTTTTTTTTTTTTTTTTTTTTATTTTTTTTTATATAACTAGAATGATTTATTTATGTGATTAACAATGGTGAAGGATCCAGGTACCAATTGTCGGAAGCATGTATTTTTTAACTTTTGTTTGGGAATTGAATTTACTAAATTGAATTTGCGTTTTCTGTTTTAAATCAACCCCACCCAGTTTAAATTGTATGTATACACAGTGGGGGATTTTCAGAAAGTAAAAGACCAAACAAAGCTGAGCTATGGGCTGAACTGTGCCTTTTCATCTCTGTAGCACTGACTTTAACACCCTGTTTTTACAATCAGGATGGCTTGAACATATTTCATGATTTGCTTATTTATGTACATATATTTTCATGAGCCCTTTAATTGTTATAAACAATAGACAAAAACAACTTTCATTTTGAGCATCTGTACAACTAATGAGCTGTTTTATTTATGTGATGGATCAATAACAAAAGAGGCTCCTAAATTATCCATGAAACAGCCAAGTATTGCATTAATTTTACATGTGGTACCTGTAGTTGACGTTCATATACAAAAAGTAAATCATCATGTAAACACCAGTGATGCTGCCTTAACATTTAGTAGGGCTTTAATTACATTATTTTTGCTTATTTTTGTCCTGTAATTGTAAATATGAAATGACCTGAATCCTTTTTTCCATCATGAAATTAGCTGTGGAGGGTCCCCTCAGTATCACCAGCTATGAATGAACATATGCTGAAAGACGATGTGTTTACCTAAAGATGTAAAAAGATATCTAATGCTGCTCACCTGAATTTTAAGTGTTAGTTATACTCTCCTGTTTAATGAATTGCCGCTACTAAAACTGTCAAATTCAGTTCAGTATTCTTACTGTTTCCTCATTGTAAATGGTTGTATAATTTGGTTTTAGGATTGTTTAAATTTTTTTTCTCTAAGGTGCAGGGAATACTTACTGAAGGTTGTGAGTTAAATGCTTTTGCCAGTGTCTTACAATAATTCAACTTTGTTTCTGGATATAAAGACATGGGGACAAGCATGTAGTAGTTCTCAGACAGAAGCTGTATACTATATATTTGCCATAGAAAACAAGCACTTTGAATGAATGTCTTTGAAGTGCCACACAGTGAGAATTAAGGTAAGCCTGCCATTTAGCCTGTGGTTTAAGAAGTTAAAACAGGCCGCAGAGTGTTATTTATTTTTGTTATTGACTGTCACTGGATGTTTTTGTGAAAATTGAAAAGGTCTTTAAATCTGTACAGATGCTGCTTCTGTAATGGTAACTTTGACATCTGCCTGAATGGAGAGAGATTTGTACACCATTGGAACAGGTACAGAAAGCAAGTATAGTCACAGGCCTAGGTGAATATAACACCTCTCAGAATCTTGGAAAAATGGAGATCCATTGACCTCTGGTATGAATTGCAAGCCAAATATAGTATTTATTTGAAGCTTGTAGTATATTAGCTGTTGTACAGCAGTGTGTACATTTTGTACAGTTTTTATACAATAATGTATTAAGTTTGTACTGGTACTGTATTTTTATGTGATGCCAAATTGCCAAGTTGTATGGTTTTGTATGAAGTACAAGGGGAAAGAAATGGTTTCAAATAAAGATAAAGGCATTTTGCATATTTGTGTATGTAACGTTTGTTACTGAACATTCAACAATTAAATCTTTCATTTAATAATTATCTAATAAATATTACAAAAAAAACATTCAGGATCTGCCTGAATGTCACAGTGGTTTTCTGTGTCTTAGAAGGTAGTATTGTTTTAGATAGATTTAAATGTAGTTAGGCTGTAGAAGAAGCCCTTTGCTGTAGAGAACTGACCTTCTCATGAAAGAGAAACCACAGTCAGGTACAAATCATTGCAGTGTCAGCATTGTCTTCAACCCACATCTTCAGTGTGTGATGTTTGCAGTGTAATACATATTGGACCACTGCCCAAAAAAGGACCAAGGTCCATTGTTTTTTGCTTGTTCATTAATTTTATTCACCTTAATAAATATTTTTGCTAAACACCATTTTCTCCCACATTGGTTGACGAGAGTTATGAAATATCAGTGGACGGTCAAGTAGTTTATTGTACTTGATTCTGCATATATTAGTGGTTTCTCTTTGATGTACAGAGTAGTGAGAATGGCTGTTCATGTTAAAATGAGCAAAGTTCAGTATGTATTGATATGATCAATCTTTTATTTTGTTAGTAAATTAGCTATTCACAACTGAACATTACATTGACGTATACTATGTTAAGGGGTGTAGCACCAATTTCTGGACGTTGTGCATTTGCATTATTTAATTGCAGTGCTCCTTGCGCCTCCTCTATGGCTGATGGGGGGCTGTTGGACGGCCCTCCCCTTGTTCTGGCCCTAGGTAATCAGCTCCACTATTCCCCCCTATCCAACACTGCTGACTACATTTAATATACTCATCTATATGTGATATTCATATGTTTTGAAAGGGAATCTTTTGATTGCTGAATTCACTATTTTTCAAGAATCAACCCCAGGCCAGATGCTGTGAGCTTTTTCTTTTTTCTGTTATGTCTTCTATTCTCTATTTTATGTCTACATGCAATAATTGAAATGAGTTTATGAAATCACTACTTGCATTATTGATTAGTAACTGCCACTTTAGTGATTTCATCATGTGCCATGACAAAAACCCTGAACCACAATGTCAACAATGATTTCAGTGTTAACATTAAAAAAAATATTTTAAACATATGAGCAGGCAAATCAAGGGGTAAAACCAAAGGTGTAGGTTTGATTTCAACATTGGCAGGAACCAAATCAGACCACCCTACACACAAAGGAAAATTCAGTACTCACAAAACATTGGTAGGGACATGCTTCTCCTGTCCATACCCAAATATATTTCCTTGGGTAAAAGGGTGTAATAGAACAATTATAAAGTTATCAGTTACAGGTATTCTTATGTTTTTTTTTTTTAGTTTTGTTGCTGTAACATTTGTGTTTTATACTATAATTTACATTTGTTTGTGTGCTCATTGTTTTAAAAATTTAGCTATTCACCAAAATGTAATACATTAAATGTTTTTCACTGTGTTCTGGATGTAAGGAAACAAGAATGTGTGCTGCTATATGTAATACATCTCTTTGCAAAATGCAAAGATTGACAAAATATTTATGTATATCATGTTAAACATTCCACATTTCACACTGTCACCCAAACTCTGAAGTTAGAATCAAGGACATTTGGTGGTCATATTATTCTGAATCTAAATTCAGCAATTTCACTTTGATCTTTGATAGTGTTTGAAATGTAAATCATGATTACTGCTCTGCTCCTGTATTTTATGCATCCTTTGGGATGTACAGCATAGACCTTCATTTCAATGTTACTGCTACTTTCACATGCAAGAAATGTTTAGTCATAGCAGAGATGGAAGATAGGACTCATGTTTTGCAGGGGCACATTAGTAAAGCAGAGATTAATTTGGCTCGACTGAAGCCATGGCTGTAGTTCTGTCCATCTTCTAACCACTTACATTATCCTCTTCAGGAATGTGAATGCAGCCTACAACACAAGGCAGGGTAAACCAAAAAAAAATTTTTTCTCTGCTTGTCCTATGAACGTTGCCATTTTAAAAAAGCAAATCCAGGTGGACTAGAACACTGCAAAGATCAGGATCTTAAAGGTTACAATTACATACCATAGCATTCATGCCTGGGTGAAACATTACCACATCTACTTGAAATGGTAGGGATTTATCAACTAAAGATTAATAAATTAGCCTTTTTCAATTTATGTTTGAGCATCATTACGAAAGTAAAAATAAAGCAGAATGAAAATCGAAAGCTTACCAGTAAGCTTTCATAGTGATTATTGCATTGATTGCTTTTATTACTTGTTCATGCTTGAAAATAATCTGAAATATGTAATTCATTTACCAGCGCCTCAGTGATTAGGAGCAAAACAGTTTAAAGAAATCAGTTGTAAAATCTGACATCTTGTTTTTAAGTGAACACAAATACAATTGTTTTTACACAAAGAATCATGGGGGAGGGAAGGGAAAAAATACTATACTTTCACTGGTCCAGTGCACATCTGGTCAACATCTGTCTGCTGTACCCTGAAATGAATGTGCGAACACTAGAGTCAAAGGTCCCAGACTGCCACACTGCTCCCTTATATAGGCTTAACTCTATCTTAGGCAATACTATACATATATTACACAGATACAACATAAGTCAAATAGTGTATTACTATAAACATTAAAGCAAATATAATTTCTCTTTGTTGCTATTTGTTTAAAACATGATGTGTTATTATAAGATCTTTCCACATTAATTTACCATTTTATTTATATACCTTAACTCAGGGGTGTCAAACTCAATCGCACAGGGGGCCAAAACTCAAGGCACACTTTAGGTTGTGGGCCGAACAGGATGAACATTTATGAACAGACTGAAACTAAACGTTTTTTGAATATAAATATGAATTGAAACAGACAGGATACAATGTTATTTCAAAATAAATAAACTTAAACCTAAAAAAACTTAAAATGTTTTGCTCTCCATAAAAATATCTCTTGTCAAAATTATACAAATTCAAAATATAAACATGCTGCAAAAAAATGTGAAAATATAAATAAAAATTGTGTTTTTAAGTAAAAGTAAAAATAATAACGAATCAAAACAAAAAAGGCTCTTTTTTCAGAGACAGCTTTTCTCTTGGCCATTGTTGGGGGCTCGTTTTGACTTGAAATTAAAGTTGTATACATCAACAGACGCTTGATTGATAAGTCGTAATTGACGGGAATGATCGCAGGTAGCCTATCGTTCGGTAAGGCAGCTGTTGCGCTGCATTATGGGATTTGTAGTATGTGTGTTATCGGAACTTAATATCACCGGGCCATTAAAAAAGATATATAAATGATCTCGCGGGCCGGATATAATTGTACATGTGCCTTAACTGATAATAGCCCCAATTCCTGCCTAATATATGAGCAACTCCATACTACTTGTTTGGAAAGACTGTAGTTTACACCAGGTAAGTAAGCACTGTTTGAGTAAAACTTATTACAAATGACAAGTTTTACCCTAATTTATTGTCACTGCACATGCTTGTGCCATTACGTGATTTAAATGTGTATATTAACATAGAGATACAATTTTAAAAGCAGTTTTCAGATTACGCTTCCTCCTGTACCAGTGCAAGAAATGATTATGACATGGAAGCTCAACAGGGGTAATTCACAAAAATGTATGTACACATACTGTACAATAAGCAAAGCAAATTGTACATTTATTCATTGGGCAGATGCTTTTATCCAAAGCGATTTACATTTCACATACACATTACAATAAGCTAGTGTTGAGTGTCTTGCTTAGTGACACACCTGGAGGCTGGGCTGGGATTCAAACCAGGAGACTTCTGCATCCTAGCCTGATGGTCTACCCACTGAGCCACCAGTCCAAATTGATGATATGATCCAATGAGCCGGTTACACTGATATCAAGATACATGCAGTTTTCATTATCTACAAAGCAGAAAAAGGGTCTGAGGATCTGACATAATGGATGTGGTCTTACACAAGAGGACGTCATCCTACACAGATGTACACTAAGACCTGCCACACAGAAGGACTGAAATGACATAGTTTGCTATTCATACTTTGAATTGTGTAATACTAGCATAGCTGTGGGAGTTGAGCAGCCAGTCAGCCTCAGGTCCCAACAGGTTTTTCTTTTTCCTTTGTAGATATAAACTATGTTACAAAAAAAAAAAATACATGGACCAGTTATATTATCCTAATCTCCATATCACATGGCGTGGGAATTTGAATGCAAACAGATAACAAAGAGATAAGATAATTTCTTTTTTGTTTTTCTTTTGGATATATTCAATCATTAACATCAGACCCAAACTTGAGTATTATACAATCAGTCTGACAGTTAATTTGTTGTGACAATAAAATTACATTTGAAAAGTCTAAACAGACCTTTGAACTTAATTTGTATTCACAGTTCCTGGAAATGAGATTTGTTTGCTAAAGGAGTGGCTGTTTCCTGCACCAGCTCAGGGATTACAATGAAGACCACAGAAAACACAGCAGTAATGCCTCTCTTCTTTAAGAGATTGCTGTTAGTATGAATATCTGTGATAATAATGATAATTATTAAAATAATAATTGTCATTATCATATCTGTGTATTTTATATTGTATGCATACATTTTCATTTTATTAAATGCTAAATGAGGTGGGATGTGTTTTCTGTTTATGTAAATAATTTTTATATTCCATATTCCTCTGCAGCAGTTAACTTAACTTGGTTCTTGTGTCAGCGATTTCCAAAACCAAATCTGTTTTTCTGCAGTGATAAAGGGACAAAGCAGGAGTGTGGACAAATTTGCAAGTTTGGCTGTATCACTTTTTGCATACTACTAGTAACGTAACCTGTGCTTTATAATTATGTTACTGATCATAAAGCACAAAAGTCTCACTTTTAACTTTCAATAATTTAAAACAACTAAGCATCGACAAATCATCATAGTGAACGATGATAAACAATGATAAATTGATATTTAATTAAGACAATGGGCAAGTTAAATTGACTGAAACAAAAACCTGCAATCACTGGGGCCCTCCAGGACCATGGTTGGCTACCCCTGCTCAGGTCTAACTCCACCCACATCCTTGCATCCCACTCAGAGTTACCAGACAGTCTGTCAGTCATCTTCTAAACCACTTAACCTTTTAAGGGTCACAGGGAAGTCCTGAACCCATCCTAGAATGCAGGGCAGAGGACACCCAGGGTGGGGCATCAACCCACCACAGGGCACACAGACACTACAGACACATCAATCAATCTAACCCACCTCTCTTTGGACTGTGGGAGGAACCCACCAAGCACAGGGAGAACATGGAAACTCCACACACACAGACCAAAGGCAGAACTTGAACCCCAGGCCTGGAGGAACAAGGCCATAGTGCTAACCACCATGCCACTGTGCCACCGGTTGCCAGACAGCACAACACTAAAGACCCAAGTGCCTCACTTGGGGGACTAATCAGACTATTGTAGTGATTTAAAAAGGACTTCTACTGTAGCAGCTCCGCTGAAGAGGCAACCTTCATGGCACGTGCGGCTGGAAAATGGATGAATGGATTTATTAAGTATATTAAACTAAGACCATTAGAATTCAAAAATGAAGTTTGAATGATTAGTTCATAAATGTCAAAACTGTAATCTGTGCTCAGACACCTATTAAAAATGTGTGCAGTACAAAGGCAGAGACACAGGTGATATCAGGGGTGAAGGTAGATGTTGTTCCAGTCAGGTACACTCAAAAACAAACAGTAGATTGCATTACAGTTCTCACAGCAGGAATAGTCATACTTCTTGTCTGCTGATTCTTCTGGTTTCAAGGTTGGGATCTAATTACATATGAGAAGAGCTTTTAGTTTGTTGTTCTGTGCTGGTACTCAGCACTGTCTCACACAGTTCTCAGGCATGGCACAAACACGTTTTGTCAGTGACTACCTCCAAGGGCACTTGAAGGTTTTGCAGAGTCAGCACTGCAGCTATGATGATTCCTGTTGTCTGCTATAACCAGCTAAAACTGGCTCACCTTTTGTATTACCTTACAAACCAGTTTGAGTCTGTGTTTCACATCATTTGATCAGTTTCATGTGTTGGTTTTCTAGGTGTCAGATTACAGTTAAAAATTTGCAGTTTATTTTACTGCAAAGGGGTGGCAGAGTGGTGTGGTGGTTAGCACTGTTGCCTCACACCTTGGGTGTGTGTGTGTGTGTGTGTGTGTGTGTGTGTGTGTGTGTGTGTGTGTGGAGTTTGCATGTTCTCCCTGTTCTTGGTGGGTTCTCCAGTTTTCTCCCATGGTCCAAAGACATGCAGGTTAGGTTGATTTGTGTCTAAATTGCCTGTAGTGTGTGTTCCCTGTGGTGGGTTGGCACCCTGCCCTGTGCCTCCTGGGATGGACTCCAGGCTTCCTATGACCCTTAACAGGATAAGTAGTCTGGACAATGAACAAATGAATGAATTTTATTGCACATTGCATGTGCTTTACCAACGACCTCCATATAATAAAACTCTAGGCATGTCCTCCTAATAATTGGAGGGTGGTGCATTTGTAGATGAAAAGGTAGATTGAGGTAAATTTAGGTAAAGAATATTGCAAAGACATAAAGTTTCACACTGGTATGAGTTAGCAATAGTTAAAAGTTATTTCCTTGTCCAGCAAGAGTCCTACATGATCAGTGTGACACCTGCCAAAGAGCTGTTTAATTAGCCATCCTGAAGGGGTCTATACTGTCCATATACCCATAAAAAGTATGTGATGTGGATGTTACAAAGTGATTGAAATCAGAGTCATGATATTTCAAAGCATTTTCAAAAAAAAAAACACCTTTCCAAACTATGAGGTAATTGACAGTATACAATGGGAGGTATGGAATAGTTACTTGAAGTTTTCCATTTGGCCAGAGAGAAATTCAGGCAACAAAGTTGTTTTTCTTGCAGAGCAGGAAGATAACCGATGGACTGGTGAAATTTCAGTTTGCCCAACCTTATTTTTTTTATTAATTTATTTTTTGTGGGGAGTGTGGGGGTTCTTCTCCATGTAGCAAAATGACATTTGTGTTTTAATTTACCAATGCATTGTCCAATTGTCATTTTCTTTAAACATCAACAAAGCAATTTTTGTTAATAGACAAGAATAAATGTTTTTTATCATTCCAGGCACAGCATTTTAATGTGTTGGAAGAATGTTTGAACCGCTTACCTGGTATTGTTGGGGCAGGTCCTCAACACTGGCCTTTGGCAGAATCAGTTTTTGTTGTAATCTATTAGTAGCATCTGCTTAGCATCTGTATTACTGACATGCAAAAAACATGGATGCATTTACAAGGTAAGTCAAAGATTCTCACTGTATTCTATAACCATAGAACTGTTTGGTGAGAAAAGAATGGATATGATTACTTACTTTCATGTGCTGATTTAGCTTACATGACCTATAGCTTATACAGTATGGCTGAGCATTTACATCTAGTACAACAACAGTGCCAAGGTGGCATCTTGGAAGCAAGAAAGAGCATCAGTTTCTGAATTTTCCCAATGCGTGATGGGAAAATGTTACGGTTGTGATTAATGTTGTAGATGTTTCATTGTAGTACACACCAACCTTACAAAAGTACTTTTTGAGAGCTAGGGCAGACTTAGTCATTAGTAACATTTAGCTTCATAATCCTGGAGTGCCTTTTTTGTACATGCTATGTTCACACTGTTTGTAGAAGCCATTGTCTGGTGGTAAAGGGCCCTCCTCTCCACACTCATCTGCTGTGCTGCATCCCTCACTCGCCTCACCCTGCACTGCTCCAGGCTGAGTACTACAGGCAGAACAACAAGGCTTTTATAAACTGAGAACTCAAGGTGAAACAGCTTGACAGAGAATCTCTATAGGTTAGTCATGTAAAAATCATTTGCTAGCATAGCCTGGTCACTGGGTGAAATTGGAGACTAGGTTATGTTAACGCTTTCACTTGCCTCTTTCAGCTGGGCAGCCTTTTGTTAGGACCCTGCCTGATTACAGCACAGCAGTGTCGGCTGGAAGGAAGCCTTATAATGCCCAACAATTCAATTCAGTTTATTTTTATATAGCACCTTTTAGAGCGATGTGCCTCAAAGTGCTTTACGGAAGATATTGCAGATCTTATAGAATAACAGCAAGTGAATATAATCGAAGTTAAAGATGCAAATAAATACAAATAAAGCCAGACAACAGCAGAGCAGAGTAACCAAAAGTTCCCCAGTGTGGACAAAAAAACCTCTGGGGGGCCCAAGGTTGAATGGCTGCTCATTAAAATATAAGAATTTTTTTTTTATCTGTTAAAACCTGCAGTTATACAGTCTTGTGGGCTTTCATCTTTGCACAAAATGTTCACAAACACACCCACGCAGTATATAGTTAACATAAATACCTTCAAACTCAAGACAAATCATAAAAAGTTATTTCATTTCAGGATTCAGTGATGGTTATCCTGGAATACCCATACCGGTACCTGCATCCACTACATGCTAAATGCAGCTTATCGGCCCTGTCTCTGTGCACATGAGACCTCGCACGTGTGATCACAAACCAAAGAACATGAGCCCATGCAAAACAATCCAGGGCCACCCTCTTTATCTTATTGCCCGTAAACACATTATTAAAGCCTGATATTACCAGAAGTCACAAACCCATGCAAGTGAAGTCGTGCAGGAAGTAATTTTTATCATTTACAGTTTTATGTCCTCTCTCTAAAAATGTTTCCTTGTTGACATTGTACTAGTTACTAAATAACCTAAGAAGCTTTCTTGATAGATACAGCGTTCAGCTTGCCTGGCTAACTTCAAATTCTGGCAAAAATTAAGCAAGAATTGTGCCAACATCAATGGAAAATACAAAAAACAATAACATTTAAAGTACACATATATTACTAAACCTCTCCTTGAGATCCAGCATGTTTTAATCACAGTCTTTTAATTGTGGGTAGGAAAAGGAACCCCCAAAGAATGCTTAGCCCTTTCTCCACGAAATTACAATGTTTACCACAGATACAGCTTGGTTTGAATGTTACTGTTGTGTTTGTTTGTTTAGGTCCATATAAACATCACAATAAAACAGAAATCCTTTAAGTAAAATAATTTTATTAATGTTTGTAGATTGTGGATTGTTATGTACCAATTTTAGCTAAAGTCTTGTCTTTGACAGCTAGTTAATCAATTCAAACTGCTTGAAAGAACCCCCCCCCCCCCATTACACCTTTTTAGCTAAAACATCTTTTGACGTTGGGAGCACAGTGTAGTGGACTATTTAATCTCCATAGTTCAAATAACACCTTAAAAACTAACCAACATACATTTTTTTTCATATGATAAAGAATTAAAAGAAAGGAAACCCAGTAAGTGCTAGCCTGTGCCCCCAAGCCCTTGACACTATGGAAACTGCACACTGCACTGTGAAACGCAGCCGGAACTCTGTGACGCAGCATGACTTGCTGAAAAATAATGTGCTTAGGTGTGTGCAATTCAAGGGCGTGTTTATACTTTCCCCACCTTCCTCCTGCCCCCCTCCACCCAGTCCCACATTCCCTCCCACTCCTGTACTCTAAAAAGCCAGCGTCCCTGCTGCTGATGTAATCTACATACAGAACACTGAATAAAGAGGCAGGTGAGGTCACAGGTAGTGAAACTCCAGTGAGCGCTGCCCTGGAAACACCAGTGCTAACCAGCTCTCAGCACCGCTTACATCATTGAGGGTAGAATTATCTCCTTCTTTGAGGAACTCCTTCAGTGTGCGGGCATTACATGTAGGAAAAAGAAGAATTTGTGTACCGCCATCCTGGAACCACAGGTAAACAAATCAGTCCATGTCCAGTGATTTAGGATATCTTTGTATGGAATCTTTACAGGCCTATCAGACATTAACGTAGGTAATGTTGACAGAATGGGGACACAGGTGAATAACATAACTGCAATTATTCTTTCTTGTGGCATTTCAGTGTTCCTCAAACTCAGATTCTGACCTGTACTAAGAGGACAACACTTGTGTGTTACTTCTAAAACTGTAATATATCAGATATGCAACTATTGAAATTATACTACTGTACTGAGACAAGCTGGTCAGTGAACTATGAAATTTCTGTGTAGAAGGAAGAATAACAATATAAAATTAATCAAGTGATCACACCTCCCCAAGTGTCCCTTAGGAGAAAGGTCTCACAAGTGTAATATTATTTTTATTATTAAATGTGCTTTGACAGATAACGGATTATGTACACATTTTAAATGTGTTTCTTATATAAAAATTTGTAACGTAAGAAAAACTGTAAATTTGAAAGTCTTCTTTGAGCAGATTAATACAAAAAAATGCATCGTAAAAATCTGCAAAAGTGTTTCTTAAAAATGGTTAAAACTCTTAATTCAGGTTAATATTTTTAAATACTGTGGTGAATGAACATTTACAAACTAAAACAAAAATCAAAAATCTAACTGTGGTATAACTGACTAAGAAAGTATACATAATACACATACATGTAAGCTTTTAGTGTATGTTAGTTTAAAATGTTTTCCGTTTTAACATCCCATTGTTCCTGGTGCAGGTAAACACACTACACCCTTTTATTACAGTTAACATCTGCAGTGTCTGCTTGTTCATTATTACACAATTTACCTTAAGCTCTACCTTAATATGACACCAGAGACACTCCATGTGTTCCTAGATTATGACATTTTAGCAGCATGGGAAAACAAAGCTGTCCGTGTCTATTCAAATCTTATTCATGTGCCTCTTCTATAATGTCAGCAATATAAATTTTATCTTTAAAATGGCCAGCATCATTATAGGTGGTTCCAGAGATGTCCCTTTTAAATCTGAAAAGTGGATGAACAGAATAAACATGCCGTTGGCTGTATGCTCTCAGAACATTTACTAAGGTTTGGAGCCACCTGTCAGAAAACAAGAACTACTTGTATACGTGTGTCTCTAAACCCTATTAAGATAAATGTCGTTAAATGTCAATAGATGCCAAACTGTTGGGTTTAGACTGACAGTCGGTCTCATGAGTTTAGAACTACAGGCTCACTTGAATGTGTCTTTGTAGTGTGACAACGTATCATTAACATATCATACTTATCCAACATAACTGTTTTTTTCAGCTGCTGGCAGGAGAAAAGAGGAAAAAAACACAGAGGACTGCCCCCTCCCTCCAAACATGACCCAGGCAGCACAGGTGTGGCACACGCAGGCCACGTCCACGTCCTCAGACATGGAGGAAGAAAGGGGTGGAGAAAAGCCAGAGTGCTCCATCTGCTTCAGCACCTATGACAATGTGTTCAAGACACCAAAGTTGCTGAGCTGCACTCACACCTTCTGCCTGGAATGCGTGTCGCGCCTCGTGGCCCAGTCCTCAGACACGGAGGAGGGCCAGATTCCCTGTCCCTTTTGTAGACAGCCCACCTCTATTCCGGACAGGGGGCCTCCAGCCCTGGCCACCAGTCAGGAGGTGCTAGACAAGCTGCCAGCCCACCAACAGCACGGCGAGCAGGTGTGGCTGGAGGGGAAAAAGCTGTGCTACTACACCCCCCCTGACCACGACCGCACCGGCACCTGCGTCTGCATCGACATCGGCTCCAGCAAGCCTGAGCAGCAAGAGCCGCAGGCACAAAGCCCTGCACGCAGGGGGCTTCTGGGCCGCCTGAGCCTGCTGTCGGACTGGAAGCAGCTTGCAGTTTTCATTGTGCTTGTGGTCGTATTGGTGAGCATCCTCCTGTGGCCCCTACAGTGTGTTTTCACAACCGGCTCGCTGCGCTGCGTGCCAGAACACAACACTGCCTCCCCGGAGCCCGCTACAAGCTCCAGCCTCAACGTCACTGAGAGTTTCTCAGAGGAGATGCCCAACTGAGCTGCCACAACCTCTTCATCCTCTGCAAACCGGCTTGATGAAGTCCCACATAGAGCTGGTAGAAAAAGAACACAGAGAAAGCCGGCAGTATGCTAATGTGTTAGTGCAAATGCAAGCCAAGGAAACCAAGTTATGGAGAGACTTTAAAGACTTTAAAGTTGGACCTTTCTAATAGGCCAGAGTCTATTGACAGACCTTCCTGCCAGTCCAAAAACCGTCTGTCAGACTTTTTTGTTACACTCTGTGAGGTGACTCCCAAACACAGAAAATAGCAGATACACTGATGCTTGCGTTTATATAGCCAAAAATAAAATGCCTGAAACTGTTTATTACAGAGACATCTGAATACACAGTTTTAAAATACAATGTAAATATTTGTATTGGTGCATTTTATTAGACAAAAAAAAGTCAAAATGCGAGTAATGTAAAACTCACTGAACTCATTGTATGTAATTAATGAGTTTTATTGCTAAGGTTTAGTCCGTTGACCTTACAGCTAACGGTCTGACATGGATGGCCCTGATACAGGTAGCCAGTCTCTTCCTCTACTTTTCTAAGGAAATGTAATGTTGTTTACACTTCATGCACTTGGCTGCTTCTGTGTTTATTGAAAACATTTTTGGGATAATGCTTATATCCCAAAATATATTTTTTAAATATTGGAAACTTTTTCCTATTTCATAATAAATTGTGATGAACCAGAAAAGCATCAAAAACTAACTGTAATGCTGAAGTCTTTGGAGTACATGACGGCCACAGGTTTTTTTTAATAGTGGTTTAATGGCTTTTAACTGTTTGATTGTTCAAATGCCAAGAGGACTCCTGTTTTGGTAATTTGAGGTGTAAAATGGGTACAGTGAGGCGTACTTGTTTCTCTCTGCTCCTTTAACTTGTGTTTCTTCTGTAAATGTCTCTTTGCTGTATTAGCCGATAAAAAAACTAGTTATATAGGAGCCCATAACACAGACTGCAGATGCTGTGGTCCAAAATTTGCCTGATTTAGAAACTTAGGTTTCATTATTATGGTCTGCCTTCCACTTTTTGTGTCACCCTGTTATGCCTGAGTAACTGAAAATAAGGGTAAGGCATTGAGTCATTGGTCAAAGTCACAATATGTGATGCATTTCAGAAAAAAATGAAGAGGTTGTCCAAAAACAAACCTGGGAAATTCCTGATTTTTTAGATCTGTAATTAGTTTTGACAGCAGTCCAACACAGCACAAGAGAGACTGGTGGTCTTTATTACAGTGGTGAGACAGAAAATCTTTAGTCAAGTGAACCCAGCCAGATTCCACAATTTAGAGCCATTTTGTGGTCAGAAGGAGCATTACATGTTAAGACTGCTGTGGTTATAAGGTCTTTCAGTACAACCACCTAAGCAGTGAAGCAGAAAGATTTGCTTAAATTTGTATACAACCAAAACAGATTGAAAGGATGCTTCAAAATTCACAGCGGCAATTCAGCTAAACATCAAACTGTACATATACACTGATTATCCATAAACTGTGTACAAAAGAATGAATTACTTTCTGAATGGTTTAAACACAGAGAAAACACTGCAATTCACAATATAGTCATCTTGGGTATTTGATCAACATGTGAATTGGATGATCTAAAATGATCACCTATCAGCTATAACATTATGACCATACATCTAATATCGAGTTTGTCTTCCTTTTGCCTCCAAAACAGCCTTGACCTGTCAAGGCATGGACTCCACTAGACCTCTGAAGATATGCTGTGATATCTGACACCAAGTCATCAGTAGCAGATTATTTAAAACCTGTAAATTGCGAGGTGGGGCCTCCATAGATCAGACTTGTTTTTCTAGCACATCCCACAGATACTTGATTTGATTGAGATCTGGTGAACTTGGAAGCCAAGTCAACACATCAAACTTTTATGTTCCTCAAACCATTCTTGAACCATTTTTGGCACAACTAACTCTGATGCAGGTGCCTGTGGTTTACAATCTTCCATGGCAGCAGCTCACATAAAATTGAATATCTTGGTCAAACTAAAGATTTTGAACTCCTGAGTGCAGTTGCTATGACTCAGTGAAAATCTGTCCTTGGAGATTGTTTCAAAATGTGAATACAGTGTTAGTCACTAGCTGCACAGATTTTTAGAGCTAGTGGATTTACGTAAGATTTTTTTTAAACAACAAAAACCATTTTACTGGACTAGCTAGATGCAATTGGTGAATTTTAGATATTTCCTTGATATAACTTTGTATTTCTTCTTCCGGTACCGATACAGTGTTATCAGCAGAACTGAAAATTAGCAATTAATTCAACTTTGAGGTAACAAAAAATTTTAGATGAAATAAGTCACTGGAAAATTTTAGTTTGGAGAGATCAGATTTTTTTATTTGTACATTGTTCTGGTTCGTTTCCTTTAAAAAACACTGTTTTGTGATTTGAAAAACTTCGCTATTGAAAGCAGGATACTTGAAATTTAAATTGAAGCAACAATTTTGGATTTGTGAGCTTTGGGCATGTCGGTCCTTGAAGACTTCAGATGTGTTATTTTCCATACCCTGCATGTGTCCAGTTACATTCATATATTTGGACAGATAGCAGTCGCTTTGCTCGGAGGTGGTTGTTTCCTGGAGAAAAAAGAATTTATAGATTCCAGATCGTTAGAATCCATAAAACAATATTTGCTCAGGTGATTTGAGTTCGGGACAGACAGTGCTTCGAACAGCACTTTTTCACTATTACTGCAGTTCTTTTCACATCAGACCTAATTCTATCATTTATTTTAGTCAGAAAGCTAAATGCTTTCATACATCCTTTGTCATAATAGTATGCATTCAATAACTGTTCAGAAGGTCTCTTGTCAAGTTCTCTACGTGTTTCAGAGATAGCAATAACGAAAACCAGTTGTCTGAGTCCCTATTTTAAATATCAAACTGAGCAGTAAATAAAGCTTGAGAATTGTGGAGACATCTCTATTCTCAGTGTTGTACGATGTGCTGGGTCTAATTTTTTCTTCATGGCCATATACAATCTTTAAAGTAAATTGTATTTATTATTATTATTTCAAGGATTAAAGACTTTGAAACATAATTAATAGGTAACAGAGGGCAACAAGTAACAAGCCCCACCCAAAACACACACACAAGCCAAAAATGTTGTTACACACAAAGAAATGTCAGTGCTGAAATTACTGTACTGTAAACTCGTCTTAACCATTTATTTGCCCTTCCTCTTTGGCTTTTAAAAGCACCTGTGGAAGGCTGTGTTATACACCAGTAGATGTGGTTTTTAATTAACAGAAATTTGCTTATGCAGGAAAAACACCTCCCATGCAACAGTGTATAGAGGTGGTAATTTTATCAACTGAACAGGTTGTTTTTTTCACACTGTCTGCGTTCAGCTGGCAGGTGTTCACTCATGTCCTCACAGAGAGTGGGGTACAGTTTCCAGGCTGGACCTGAGCATGACAGTACAGCATAGATATGTGCTACATTAGCTGTCAGCAACTGAAATTCAACAAGTCAACGTGAACTGCAAAAAATTGTTGTAAAATAGGTGTATTCATTTTTATTCATTATTAATGTTAGGAATATGACTCATATTTGTGAGCCCCAAGCAAAGCTGGATCTGCCATCTGGGTAAGTTGGGTGTACACCCAGAGACTCCTCACACTCCAAGCTGACATGCATAATAACCATCAGCATCTTCACAGCCAAAATAACAACAGCAACAACAACCAATAACGGGATTTTAATCTTCACTTTTCCCAAGACATTTGGCCTAATGTAATGAATAAGAATGTGGTACAATGTTTCAATTACAATCACTTCCCCAAAGAATAGAACATTAAGATAAAGTTAAAGGAAAACCAATTCATAATGGAGGAAAGGAACCAAAATATTCTCAGCAAGGAAAAAAAACCTCTTGGGATTTACTTATTATAGTTCTTAAAGGCAGCATGTACCAGAAGAAAAGTATGGGCCCAAGCACAGATCCCTGTGGTACTTCAGACGTAACTGATAACATAGTCAAAACAGTATCATTATTAGAAATTGGAATGTAGGAAGTATAGTTTGTGCAAGAGGAAAATTACTTAAGAACAGTTCCACAGTGGCCAACTGATGATTCGATTCTGTGTAGATCACAACAGATTGGTCAACTGTGTCAAATGTGGCATTAAGATTAAGAAGCTCAAGCATTGTTGTGCTCCAAGCATGAGCTCTAATCACCACATCTTTCACAACTGTAGCTGAAGCTATTTCAAGGCTGTTACCTTAGTGACATACAATCTGAATATGTCAGTTCACAGGCAAATGTCAGTTCACAGGAACTCCAAATATGTAAAAACATCAGACTGAGTCAAAGACAATGTACAAATAAGGGTAAACGGATAAAGCAACTCCATAGAAACAGGGTGAAGGAAATAGAAGTTTGAGATCTGAAGATAACATAGGCAATAACTCAGAATGCTAGTGGAACATTGGGAAGTCCTTGTTAAGGAACTGAAGAAAAAAAAAACTGTGTAAAAACAAGTGTGATAATAAGGAAGAAGTGAGTGTAATATTGGCATGATTGTGATCTTGACCAGAAGGGGAGTGGTGTTTGGTTGTGAGGGTGGTGTGTCAGTTTGTGTTTGTTTGTAAATAAGGATTGTAGTTGTTTAGGGAATCTATGGACAAGGTACAAACATGACATTTGGCGGATACTGTTAATTCTTATTCTTAATTCTTATCTGTTTAATTAGCTATTGTCTTAAATAGATAAGAAAAGTAATATTTGTCCCATGACCCTGAAAAGGATACGTGGTTGGGTAATGGATGCATAATACTTACTGTTGGAGAAGGAGGCTGAAAAAGCTATGTATACAGCTTTCTTTATTATTGTAAAATCTGAAACATTAAAATAATTGTAACCCCATAAAGGTTAGTTTACTTCTTAATGCATTTTTAAAGAATATGTGTGTGCGAGAAGGTTTAATATCCAAACTGTGGTAAACAGAGGATTACAGGCAGGATTAACAACTAGGATGGTACAGGGAGATAGCACAAGGTAAATGGCTAAATACCATATAAGTAGAGTACTATGAACAAGAATAGAAATATATCCACAAGTCACCAGACAAGAAAATACAGGCCCAGAATACAAAAACAAAGGAACAATAACCATGAAGGGAACGAGAGAACTGAGGAGTTTATATAGAGAGGAGGGGAAAAGAGTGAATAGGGACAGGTGTAGGTGATAAAGCTATTAGGGAAGGAGCATGAATTGAGGTTGACATCGAAACAGAGAAACCTAGAATGGAAAGGACACTTAGTAGTAGGAAATGGAACTAGATAAGGATAGAAAAGAGAAAACTAGACAGGGCAGGACCAGGATCATGGCAACATAAAATTATTAAACCACTGAGAGCATCTAATGGTCATGACTACCATAGTTAACAGGTCTAATAGCAAACCACTGTATGTTATTCATTACTTCACTAATATTTATATAAAATTAAATATACATTATTTATTTCATTTGTTTGTTTTAGTAAATTACCTCTATTGAGGTGTCATTTCATAATAACCTTTTTCATATTTACAATGCTGAATCAGATCTCAAGACAAAGGACAGACTGATACATAATGAGTATCAAGTCTGAGAATGAGAAAAGTGTAATATATGATTCTGCATGAGTTAATCCTGTCACATGCTGAGCACAATCTATTAAGTCAAGAAGGGATAAAAAAAAAACTTCTACAGAAGGTATCTGTCAACAACCCATTCAGAGAGAAATTCACAAAATTCACCTAAGAAGCAAATACTGTATATGGTCTTATGGGTGTATAAACGCTGAAGAGATACGTGTGTGTCAGTCAGGAACATTTACATTTTGTGATTCAATTTTTAGAGACTCATATAAGAGAACTGGCAGATGACAGCTGCCAGGCCAGCTCCACTGTGTAAAATATACATTCAAAGAAAATTAAGGTATAAAAAGAGTTTCAGCTAATGGAATGGTGTTGGTAAGTGAAAACCTGGTTTCTGTTAAATATCAAGCACCGTAACCAAAACTGGCTTGTTTTATACTGAATGATCATTCAATTATAATAATATTTTATTCTGAGATTGGTAACACTGAGACTGATTTAGTCTCATGAGTGTAATCAGGATATAACTGTGAGCACAAACGCTCCTAAAAGAATATTGATAGGAATAGTTGCTATACATTTTCTGTGTTCCAGTATGACTAAGCAAGGGGGGTATTTTGCCTCAATGTTAGAAAATCTGTCCCCGAAAAGTTATTTTTCACAAATGGTTTTTAAATCAAGATTAGGAATTTTAATATTTTATCATGTCATCCTGGGCAGGGTAGTGGGTTGCCTAGAGCCTGTCTTACGTAATGTATAGTGTAAGGTGGGGTACTAGTGAGCAATCCATGCTAAACTAGAGCACACACATTGCCCAAAAGCAAATTTTTGTCTTTACATTTCAAATATGTGTTTTTAAATATACAGCCCATGTAGCGGAATAAAAGCCATTACAGTAGAAATCCACAGTTGTCAGGACAACAGTCTGATTATTCCCCCCAAGCAAGGGTCTTTAGCTCAGTAGGCTAATCCTCTTGTCTGGTAAATCTTAGTTGGCTGTGGCTATGTGGGTTTGAACCCTGACAGGGTTGCCCCCATTACTGCTGCAAAACTACTTTTAATATTGTGAACAGAAGTTCAACAACACTGAGTTCATCGTTAGACATCATTAAGACACCACACTTACAGACGGGATTAATCTTCTTTACACACCCTCCCCCCACCCCAGGGACCTAAATAAAATGAAACAGTCAACATTGTTGTTAACCTGTTTAATATCTTTCTGTAACAGTAACATCTTCAGTTTGACAAGTCATGTTTACATTAGGCTGAGGGGGTAGCTTGAGCCTAAGAGTATAGATATAAGTCCATCAATAGAAAGAAACAAAGACACACAGCTATCATCACATAAATCACGTTCAAGTAAATTCAATAAAGTAAAGAAGAAGGAAACTAGTCTATAGCCTACACCTCTGTTACTGTCAAAAACACAAGAGCTGCTTTCGGCGCAGTCACAAAAATTGGTTACAATATTTAAAACAGAGATGGGATCAAATTGTTCCTTAATAATATAAAAGTCATTTACTGAACAAAGTACATTTAAAATGATATTTTAAAAACTGTTTTACAACACTGATGGGTAAATATTTAGCATACTGATCAAATAACTTGTGTATGGCATTGCCCTTGTGGTCAATATGGGTTATGATATTGCAGATCTATTTAACAGCTTAATCAACAGCATTTCAAGTATTTGTTTTCCCCATATCATTACAACTACAGCCCCCTTTCTCACAGGGATAAAGTACAAAAAATAAAGGAAATTTTGAATAAAAATATTAGAGCAATTCCTCCTTCATGATACTGGACTGTTGACATAGAAAATATACTGCCTTGTGATGGCTTTCTTTTTGCAGTTTAGGACTCCTAGCTCAGACAAAGCACAATACATGTCTACTTTACTACAATACTGCTGCGTCAGCCCCTTGAAGCTGTTTCCATTCCAATCTCACCAACTCCCACGCTCCTGCCCAGTTGTACTTCAGACTCCAAAGAGTTTCAAATTAGAAGACATCGTTAGAAGCCTGGAGCCCTCTACACAAGAATACATCTTCTCATGATGGGCTGCAGATTTCAGGATGGTGGAAGTCAAATACAAACATGTAGGATCAGGAGAACATTTATGTGATGAAAGAACTTTCCAATATAAATATCTATAGCAACTGAGGAGCACTGTCTTGACACACCCACCTTCAGAATCCTTTCAGATGCTGAGCTTAAAAAACCTCAGTGGAACTACTGTGCTTACAATGAATTAACATGAACAATGTTTTCAACTCCATCAGGCAAGTAGAAAGATACAATATAACAGCAAGCGCTGGGAAAATTAGTCACAAGCCATTAATCGTGATTTGATTAATTAATCATCAAATACAAAAAAAATATATACTCTTCTAAAAGTGCTGACATCAATGTTCCTTCCTTTAAATAAACAGTGCTGCTGCCTTATTCCAAATTTAAAACTCCTGCCACAAATAAAAAGACTTTCATGTTTACGAGAGACCACTAAGAAATGTAAAGGTTGAAATCTGTCTTCAGAATGAGGATCTTTGGACATTAACGTCTTCTATGGGTATCACTTTTACTCATGCATGAATACAGATGTCAAGGCAAAAATCATAGCATATGAGCTGATCTTGTGCAGGTTATATAATTAGCTTAAACACTGAATATCAAAAATTCTTGTAACCCGTGCACAACGCCATTTAGACATCATTCAGACTCCACTGATCTTCAATGGCTGTCGTCACTATCTCATTGTGCTCAGACATATATAGACAACAAAGGCACAAATCCACGAAGCCTCATTTCCTGTGTTCAGGACATCCAGCAACTAGAAGAACTCCCAGTGGAGGTGAATGAAATCCTTGACCTGGGCCTCCAGTTATGTTTGGGACTTTCTGTGCTGTGAACAGACTTCAAGGCAGCAGTTTGCAACACTCCAACCGGAGTAGGTGCACCAGTCCTCTCAAACAGATAAACCCATATGCAGTTCATCTGGTGGTTATTTAAAATGATGAATACATACTTAAGAGTCTTGACTAATTATGTGGTCTACAAAACTTCCCAGTGTTCTCCTACTTCTCTTCTCTGTCCAGTTATCCTCCCAGTAACCTCCCCTTTATACTTCACTACTCCACAGTATACCAGTATTAAAAAGAACAAAAACCTTTCGTCCAAGCTGGAGAAAACAGCTGAAAACAAAAAATGATAAAAGGTTTCTATTAAGAAAGGCAGCACAGTGATTGAAGGGGATTTAAAAAGTGGAAGTTGGCACATTAAATTTAAACAAATAAACATATGCTATAGTAATGGAAGAATGAGTTGGTTTAAAGGATAAATTCATGAATATCGTCAGAAAAAGGCAAGACTTTACAGGGAACTGCATGCTTTCCTTTTCTGAACAAGAATAATGCAGTAAGTCAGAGAACTGTATGCCAAAGATGAGGCGTGAAGGTCACGTCAAACAAAAGTACAAACAAGAAGTTTTATGGCAAATAAAGAAGGTTTATGGTTGTACCGCTATTTGACATCAGGGACATAAGTGGGCAGTGTCAATAGGGGACAGAAATGTCAATGCCAGTGCAATACAAAGCCAGTTCGAGAAGCACAGGAAGTCATTGTCAGTGCAGTAGCAAGTGTGGGACAACCCCACAGGCCAGTGAACTGAGATGAGCCATAACACTCAATGTTCACGATGCCCTCTGGGGCTCTGAAAAACGACAAAACCAAATTACCTCATTATGCTTTGTCATTACATTTTCAGCCCACAAAAAGTGCAAATCAGTGTGCTTCCACCCAAATATACTTGGCAGGATCTGGAGGTCCTTCAACATCTGAGGTCTTTGGTTACAGTAGTTCTGTCTAATCAGTGGAGCAGACTCAGAGTAGGAGCTCTGCTTCACCATTTGCTTCCCATAGATACTCTGTACATATTAAATATATATTCCAACTCTGTTACAAACACAGGTACTCTTAACATTTACAGTAGTAAATAAAGCAAGACAAAAAAAAAACATCAGTAAGCCAGTAGCAGTCTTATAAATGTCAGTGGTCATTAATGCCTCTTCCTCCTTTCTTCATTGTGCTCCTGACCCATTCAGGGACTGAGGGTCAGTTTGGAGAGCTCACGCTGCAATCGCGATGCACTGCATGAAGGCAAACTCATTAGAATGTCACTGGAAGAGGCACGTTATTTGCAATTAAAAGCTGGTCAGCGTAGGGTAGAAAAAGCAAGGGAAGAGCAGTGAATCCCAGAGCTATTTCTCAGGGCCTTTTCATAAGATGTCTCAGTGGATACTCTGGTGTCCTCAAATTCTCCTCCACATGAAATTCTGGAGGCTAGAGGGCCAGACGTGTCGTCTGTCAAGCGGAGCGCTCAACATTACAGGGACAAACAGCACCTATGTGGAACACAGAGTTAAAAATAATTACAGGTCACCACAGATTAAGCTTAATCAAGTTAAGACATTAAAGTTTTCTTTAGTAATATATTGCATAAATGTACTGGTAATTCATTTCTGCATGCATGAGGGTGGATTATGAATTCCCCCCCCCCAAGTGTGCCCACACTGAAGCTGATGCGCCGGTGACATGAGGACACGTTGGGGCATACTCACAGGAGTCAGAGTGGAGGCCATGGGACTCATCTCCTGGTGTTGCTGCTCCCTGGAACCTTGGGATGTTTAATATTCAAGTTCTCGTACACCACTGAGGGGTCTTCATTCTTCCTATGGCACAAAGCATGAAAGGAAAGTCAGCCAAAGAAAAACAGGAACTTCTCAATAATATCTTCAACAGGTAACCCAGACATATTTTACCAAAGTGTTACAGGTTGTTAAGATCAGCTCATCCACAGATAAAACAGCTGCTGAACTAGTTTCTGCGATGTCCAGATCTGCAGATCCCTGTATACACAGCCAGCAGTGGCACTGAGTTTGATCACATGTGTGTTCTTCAGCTAACACAGTTTAGGATGAAGTAGGTCTGGCAATACGTGCATAGTTGCATAAGTGGTACCGGTACCTACAGAGAGGGAGGGGGTCGGGCGGTGCTCGTGTTGGGTTTCAGCTTCACGTTAGTCATCTGTGGGGTCCTGATGTTGGAGTACTCCATCTGTGGGGACCTGATGTTGGAGTACTCCATCTCCTTCATTTTATTCCTCTGAAAGATAACGTTTTGGCTTGTCACCAAATCCTCACATTAAACATCCATTATGTACAGCACACAAAATTTTATCACCTCAAGTCTATCCCGACTGCTGTGTCGCTCTAATGAAATGTGTAATTTGATACTCTGCAAAAAAAAACAGCACTTATTTTGCTAGGCAGTGGTATTTGCTTGTGATAAAGAGAGAGGGTACATCATTGTGTGACTGTCATACACAGAGAGTACACTGACACTAGATGCAGTAGTCATGGTGTTTCTTGGTAACCAACAATAATTATGTTTGGTGACTGGTCTCATAATTCACTTAGCAATGTTGGCTTTTTTGTAAATTTTCCACTTCATTTTCTATAGGTGATTGTCACAACTTCTTTTACATTACCTGGGTTTACAATTCAGATTCCACAAAGACAGACATCAAGTAAAGACCTTCCAGTGTCTGCAATGAAATCCTGGTGATGGTACTCATTAGCATCCTTGTTCTTTTGCTTGTTATCATAACTTATTATTGCTAACTAATTATTTAAATAAGTAATAATATAAGGAGAAATGCCTTAAAAGTGGCCTGTTGTTTGGATTTGAAAACACTGGACTTTTCATGGCAAAATATATACATTTGCCCAGCAGATTGTGACGTGCCTGTGTGCACCATTACATTTGAACCCATTCTAACCTGCTCTTCTTCCAGCCTCTTCTGAGCTGTGTCGATGTACTGCTGCACTGCCATGTAGATGAACTTGTACTGGGCCTCTGTCTGCACCATGCCAGAGCGCTGCCTTCGCACCATCTGGATCGTTTTGGGGATGTCAATGTCACAGTCCAGGCCTGAGGCAAAGCAATCACCAGGTATGAGTAATCCTTGCAGGCCCAGCCTCTCCTTACCCAGAGTTCATGAGGAACGTCCCAGCTCCTCAGATTGTGCCCCCCGTGCTACGTGTCAGTGTCCTTACCTTGTCTGTTAATAATGTCAATGAGGATGTCTATCACAATGATGGTTCCTGTCCTTCCAATGCCTGCACTGTAAGAAAAGCAAAGCACAGAACTATGCAGTCAGGACCTCAGAATGTATGCATGTGCATGTCTTGCCTGGTACACTTCACCTGAAACTAAATGCAGCCAGGGTGCAACAGGGAGCCACCAACCACAGGCTTCAGAATATCTAACACAAGGATGAACAACATTTACAGTACGTCTTTCTGAAGAAAATGAGACCAGTGGAGTACAATTGCAGCTCTTACCTACAGTGGACAACTATAGGCCCAGTGTCTGCAATACAATTCTGGGCTCGGTTCACCTGGTCCAAGAAGCTGAGCACCCCACCAGGCTCATTAGGGACACCGTGGTCTGGCCAGCTCAGATACTGGTAATGCCAGATGTACCTGGCCGATTCACACTAAAATGTACATTAAAAAGTATGTTTGGAGTAATTAGTGTAGGGACTTCACCTAAAAACTAATGGACAGAAACTGGTTTATTATCACAGACAAATACTATCAAGCACAAATAGTGGGCCTGGAATGTCGGGATATCCTGAGCACAGACACAAAAAAAACAGAACTATAATAGAAATAGTGTTAATTACATACATAATGTCAGACTACTTACATACAACGTCTGACTACTTAGTACTTACATGTCATGAGAGGACAAAGTAAATATAATAAAAGGAAATTATCGAAAACAGATATTCACAGACAGGTGCTGAGCATACATGTAACAGAGTGAGTCCTTAGGTGCTGTGCAAAGTGTCCATTACTTACTCTTAAATTATTGTAAGCGGTCAGCTGTGCCATAATGTAATGGGTGTATAGTGGTGCTCACCACATCCAGTCTCACGATCTCCAGTTTCCGCAGGATGTAGTCCTGTGCGGGCCTCTCGTCGGTGTTCCTGATGAGCAGCTTCCCAAACTCTTTAGTGCAGTCAATATCCGGCCAGTATCGCACGCACTTGTTCTATTACACCAACAATGACAAAAAAAAACTCTCATAATGATAAACTTTCTGTTAAAAAAATTATTATATGAACAAATAATCGGTGATGAAAAGCTGCTGTCTTTCAGATTAGTAACGAGCAACAGGAGCTTATCATTTTCTAGCCCTGATGTCATATTTCACTGCATTAGAAAAAAAAGAGAGGAGTTGAGCTCTGCCTGGCCAGGTTTGCATTGTGAGCTTACCCGACCACGCTCCATCTCCTTCGTTGTCATGACGATGACATGCGTGTTCTCCTGGTAAACCATCTCCCAGAAGTCGATGACCGTGTTCTGCAGACAGCCTTGGGTGGCGATGTAGACCTTGCAGTCGTCTGAGTACTGCCCTTCCTCATGCTTGCTCTGGAGGCCAGAGGGAGGGAAAGACCACAAAGATTATCAGTTAGGTAAGAACTTACTTGTTGTGAAGATAATCATGATAACTGTAAAACATTTGGAAAAATTAAAGCGCTGCAGTCATGATAAAAATTGTAAAAAATCACTGAACATACTGTACATCTTAAAATAGCACTCTACTAAGAAGATCATACAAGGCACAATTAACACTTGACAAAGTGTGCGTTTTTAAAATATTTCATCCAAATGTGTGGAAGGAACACATATTTTTGCACAAACACACAGCCCCCAGCCACACACACAAACACACACACACAAAAACAAGACAAGTTCTCATCTCATATACACACATGTGCTCACACAGTTTTATGGTCTATTTTGCACACTATCACAGACACAGCCAGTGATGAGGTAACACTGACCCGGATGTAGTTGGCATTGATGTAGTCGGAGCCGGGCACATCCCTGTTCACCTCTTTGAGTGCGACACGTGTGGTGTCAACTGTCATACAGGTAGATGGCTGTTAGACATGAGGCAGGACAGCATGCAGATCTACTGCACTGCAATGTGCACAGTTGTGTGTTATCCAAACCAAAGGCTGACTGGTGGCATTACAGGGTAGGATGTTCTTGTATCGATTTTTGCACTTGTTCTCAGGTCTTTGTCCTTCTTTTCTTGGGTACAGGAGTTTGCACTCCTGCTGCTGCAGAACCTGAGAATTAGATGGAGACATTTAGGGGTCATCCTGCAAGGAGGGGAGGGGAGCTCTCCGGTGGCCACAGGATCCTACTTAATACAGCTTGGATAAAATCAGAAGAATATCGTTATAGACATCGTCGCTGTGCTTATGGTTATTATCTCAGGAACACAACAGAGCAGAGGTTTGTGCCAGGACAATATCATATCTGTGTGATAAGGCTCCTCAGTAAATCCACAACTCTTCTAAAAGAAGGACTTGGATTACTACTGCATAAACTGTGGAACCCATAAGCCTGTCTATAAATAGCTCATACAAACTGCATAAGATCATAAAGTTTTATGCTTTTTGAAATCTTTTAGGGATGATAAGAAATTCCCCAGCTACTGAAATTTGCAGTAAGTGAGAGGACTGTGTTTGTCCACCAGAAAGGAGCACCCGGAGACAGCACAGCCATGCGGTTTGGATGCAGTTGAAAAAAAAACTTAGGAAAATATGTCATCTTAATTCAGTGTCCATGTGGGATAGAAGCCCTTTGGGACAGCACTGCCCCAACCAAAAGTCTAGAGTGCAGAATAGGAAACACACTGCTGCTGACCTGACAAAGCTACTTGCATATATTCATAATTTAAATCTTAGGTCTACTTACATTTTACATTTTTGGTCCAAAAGAAAGGTACAGAAGGTAGAGAATGACATAAATCTGAGAGTGAGTTACATATCTGTTCCAGTGTCACCTATTCATGAATGAAAGACAAATGCAGTTGCCCCCCCACCCCCCTTTCTTTTCTGACTTTGATCAAAGAGACACACCTCAAACTCCTCCCAGAACCCTTGTTTGGGCTTCTCTGAATTGTCCGCTACTTTGTTCAGCTCCCGCACTCGGTTCTCAATGTTGGCAGCATTGATCCTAGTAGCATTGAATGGCTTTGAAGTAAAAGAAAAGCACATTTGTTTTATAATGTCACATTATTTTCATATTACAAACATGAGGCAAATGTGAGCCTTTTACTGTTACATATTGTAACTTTTCTTTGTAATTCCAAACTAAACAGTATGTTCCTCTGTGTGTGTATGTGTGTGTGTGTGTGTGTGTGAGTGAGAGAGAGAGAGAGAGAGAGAGAGAGAGAAACAGACAGACACAGAGAAACAGAGAATAGTGGGGGTGTGTGCACGTGAGAGAGAGAGAGAGAGAGAGAGAGAGAGAGAGAGAGAGAGAGACAGTGGGGGTGTGTGCATACTGGCGCTATTCAACTGGCACCATATGGGCTGGATGTGGGTTATTTTTACAGGCCTTTTGATTGGTCCTTACTAACTAAAATATTTACAGAAAGATCACTTACTGACCCCTCAGCTGATGTGGTTTTTGTTATCTGGCCCTAGATCTGAACTACTTGCCAAGGCCTGGTGGACACCATCACTGACCTGTTTGAGGTGCACCACGATCCCACTCTTCTCCACCATGGGGTTTTTCTTATAGTGCTCCACAAGGTCTGCCAGCGTGTCAAACCTCTCTCCACCCCCGACATCATACTTGCCGTCCCGCTTTAGGGAGAAGCACAAACCATCATGAGACATGCCGCAAGTCCAACTGGGACATGGAGCCCGGCAGCGTTCACACCCCGCCAGTTCCATTTTCCCCACCTGACAGCGGATCATGACATGTGTAACCCTGGTCCTGCGCTCTGCATTCTCATGCTTCTCCTCGTGAGTAAGGACGGACAGCACAAAGTCTCCTGGCTTGCTCTGGCTCTCCCGCACTAGGAAGCTGCCTGGCCGGCCCTTATCTGTCAGCAGCTTTTCTGCATCACGCCCAGATAAGTGCCCATGGTACCACCTAATGACATTGGCATAATACAGAAATCAATCTTACAGGAGGACCTTCATGTGACTTGACAGATATGTAATGTTTAAAGCATTACTGAAGCTGCCATCAGAAAGACCTGGCTGATAATAGATATTATTGTTAACCATGCAAGAGGAACATTTACTCAGTGCCAGATGGTACCCTTCATGTATTTCTGCCCTCTAGAATATCAGTATGGAATTATGTGAAAATACACACCTCAGTTTGTTATCCCAGACATTTTTAATAACCTTACAAATTGCATTTCAAATGCAAGCTGAGTTTCTTTTTTTCATATGCTATGCACACAAGACACTGCAAATCTGCTGCTAAGTAAATATTTTTTGTATTTGTAATGGATGAAAAGTGTAAAGATGTAAATGTGTTTTCATTGTACTCAACTGCATGACAATTCATTAAAAACAAATTCACACTTTATACTTCAGCTGAATCCTACGAATGGCTATGGAGAAGTAAGAGTTTATCCACTAGATGGCAGCGTTACTCATAATAAAGGCCCAGTTTCTTCATAAAGAAGAGAATGCTAACATCCTAACCTCTCAGACGTGGGGTCCTTGCAGTTGAGTGGATATTTGAGTTCGATGATATCACCATTCTTCTCACGCAGGAGGTCCTGCTGCTCAGTGTAGTACTGCACCAGCTCTGCCAATGTGGCAAACTTCTCACCCCCATACAGGTCATAGTAATCCCCTGTGTTCTGGATCTTAATGTGGGTGACCTCGTTATTCCGCCTGCCACAGAAAACAGCAAAGAAAACACCACCAGCAGCTCATTATAAACTCCTCTAGTTTGTTGTAAATTACATAAAGTTATTTGCAATCATAGCAGATGTTCCATACTAACATACTAATCAAACATGCAACATAATGTATAACTCCTTCTTGATATTTCCATTTGTTATTCATACAGCCTAAGCAGCTACCATGAACAACGACCGTCCCGATGTAGCCATCCTGCCATAAGAGCAGTTCCCTGACCACGATGGGGGATAAACACCTCTACAAACTAACATGAGTCCACTTGCATGACAAAGGAAGAGTGCGAAGCTGAAACATCTCCCGCTTGAGCTCTGAAACGGTGCTTCACGCAGTCAACACACCAACCCTTCAGCCCCCAGAAGCCCATGTCACAATGCAGAACCACACAGTGAGAACACACAACGCTCAGGTGATGATCACGCACACACAAAGACCGGCTACTGAGACATCAGTCCCTGACCCCACGATGACCGTAGGGCACAACTGAAAACTGCTCACTTAAGCGAACAAACTCGCAGTTATTTCAAAACAAAGTGCTATTATACATTTCTCAAAAAGAGTTTTTCATGGCAAAACTGTCCTAAGCTTGACCTGATCTTCAAGAGAAATAATGGAGAGCTATTGTAGAAGGAACACTGCAGAATAAATTACTTCTTTTTGAGTAACAAGTGAAACCAGAAGCATGCCTCATAAGCTGATGTATCAGGGTTACTAAAAGATCCTTTGTTATGTTTCAAAAACAAACCTGACTAGTTACTGCAGTATAATATTACCCCTATTATTTTTATCACCTAGTTATTATTCATATGTAGGCTGCTCTGCAGAAGTTCAAGTATTGAGCTATTTCCATAATATTTTCATCTAAAGCTCTGCTTGTAGTTCTCAGATTTGTAAAGTGCAATGAGACAACTGTGTTGTGAAATGCATTACATTAAATTAACTTGAACTGAGTTGAGCTGAATTAGTCTTATAGCCATAATTATGATTAAGAAATGCTTAATCATACCAATCATACACAATCATTGTTAAAACATTTTTAAATGTTTTGGGAAACTGCTGAATAAATCCAGCTGCATTATTTTAAAATCCTTTTATATTTTTTTCCCGCAAGAAAATACATTTTAAAAACGCAATAGGTGGAGTTATATTAAAATAAACCTTTTCAAATTAAAATCTATTAACTGAAAGGAGTAACAGTAAAAACACGGAAACAATAAAACATGCATCTGGCAAATTTCTGTGCTGACTATTTTTCTACAAATGTGACACACTGGAAATTTCCCTGTTATGAACTTCATTTAAAATGTTCTGCAGACCTACACGTTAAAGAATAACTGTGTCATATTAACACTTACAAGCATGCAAATGTTATACGGTAGTATTATTTCATGCTATTGTAATTGTACAATATAACTGTAATTTAAAAAATTGCATTGGTCAGGGTAATATGCAGTCTGTTTTTTACCACATTTATTCAGTATCAGAGATTTCAACACAAAACATTTATCTGCTGGAGGACTTTGCGTCTTATTAGCTGCTAGCAACCATGTAGAAGCTTCTGTTCATACAGAATCTGTCATTTAGACACAAGTTTTAGCATTATATCCATGTGAATAAATCTCCTTAATCAGATGTATGTGAGCACTGAAACAAAAAAAGAGGAGTAGGTAACTGAAAAAAGTCAGAGGAATAAATAATACAAAAAGTCTTTATACCTTTAAAAAACCTTAAAAAGTAATCTTAAAATGTCATCCACTAAGTGCTTACATAAAAACTTGTCATTATTTTTGAAATAACAGTTAACATTACTACAGTTCCAGATATATTTCCTTGTGCTGAAACGTTCCCACCTTCCACATGCTCACAGACCGAAGGTGTGTTTAAGCGCGCACGAAAGTGATTGGTGCAGAAGTGCCACTGCAACATCCAGCTGGCGAGGACATTGATGCAGAGCGGTTGGAGCACGGATGGAGGAGGCCGTGAAAAGCCATAACTCAGTCAGAAGGGAAGGCGAGGAAAATGGCGCCCCCCCCCCCATACACACATAGATGCACACACACACAGGGCTGCAGCTGTGTTGTTTAAGGACTGATTCATGTCCGCTCTCCCCACGCATCGTTTCTACGAGGAACAGGCTTCCTGAGATACTCAGGAAGACAAACATTTCCTGTTAACGCTCTCAGCATTTCTTCCAAGAACAGCACGAGCCTTCAGGTGCTCAGCTCTGGGCTTTTTTTCCACTTGTGTGTGGTTTTGGTGAATCAGGTACATCTTGAACCAAAAACGTTTTTTTTTCTTAGCAAGCAGCATCACATGCTGAAGCTGCGTGTGTATGTTTGTAAAGCGGATGTGCTGACTGTTTTTAACACCTACAGCTCCAGAGCTTATGTGGTGGAGATAGCATTCACAGAGAACCACACACCAACACCTTCTCTCTAGAGCGGCTGCCGTGTCGGGTCAGAATTGCATCACTGAGGAGAGATAAAGGTGCACTAACTGACAGCTGTTCAATTTTGACATTACATATATAATGCACATGGCAGCCCTTTGAGGATAAAAATAGTACCTGTAGAGGCCTCCAAAGAACTGAGTAATGTGAGAGCTGGTGACTGGGCTCACTTTGTCTCCAATACTGAGTGGGATGGAGTTTTCAGAACAGCAGTAGACGGCCATTACAGCTTTTGCCAGTATTTTCCTTGTTACAATAACAATAACAATAATAATAATAATAATAATAATAATAATAATAATAATAAAATTATTAGTATTACTATTATTATTATTATTAGTAGTAGTATTAGCATTATTATTTAACCATATTAGTGTTAACCTATGACACTTTTTAGGCCCTTTCTCTGCACACACATTCTTCCACTTACAGCATGATCAGTGAACACACCTGCAAAACACGTAGCAGCAAAAAAAAAAAAAAAAAAAAAAAACAACAAGCCATGATCAGTGTTACGTGCTGGAACTTTGTAACAAATAATGTGTAAGGGGGGGAGAAATTCGTTTGCAGGGGAGAAGTAATCGGTTCAAGACAAATGGCAGTTTTGTGGGTTTGTATGAGAATATCCCAACCAATAGGTGCTATTCACAAAAAATGGTGGTTTTATGATAATATATATAGAAACTTTTAGAAAAAATATAAACATTGACTAAGGGAAAGGGACGGGAGCAATGCTAAAGCAAAGAAAATGATATAACAATACAATCTAGAAATAAAGCACAAGACGTAACTAACTGACAAATACCCAAACAAACACTACACCTAACTATACCTCCCAGACTCTGAAAAACAAAACAGTTTAAGAGTAGCATTGGCTCATTAACCTTGTGTGCTATACAAATCAACAACTATGTGAGGTGCCAAATATGAAGGGCCCATATACCTGTCCCAATTCCCCAAAAGACTAATCAGAACATCAACTTACAGCCAAAATACGACCCACAAACACATATGCAACAAACTGGAAACACCAACTCAAAATACTCTAATCTCCAAAACACCAAAAAGCCTAAGAAAAAATTGCAGAAAAACAAATACCAAAAATACAAATGATAAAATTCAAACAAACCAAACTCTAATTTCAAACCAACTCTTAACAGCTACTATATAATACTATACTACTTTCAAACTCCAACTCCATCCAGGAAGTGGCTTTATCTTCTTCTGCACTGCTGACTTCCTGTTGCTTGCTGGGGTGTTCTTTGGTCCGACGACCAATGATTGTCATTTCTGCTGTCCAATGGGCTGTCTCCTTCTCCTCCTCCTCCAGAATGGCCTCGCAAAGCAATAAAAATTACAAAGCTGCCCAGACACGTCCAGGGACGTAACAATCAGGTATACTTTGGTCCAGGGACGTAACAATCAGGTATACTTTGGCCTAGTTGTCAAGTTTTGGGGTTTAGGGTAAACGCTTAAACAAATGTATTTATACAATCGTAAATGTTTCACTGTAACCAAAAAGGGACCATTCTACCAAATGAAAGTCATTAACATGTGTGATGCCACGGTCAGGGGGTGTGGTACTCTAGGTTCATTGCAAACCCCTGCCTACACAACGACTTGGACCCTAGGCTTTCACAACTACATGCCAAGCACCTGAACCTGCCTCTGCTTTTGGACACACTTCTCCTTAGCCTCTCCTCTTCCGTTGTGTGTTCTACTGTCCACAAGAGACCA
The DNA here is from genome assembly GCA_025773905.1 of Chitala chitala. Classification (NCBI taxonomy): domain Eukaryota; kingdom Metazoa; phylum Chordata; class Actinopteri; order Osteoglossiformes; family Notopteridae; genus Chitala; species Chitala chitala. The sequence goes on along the minus strand of JABJVR010000103.1, from coordinate 6,532,358 downwards.
GAAAATAAAGCGCCTCTTTCCTGTTGCTTACATTTTTGCCCAGTTTCATCATATTCATCAACTACCCAACCCCCTTCCCACCCCCTATGATAGCACAAGGGGTGGGGGACATGGCTCCCATCCAAGGGGCCTACTCTGTCATTATATCTTCAGAGTAGTAGGAGTTCATCTCTGAGCTTACTGCCAAAGCAGTGTTCTTTATGAATTTGGAAAAAACACCACACAATCACATCATTGATAGAAGGTCTCCTTTCTCCACTGAGGATCCCAAACAGCCCATTTCTGCTCAAGGCCATATTAGGCATATCCTATACTCAATGCCAAGGTTAAAGATTCAGAAGTGCACAGAAACCGAAAAGTACATTCACATCACACAATTTGGAAAAGAACAGAAAACACAAAGTGCTTGCACTGCAGTTCCCTGTGGAGAAGAATTATGAACAAATTCAATCCTGGAATATCACATGTTCTGAGAGCATAGAGACACTTTACCAGGAACCTGTACTATTGCTTCTTATACAGCACCTGCTACAATGCTACCTTTCCTTTTGTCAGGTAAGTGGCACAAAGAAACGTTTGGTTCCCTGGTTTTCTAAATTGCCATTAAACTCGTCGGATCAAGACGTTTAATTCTTGTTGGAGGTTGTGTGATAAAACGCACAAGCACCTGAATATCTTGTGTTCACTATTGCACAATATTAGACCTTGAAAATAACTTGGATTTTGATATGATATGACCGCATAAATCACTGTAATAAACTCTAACACTGACTCAGACTGAACCCATGTGGTAGAGTATACTTTTAAGAAAAAGTTTGTGAATTGTTTTAATAATATAATTATTCAGAAAATGTGGTCTGATCTTCATCTAATTCCCAATAAGTTAAAAAGCAGTCCAAGCCAGAAAAAATAGTATTTAATTACTGAAAGAACCTCCTTTACTAGCAGTAACCTGAACCTAACATTCCCTGTATGTGCTAACCAGGCCTGCACACCAATGGAGGAGGGATTTTGTGCCATTCTGACAAGCCTATTTCAGTTCATCCATGTTCCTGAAATGTCTTGCTTGAAAAGCAGTTCTAGTTTGTTGATGTACTCGTGTGGTTCTGGATCATTGTTTTTGCATCATCAAACTTCAGCTAAGCTTCATGTGCAGTATTTCCACCCTCCTGTACAATAGCTTGATTAAATTTTAAAATTATTTTTTCTTCAATGGCTGCAGGCTCTGCAGACCTTGAGGCAGCAAAGCAGCCCCAGACTGTGATTTACCCTCCAGCCACGCTTTGCAGTTGGGATGAAGTTTGGATGTTGAATCACCAAGAACATTAAAAACTCTAGTCCTTGGTTAGGGAAACATGCCTAACTGAGGTTATGCCATCTCTTGTCCCTTAAGCCTGCTATGAATTTGTGTTCAAACACGGAATTTAAAAACAGAAGAAACAGAACTTCATGACGTATTAGGAAGAATTACAGTGTTTTACATTACAGCTTCATTTGTTAATCAGAAACCAACTTTAAAAGGCAACTTCCAACATAATTCTGACATGTTAAACTCTAATGTTACTATTTATGTCAGATGTTTCTATTGCATCGTGGCTCACCTACACAGGACTGCTCAACACCTCAATAATAAGACACATTCCTATATTACCGAACTGTTTCAAAAATCAGAACAGATGCAGAGCAGTGCAGCAGTAAAATTCTGTATGATGAAATTCTAAAAGTGCTTTTAAGGGCTACAAAGCCATGAAACAGAACAGAATGATAAATCCTCACCCCTACACAATGACTAGGTCTGCCAGCTTATGCTATTAAATAATGCAACATAAAATATATTACATTTTTATTGAATAGTTCTTGCCAGTATTGTATTCAGTTAATATTTGATGTAACCTACAAAGGTAAGATGCAACAATGAAAAACTCTGCAAATTATTTTCTACTAGGTTATTTTTCTTTTTGTGATTACAGTATTGTGTACCAATGTAATTAGTTGTTTGGGTGAACTGTTAATAACTAATGTGAAAACAATGCTCATTAATGGTAACTTTATAGTTTTGGTTAGTTTACAGTCATATAGGCACACTGTAGGACAAAAGAACTTTTAGCTACAGCAGTTAGATTACTTCTACATGATTATTTTGAAATATGTCTGAATGTGTACAAGTAGGGAATGTAGTCCAGGTGACAGCCAAGGCTCTGCTGGGCAGTCCCCATCATGTCTCACAGCTGATTGCTCCAGGGCCATGAAATCAGCTGCAGCAAGCACACCGCATTCTGTTCTTGGACAAGCGCCTCACTACTAGGAATAGCCGAAAGGGAAAACGTAGAGCGAGAGAGAAAGTCTAGATGAAGATCTCACAACAACAGCCAGCAAAGATGGTTGCAAAATAGAGCACACACTTGCAGGAAGAGAGAAGCACATATTCCTGTGGGTGAGAAGTGTGACAGAACAAGAACCTCGACTCGGGGACCGGCGTGTGGCTGCCGGGCCTCACCTGGGCTATTCTTACTCTCTGTGTCCTCTTGGGCTTTAGAAACTGCCTCAAACTGAACTGTTTTCCAAAAGTGGGCTGATCAGTTCAAATGCTTCACTGATACTTGAAAAAATCAGGGTTTTATTTTAGAATAACACAAAGGCCTATACATGACCCCATATGACCCCCTGGCAAGGCAGGGCTGGCTGATGGTGACCCTGCATACTTGTGGCGCAGCTGAGCACCAGCCAAAGACCTAACTGCTTAATTTGCCTGCCCTAAAAACTCACTCAAAACCACAGGAAGCAGCTCAGGGCTCTGTGTGGTCATCCTCTGACTGTCAGGTTACATGTGGTCACCCTCACTGACCCCACTGTCACTTTTCCCCCTTTGGCTGTGGAGTCTAACCCCAGGTGCTCCCTGCCAGTTAACTGACCTACTGCATTGCCACAATTCCCTTCTGCTGAACAGCACTTTTTTCAGCTCATTTGACAAAGCAAGGGCAGACTGAGCGCTGGTCCTGGGGAAGACTGAGCGCTGGTCCTGGGGCAGACTGAGCACTGGTCCTGGCAAACACTGTGCGCTGGTCCTGGGGCAGATTGAGCACTGGTCCTGGGGCAGATTGAGCACTGGTCCTGGGGCAGACAGAGCACTGGTCCTGGTGCTGACCAAGAAATGGTCTTGGGGCAGACCAAATGATGGTCCTGGGGCAGACCGAGTGCTGGTTCTGGGAATATACTTGTTGTGCTCTTGAAAAAGAGGTGCTCAGGAAACTTCAAGTTTTTAATTAGTGCTTGGCAAATATTATCTCAGTGTCTACAAATCTCCCATAAGCTTAACAAAAGAAAGTAACAAATACTCCAAGCCACAAAATCAGACATTGAAAAAGGGGCTACATTCCACCTGAAGCTGCTGCATAACAAGGAAGGGGTTCCTGTTGAAAAATTTCACAGCTATACAATTTTTTAAAAATCACTTAAATACCAAAGGATACTATAACATTGGTATTTTGCCTTATTTCATATAAAAAATTAATGTACTAGTTACAGTTATTTGGACCAGTTATGGAAGAATTGTGACAGGGACCAACTTTAGGTAGTTGATGAATTACATGTGGGAGTCAGAGAGAAGGTGTTCACTCCCAAAATTCAGCTTCATTGAGCTCACTAAAACTACTCATAATGCTGAATTATTACCCCCATATGTCATTTTTTTTTTTTTTTCAGTCAGTAATTTACTGGTGAAAAGGGAAGAAGCTACTGGTCAGCAGACAGTCAGGTGCATAACTAATAATCTTTTTCTATATTATAATCTAATGAAACCAGGTTCAGAAGATCCAGATGTGATGTTCATAATATGTACATTATATTCATCTTTTAAGTAAAATTAGAATAGCAGCATCAAGCACATTGGTAATGTTCAATTCAGTCTTGTATTTGTATTTGCACAAAAGTAAACAACAAATTTCAGATTTATCCAGTTCACTCTGCTGATAACTCATCACAGCAACAACCTACGGAAAGGTGGGGCTTTTGTTATGAGCTATTTAAATCAAACCAACTCTAGGATTGATTAGCCAGTATGAATCTTAAGTAGCACAGAATGTTTGATCAAGCCATCAGCCTTGTCAAATACTTAAAATGTCAAATGAAGAAAAGGCCCCACTTCATATTAGTGTCCCCATTCTTGTACTAGTTCACAACATTTCAAAAAAAAGGCCCTCTTCAGCAACACAGCAGCAATGTGTTCTCCTCAGAGACGTGCAGTTCCGGCCAGGTCCCAGCCAAGCTATGTCCGGCCTAACTGCAGAAGCTCAGAGTATTTCTGTTAGCACTGTGCATAACACTGCATTCAGTGAGTGGAAACAGAGACAGGAGAGCTGGGCGACTCTATATGGCCGAAACAGGGAGTGTCTGGTGCTCATGTAACGCTCAGGACCAAGCCCAAATCCACATGTCCCGGCAGGGTGCGGGCCGACCGCCTCAGCGTGTCATGTCCTGGGACATTCTGTGCCGATGGTGGCCCAGGAGGCTGCCTGCCAGCTCAGCAGACTCCAGGCTCACTCCCAGCAGCCACCTGCCTGACCCAAGCTAATGCCCGAGTCCTACGCTAATTGCAGGCTGGGCTCAGATTTTGGACTTAGTGCGCAATGTGTGAAAACTGCCTCTTTGAGTTCCTTCAAGACAAGCACACTCATATCCATATTTTCCATTTCATTTTCCAATGCATATCCAGTCATGTAATAAAACTGAAATGAATGGACATTGTGCAAGATAAAGGCAGAGCAGAAACAGCTCGTGCAGGGCTCAGAATTATTCACTAGACATCCACATGGCACAGCTTTCAAGAAGGCTAGTGCTAACGTGTATTAGTGTGCTCAGGGGCAGGGCACAGTGCCAAGCAGCCCTCGCAAAGAACCAGGACACCATGACATGTGGGAGCAGCGTACTGAAGCTGTCAGTGTGATTTAATGTGGAGCCGTCTTTAGGGGGGCCCTCAGGGGCCACAGCAATGGTCTGCTGTTCTTGGAAGCATACCCCTCCTGAAAAGCTACACCGCCTTTCCAAAACACATATATCCACTCACTGTCATCGCAGCAGCATCTGGACAAAGTGTCCTCTAGGCCACAGCTCCTCTTTATGGAGAACAAGGGTCCATGCATTACCTGCTCCTACCAGGGACGTGTAGCCTGTGTACAACAGGCAGTTGGGCCAGAGTGGGTTATACCTGCAGAGACTAAATTAGCACGTCCCCACATAGCCTGCCAGAGCGAGAGAAAGCCTGACCTACTTTCAGCTGTTGCTGATAATTTAGGGTTATGTGAGACAAGGTGGTTCAATGTTTCAATTATAGATCCCTTTACCTCATAGGACCTATTTTCATCCACAAAACTAATATGTCAATTAAGTCCCCAGCAGCGAGAATTTCCAACCTCAGCTACAGTTTACATCATGTGTATAATTAACCAAGCTAACCAAGTCCTCATTGTGGAGAGGGGCCTGCCTTGGCCAGAAACCTCCAAACGCCACCGGGTGAAAAGACAGTTTAGGCCACCCACTTGTCCAACCTATTCTCTAGGTAAAACCGTGGTACCAGCTATAAAGCACACAGGATTCATATTAAGCAGAGGTGGCTGGACTTCTGGATGATATCAGAGCCATGTCAAGGGTTAGGCCTGAGGGGTGGCTGTCAGTTGAGGATTTGGGTTTTGGGTTTCAGTGCTGTACAGCTGCTATGTCTGTCCTGGCTGCACTGTGGTAGCAGAGGGTGATAAGCTAAAAAGTCTCCCCTGTCATTCCAGACATTCTCAGACAGCACATTCCTGTCACACTTCAGCTTAACTCCGCCTCTCGTTTCCAACTGTCCTGATACCCAAGGCCTGGCACATGGCTGACCTCACCCCTCCCCCAAATTAGAATACAGGAGTGGAGCATTGTGGGAATACATTACAACAGACATGCAATCAGGGGCATTTACATTTATTCATTTAGCAGATTCTTTTATCCTCTTACAACTTGACCTTGACTTGCAGCATGCTTCACATACATGTTACAGTAATATTGGTTCTTTGCATGTAACCCAACCCCTTGGGGGAGCAGTGGGCAGCCACACGAGGCACCTGAGGAGCTACCGTTTGAGTTTCTTGCTCAAGGACACACCTGGCAGCTGGGCTGAGATTTGCACTGGGAGACATCTGCATCCCAGGATGATGTTCTTGTGCATTCTTTCCATAACCCTTAAGCTAGATTTACTGCTCAGAGTGCAAGCATATTTATAAGATTTTTTTCCACAAAGAAATAGATTAACACAATTAATTATGTTGTGGTTATGAAGATTTAAAATCTGTATTGGACTGTTTATAAGGTATTTTTAAATGTTAACTAGCTGAAATTGAAACTGAGGAATTTAATTTGTTAAAAAACATTTAATTTTTCATATTTCTTAAAAACATATATATTTTGTATTTTTCTCTTTCTGTTTCTCTGGGTCTGCAGTCACATTGTAGACCTGAAGTACAGAAAAGATGTGCATCTTTGTAAGTTCTTGCACAGACCAGCCCAGCCTTGTTTGAGACTAACAGATAGCTGAGTGACTTTCTGCCTTCTACATTAGTCTTCCCCAGGTTCTTGTGAACAGGAACTGAGCCTGCTTTCATCACACTGACCTCAGAATGAATGTACAGGAGGGTGTTCTCTTACTGCATTCATGTGGCTTAGTGAAGGTTACAAAAAATATTGCCTTAACACTGCTACTGCTGAGAGATAAGAGCACAGTCGATTTGTGAGGGTTGGCCTAGAAAGCCATAAACCAGCATAATGGGCAGGCAACTAATTGCGCTGATGGTCTCTGCAAGTGCTTCTGTCTAGCAACCAGCAAGTGAAGTCATTTTCAGTTGTGGCTAGTAATTATTATAATAAGTGGTGTGTATATGCTTCTCCAGTGTCATTAATATTAAGGTGTAGAGCACAAGCCTGAAAATATATATCCAATAATGATTTATCAACTTATGGTGTATGCACTTAACTGAACACATGTTCCATAAAATCTACAGCAGAAAAACTGTACCACAGACATGCTATCCACATAACTGAATTATCCCCTTATCCAGTTAACTGGACTCCACTCTATGTCAAAGAAAAACAGTAGATTAACTTTGAGAAAGTGATTTTGTGCTATTGGTATAGGCTAACCCAATTGACATACTGAAAGCAAGATTGTACAGAATACATTTTAAAATCATGGACCCCCAAAATCTGTGTTCTTTGAATTTGTTGTCTATAGAACCAAGAGTTATTAGTCCTCTTCCTCTCGTCTTGATTACAGTCTGATTAATCTTTGTTCAGGTGAAAGACTTCAGTGAGAATAAATGACAGACAGACTCCCTTCTCTAAGCAGAGGATCTGCATCGTTTGCTACATGGTCCACTAATGATGTATTTGAGAAATGGTACCCATGACCTGCTTTAAAATGAAAAACTGGAAAGGAACGAGCTGATAGGCTGGCCACAATAAGTACAAATGCTGGAGTTCCCAACCAGCCTCCAAAATCACTGTTCTCCCACACTGCCACCTATGACTGTCCATCAATCGCTGCACAAGAGGTGTGACTCGGTGGAGGTGTGTTGCTATGGCAAAGATATATGTGTATAAATACGGTTTGCTGACATCTCACTGCTCCTCTCTGAAGACAGTGTGGGCTTTTATGGACTCTGGACAAGCTACATATGCTATATCATTGCTGAATGACTGAAATTTGGTAACGTCAGAAAAATGACTTCAATCAAGCATCCTGAGTTAGCTGCTTAACAAAAGCATGTGGAAATCTGGCCCACAGGTCAATGTAATTTCCCTTTTTAGGCCCAGAGTCTTCAGGGGCTCAGGAGAGAAACAGCATGTGCACTTTTTCCATCGCTACTCAGCTGGCTATTTCTGGCTTCCTTATTCTGCTCATCCTCTCTGGCTCTTTTCATGTCTCAAAGACGATACATGTTTCAAGTCAGCGCTCATTGTCAATGCACTAAAAGAATCAACAGGTAGTTGATATACATTTTATTGCCTGTAAATTATCTTCTGGATCTTAGAAGCTGAAGATTTAGATCGCATTGGATTCTGTGCTTGTGGTGATATGAAGACATGCGAGACATCACAGTTTGAAACATGTGAATCTATGCATTTGAATCCTGTACTTCACGTAAGTCACAGACCTGGTCTCTATTATCTATGGATGACGTACTTTATGTGGATGTGTGGGTTCATGTTTGTGTGTAAGAGACAGGGAGACAGAATGAAAGAAAGAGCCCAGTGTTGAATTGCCAACACATCAGAGCATATAGTGCCTTGTCACCCATGTTTGCTAGATGAGAATCCAGATCACCTGCTCACTCTTAACTAGGTAAGCAGTTTGAACAAAATGAATGAACAAATTATGTGTGATCATAACTGACAACATTTGAACACTACAGTGAGAGCTGGTTGGGATCATGTAATAATATTTTTAAAATAAAGATGTGTACACATTAAATCATACACAATTCCAAAGTGACACAGTCATAGTTTTACACACACACACACACACACACACACACACACACACACACACACACACACAGTGGTTGACTTGGTAAATCATATTTTTTGTATGTGTTCAGATATATCACTGATTTTCCAATCTCTTATGCAGAACTACATAAATTATTAAATATGTCAGTCATCTTGTATACCGCTTCATCCTCTTAAGGGTCGCAGGGAAGCCTGGAGCCCATCCCAGAACACACACAGGGCACAGGGCAGGGGACACCCAGGGCGGGGCACCAAACCAGCACAGGGCTTCTTAAATATGTAATATAGTAATAAAATGTCAAGGTAAAAGCTTGTCTATTCTTAGTACTTTTCTGAAAGCTGTCCAAATGTCACTGTATGTCCAATATTGCAAACCCAAGCACTAGTGGCTGCTCCTTTGTATATACACAGAAAATACCATTAAATACATACATTTTTTAAAGTTCGTTTTTCAGATGTTGGCACATGCACATTTCTTTTAACTTAAAGGTAGCAAATAATGTAATGGAAAAGGAAAAAGTTTGTGATCTTTTACTTCTTGCTCAACATTTATGATTTATAAAAGTCGGGCTAAAGAGCAGCATTACTTTTTCTTTTTTTTGACGGGAAGGCCGAGTTTTGCAATTGATGTAAGTATGAGTGGTTTTATGAACCGGTAGGTATTTCAGTGAATTCTAGGCATTTTAGCGGTAGGATGAACTAAATGACAAAACACCTGAAGGAGAACAAGTTTACAACATCAACGTCTACTCATGGGAACTTTGTCCATATCTCTAGAGAATGGAAATTGTAAAACAAGCATAAACCAAAGAACGCCCACATGCTCCCCCAAATAGACCAACACAGGCACCGAGCAAAGCCAAACAAACTGTGCTTGCACAACAAAACTCTGAGAAGGCCTGAAAACAACTGGTTGCCAGTCGAGCTATTCGGCCCAACAGTGAGAATGGGGCCAGGTACCTGACAGACAGCGTGAAGTCCCCAGGGTTGCTCTTGCTGGGTCTGGCCAGGAAGCTTCCATGGACTCCTCGTGTGAGGAGCAGCTGCTCAGCCTCCATGCCACTGATGTTGGGATGGAACCACCTGGAGAAACACACAAGAACATGGCCCGCTTTAACACGCAGTGGAAAACAGGACCGCACAACCTCCGTCAGATCTCCAGACAGGTCTAACCATCTGTGTTAGCACACGTCAATGTTTCCATCCATTCAGCACCATGCTGATATCAATCTGAGAACTCACAGTAAAATGTCCATGGTGAGGCGTAGGTTTGTAAGTGGCTGCATGTAGGACACAAGCCAAAGAACAGCATTCAAACATCATCTCTTTAAGTGCCAACACTGACACAATACATATTAACGCTGCTGTTTTTTTTTTTGTCATCCCTTAATGTACTTTATGAGAAAGCATGTCATACTGGATTTCTTCTTCACTGTGGGCTTTATGTTCCTTTCAGTGAACCTCTGACACAGAGAACACTGGTTTCCACCTTCACGATGATGCTGAACGGCCAGTCACCAGTGGAGCTGGCACTGGGTTCTCTGACATACAGCATACTGATTTCTTTTGCTTTCACTCACATAGGAAGATAACAGGACAACAATTCCCAAAATAGAACAAATAAGGAAAAACTTAAAAGCATAATGTACAGTTTATGTCAGCATTCAGAAGTGGATGGGGGATTACAAACAGGCCCGGTGTCACTAGATCAAGCGTTCCAGGAATCACTGATGTGGAAGAGCAGAACCACCTGCAGCGTATGCACTTGCTGTCAGATGGCGTGTGTAACCACATGCAGTATAATGCTGGGAACATGCTTTTCAGCACTGAAAAGAGTGCACGGCGTAAACACCCCAAAGTTCCAGCAGGTTACTGCTGAGACACAAAGAAACTGCTGACACTCACAATCTGATTTCTTTCCAAATCAAAAAGGTGCAATGAAATTCCTGTATCCATGTATTCATGTTGGGAAGCAAGAACAGACAAGACAACCACAGAGCACATCAGACATGTCCGGCATGACACAAACTATTTTTAAAAAACAATACCAACGTCACACACACTTGCCAACCCTGGTGTATTTCCTGGGAGACTTCTGGTTTTCAGTACACTCTCCCTATGTCCTCCTGCAGTGAAAGTTCTCCATAATTTCTCCCAATTTATGACAACCCCCCCCCCCACTCTCCGGCTCTCATTTTGAAATCCTCCCAGTGTTGTAGCTCTCAAGGTTGGCAAGTATAATGTAACACGATCCTTTGGTTCAACACACAAACATTTTTTTTAAGATTAAAAGTAGCTGATGCTAAGGAAACATTCACACATTCATTGAGATGACTGCCTAAATGTCACTTGCAAGTGAATCACTGTGTCTAATATAACACTCATTGCCCTCAATAATTTCAGTACAGTCATAATCCACAACACGTCTTACATCAGTGTATTACAAGCCCAGTTTTCTACATTAAGTACCTAGTAGGTGGACTGTATATTTATGCACATTACCTTTTTCAGTAGCTCAATAAATAAACCAATATGATAAAAATATCAGCATAACCTAAACAGAGTAAGCCAGGTGTAAATATGCAAATGAAACTTTACAGGTTAGATTATTTACAGTGTGGCATAAAGACCACTATTATAGGTATGCAGAGAGAAAGGATCTACTGTGTAGAGTGTAAGTCTCCTGGCAGTTAAAGTTTCCTCTACAAATGTGTGATTACACACAGGTGTGGTGGCACTAAATGTACCTAAACTGCAGAGAAGATGGCACAAAGCAATTCAAAACCACACAGGCCACTTCTCCACAAATGTTTGCATTTCCTGTGCATGTCTGCACAAGACGTCAGTAAAGCGAAAGAAAGGCATCCGTCTGCTCTCTGCTATTTCAGCTACGGCGAGAACTACGACATTATGAATATCACGTGCAGAAATGTGTGGCGAAATATATGTCTGACGCACACAATTAACACAACGTGTCACAAAGGGAGAAGCCTCGGAGCTTGAGTGACAGACAACTGGAGGGCCAGTGGTATCAGATTAAATAAGCTGACAAGACTGGTTTGGGTGTGTGGAAAACAAATGCTTTGATAGAGCACAAGTGAGAAGGTGGCAAAAAGTTGATTTTCCCTCAAGTCAGCAAGCAGCGATGTTAGCGGACAAGCAGGTGCAGACTCAGCAGTGCCGTATACATGCTAGGCACACTAAAGTGACAAGAAAATTAAGAAAAATAAAAGTCTGGCTGCATCTAGCCTGTCTTTCAATGTGATGGCACAGGTTTAACAGTCTAACAGTTATCCGAGCAAAACACGACTTTAAGGTCAGTTTAATTAAAAACACAGAAATTCCAATATATCCAAAAATTATTATATTTCAACTGCCTTGAGAATAGCTCTTACATCATCGGTGGCCAGTTTAGATATTCACAAATGTTTCCCATCAACCACGTGTTTATATGGTGCACTTTTGTACTGTTTGTATTGCTCATTATAGTCCTGAATCATTTTACCCTACAACAGAACAAAAGTGGCCCTGGTCATGAAGCAATGCACGTTGGGAATTTCCAAATACCTCCCACACCACCATCAAGATATTGCAGATAGAAATTCATAGTTTCTGAAACAACATCAGTGACAACAATACTGCTAATCAAATACAGACCATACCATCAACAGGTCTGCTCCCAGGGATGAACGTGGACTATCCCACACGACGAGTCTGTATGTTTCTGAATTAATTTTATACGTTTAAAGCTTAGACTAGTTTACAGTGGTGTACATGGATCACATGGCTTAGTTACGGTGTTTCAGCTGTAAGTAAAATGAACAACTTTCTGTTCAATTAAATTTTTATTTCACATTTTAAGTGTTCTCCAGGAGCATGCATTCTGCAAACTGAAAAGCAGTGGCTAATTTGTAATTAGTAGGCCTACCTCTAAATACCCAGAATACTTTTCATTGTGGTGCTCTGGGTGAGTTATCAAGGTGAATTAAATAGTAAAAATGAAAAGTACTCTGACATGTCTCAAAATAGCTAAAGGTGTAATACTGTTTCCAATTCAGATATATATGATTATATCCAGTCATTCAGTTTACTCTCTATATGTAAATTATTATGTAAATGTCCATTTAGTTTACATTACATTATAAACAAAAAATTTAATTTTCAAAATTATACCAATAAAAATGACATTTTACAGCTATGCCTGATTGTAACTAACAGAGCTGGGGTTGCTTCTTTTTTTCTGAAAAATTCTCAACAAGCAACAAGCGGATTAAATAAAATAAGGACACTACTGTTTCTGTGCAGTTCCTCCGCATCATCTCTTGTGTAATCAGCTGACAGCTTCTGCCACCAGCAACATGGATAAGCTCCGGAAGGACAGTATGTTCTATTGAAACCCTCAGCTGACAGCTCAAAGGACTGGCCTTTACTCATCTTGCTTAGAAACTCCCATTAACTGTCACTCCCAGCAGTCAGACCACATGCTGCAAAGTGTAGCATCTCCTTACCATCTGCTGCCCACAGCCTCCACGCCAGGCACAGAGTACAGACCCACACAGCCTCCATGCCAGGCACAGAGTACAGTCCCGACAGCCTCCATGGGAGGCACAGAGTACAGTCCCGACAGCCTCCATGGGAGGCACAGAGTACAGACCCGACAGCCTCCTCCATGGCAGGCACAGAGTACAGACCGTGACAGCCTCCATGCCAGGCACAGAGTACAGAACTTTCAGAATGTATAGCACACAGAGACTTTAGACTCTAACAACATAGTCACCAGGGACTGAATACAGACCCAACAGCATACACTCCAGGCACAAGAGTACAGACCCCACAGTGTAGTCACCAGGCACAAGAATACAGACCCCACAGTGTAGTTATCAGGCACTGAGAACTGACCTTACAGTGGAGTCACCAGATTCTAAATATAGACCTCACAGTATTGACAGTTTTCATGTGACATCACATTGCCAAGAGGGAGCAGGCTCTGCTATTTTGGAGGTTTACCCAAGTTGAGGTCACATAGTGATTAAATATTGGAAAGCCATTCTTGACTGTTGTTTAATTCAATACTAGTGTTTTTCAATACCAGGTTAATTATTACAGAAGTATAGCCAAACATGGTAGAAATTATTTTTACTTTATAAACCAGTTTGGCCAGTCCAGGAATTTCACCAGGATATAAATTTATATCATGTAGATAAGTTTTCATACAATGACACAGAAATCAGACTGTAATGGGTTTCGAAAACTTTTAAATCCTAAAAACCTAACTCAAACCCTAGAACTCTAATGAAAATATTAAAACCCATTTTTGGAATAAAACAGCTCAAACATTTCTATTATTTATTCTATTTATTGATTACTTCAGGGACCATACACAAGCAAGTCTGTGTCACATCCCATAATTAGAGAAACACTGCTGTAAAGGACTGCTATTAATGACAAAACTATGATTATGCTATACTTTATTTAATGTGATAAAAGCATTCTATGCATGAAGAAATATTACAAATCCCCTGAACAACAAATACATAAACCAAACGTTTGGTTTTAATGATGACAAGGAAATTGAACATGCTGCTAAATGAAGAAGACCAGTAAGATTGGTACCAACATTTAGTCTACTTATGACTTGCAGTGTGCATATATTTTTCTTCAAATTGTACTGAATTGATTTTTCTGTCATTTTGTATACGTGTGAGTTTCCTCCCCCAGTCCAAAGACATGAAGGTCAAGTGAATGGGGAAATCAAAACTGCCTTTTGTCATCCTGACCAGGGTGTTCTCTGCCTTGTGTGCAGTCATGTGCTGGGTAAATAGTGGGAGGGATGGATGCAAGTCTAGGTCTTTTAGTATCTGTTGTTTTTAGCGTTTGTTAGCTTGTGGTGTGATTGATAACATATAAAAGAGAAGATTGTGTTTGGTATAATTATTTCATATAGAGGTGTGTTTAAAGTATTGTCACGTGTACTGCCTTTTGGGCATGAAATGAAGTGCTGTGCAAAACTGCATGTTGGGTTTTGAAGAAAAAAAAAAAGTGTTGCATCTTTAAAATGCTCATTAGAAATTAAACAAAAACGTAATACATCAGTCAGCTAAATGACATGTGTCAAACTCAAGGCCCGCGGGCCACTACCGCCCCGGCGTACAATTATAGCCGGCCCGCGAGATTTTATATATCTTTTTTTAATGGCCGATGCGATATAAACCGCCGATAACACACAAACTACAAACCCCATAATGCAGCAACAGCTGCCTTACCGAACGATAGGCTACCTGCGATCATTCCGCATTATGTCACATCAATCAAGCGTCTGTTGATGTATACAACCTTAATTTCAAGTCAAAACTAGCCCCCAACAATGGCCAAGAGAAAAGCTGATTCTGGAAAAAAAAGAGCCTTTTTTGTTTTGATTCGTTATTTTAACTTTCACTTAAACACAACTTTTACTTAAAAACACATTTTTTATGTATATTTTCAGATTTTTGTTGCAACATGTTCATATTTTGAATTTGTATTATTTTTACAGGAGATATTTTTATGGAGAGCAAAATATTTTAAGTTTATTTATTTTGAAATAATACTGTATCCTGTTTGTTTCGATTCATATTTATGTTCAAAAAACATTTAGTTTCAGTCTACTCAAAAAATGTTTATCCTGTTTGGTCCATGACCTAAAGTGTGCTTTGAGTTTTGGCCCCCTGTGTGACTGAGTTTAACACCACTGAGCTAAATCGCTACCACTGAAGTGTGTTCTGAACACACTTTTTGCATGTCACTGTGTTTCCCACATAGACAATCTCAGCAACAACTTCATATCATTTGTAACTCTCAGAAAGGCTTAACTACTGCTTGTCTAACAGTAATCTGACTTTTACAGCTTTCAGGTTCAGGAAACAAGTTTTCTAAGCTGTAAAATACATTTTGGTGGTAAATGTTCAGCTACAGCATTCATAAAACTATCTGGCAGCCTTTTGTAAGAGATGCCTCCTCAGTCCCAGTATTTATATATTTTTTAATAAATAAATATAAAATAAAAGCTCTCCAGTTTTATTTCAGCCTAACTTACATTGCTAGCTTGTCTTAGTTTTGTTTACTGTAAAAATGTTGCTTGCATGCTGTACACACTACTGTATTCCTGCCTGTCATGTTTCAGTGTCAGCATTGAATCTCTAACTGACTGCTACCCTGTGCCTCAGTGCCTCTGTGCCTGGCGTGAACATTACGGGGTGAGCTGCACAGCGTGAACCATCAGCCCACAGTCAGACACATACCTGTCACAGGCCGACCCGCTAAGCATAACTGCCTGCCCTGATAGACAGCAGAACACATGTCCAGCGTTCCTCCTGCCTACACTGTGTGCACAATTATTGGGCAAATTGTATTCCTGAGGATTCATTTTATTGCTGTACACATACGGTGCTATCAGTCAATCTTAAACGTTAAACCTCAAACCTGAATGCTCAAGAAAGGAAGAGTGAGTTTTGGTTTTCTTATGGGAATATACAAGTGTGCACAATTATTAGGCAACTATTAGTGTGCAAAATTATGCAACTAAAGGAAAAACTAATTTTTCCCTCATCTCACTTTATTTTCAATTATATGAGTAAACGTCACAAATAAGCAACTCAAAATTAACAAATAAACACTTTTGGCATGTCAAAAATATTCAGTGCTCAGTATAGCAACCCTTCTTTTCAATAACTGCCATGAGCCCTCTATCCATGGAGTCTGTCAGTTTCTTAATCCGTTGACCATCAACTGTCCATCCCAAACAGTGTTCAAAGAG
Source organism: Chitala chitala (assembly GCA_025773905.1). NCBI lineage: Eukaryota > Metazoa > Chordata > Actinopteri > Osteoglossiformes > Notopteridae > Chitala > Chitala chitala. The sequence continues at coordinate 6,516,031 of JABJVR010000103.1, read as the reverse complement.
GTGTATTGTCTTTCCTCACTGTAATTCTCATGTTTAAGAAGAGCCCACAAGTTCTCAGTAGGGTTTAAGTCAAGTGTGAAAGGGTGCCAAGTCATTATTCTGTCATATTTGAGGCCTTTGCTGGCTATCCAAGCAATGGAGTACTTGGATTCATGTGATGGAGCACTGTCCTACATAAAAATCATGGCCTTCAATGATGCAGACTTCTTCCTGTACCACTGTTTGCAAAAAGTTTCTTCTAGAAAACTGAATTTCCAAACCTACTGTCAGTTAATTCCATCTTCAACCCAAAAAGGTCCAACTAGCTCAATCTTAATACCAACACTCCTCCTGCACCTTGCTGGTGTCTTAACCGAAGTGTCCATTATATATCAATGTATAGATCCACTCACAGGCCCATCTGTCTGGTACTCTCATTTTATATGTTCATAAAACTTCTGAAATATATTCAGATATTTCTTGGCCCAATATTCATGTTTCAACTTGTCAGTCTTGTTCAGTGGTGGTCGTGTTTCAGCCTTTCTTTCCTTGGCCATGTCTCTGAGTACTGAACACCTTGTACTTCTGGGCACTCCAGGTAGGCTGCAGTTCTGGAATATGCTGGGGCTGGAAGAAACTGGGTTCCTGGTACCTTCATGTTTTATTCTTCTCAAGTCTTTTGCAGTTAATATGCATCTTTTCTTCTCCACACGTTTTTTGAGACCCTGATGACTATTTGCAACAAAACTGGTGATCATGCCTTAACAGCTTGGCTATTTGAAGAGTGTTGCATCCCTCTAAAAGGCATTTTACAATTTTTGAGTTTTCAGTGTCAGTTAAATATTTGGCCCATTTTACTTGAAAGAAAGAAGCTAACTAATAATTATGCACACCTGGATATAGGGTGTTAATACCTTTAGGCCACAACCTCCCTCGTTACACCAATACATATCTCCTGGGAATGATTAAATTCAATAAGCATTGCAATTTATATAGCTTGGAGTTGGAAAAAATGCATAAAAATAACAAGGTCAAAATACTCACTTGCATAATAATTGTGCATGTAGTGTAATTCTGTTTTATACAAGACCAACCTTTCCAGAGCAAACTGGTTGGTCTTGGACTCCCTATAAGTGTCAAATTTTGTTTCTTCTCCTCTTTGTTTTCTGGCTTTTTTTTTTTTTTGCCATATTGAGTATCTAATATTAATTGTGTGACTAACTAATGATGTTATTACGTAGTTTATAATGCTTTTATTATATCCATATTAAATGCCAGAAGGGATACAAACACAGAATGACACTGCTACTAAAATTATTAAGTTAAAATGTTGAAATGTTATACCACATATATCTTAATTGTAGCTCAGCAATATTTATTGAAAAAATTTAAGACAATCATATGGTTTTTTTTTTTTTTTTAACTCAACCTAATAAACTGAATAAACATGCAGAGTGCTTGAAACTTCATGTTATGTATATTCTTGAAACACTTGGCATTAGAAGGCAAGGCAAGTGTCCTGCAGGTTTTTAAGCTTTTGAAGCAATCACTTCTTTGTGGTACCTGCATGTGCAGGTCCCGTGTTGTCCAGGTGTCAGCATGCCATCTCGGCATTGGTCAAGGAAGGGGATGGAGGAGCAAAGGTGTGTAAAGTGCAATATTTGGTACTGTGGGGGCTGTCCTAGGTTGGTTAAACACAAAGAAGGGTTCCACTCTGGACTTGTACGTTATTCACTGCACGGCCTTAGCCTTTAAGGTGCTCTCAAGGCAGCGCAGTCAGTAATTGGTTTTTTGTATAAAGGTAGATTTAAGTAGATATTTTATTTGCATACAGAATAATCCTTATTCATTTTTGAAACACAAGCATATTTCTTTATAATATATTAAAAGTGTGGAATTTTACACCTTGCAGTTTCTGTCCATACATGTGTAAAAACAATACAAAAAAAATATTGGCAAAAATCCACAAAAATGAATTATCGTAGTCAACGTTGACATATCATACTATGCACATTAACTGCGGCTTGCATAATAAATCTCGTTTCATAGCATTAATTTACGTCAGGCGTTCACTATTTACATGTGGCTCTTGCCAGCGGAAAATAAGTGCAGAAGTGAAAAGAACAATAGAGAAAAACGCACACAGTGATGACTCAGTTTTGACTGTAGGTAGAGAAGACTGAATCATCGCTTCTTGGAATAATTCTTTGTAACTGAATATTTTAGAAATGGAAACATTGTTTCGTCCCCCCTTCCCCCATGTATTTGTGATTCAGAGTTGTGCTACAACACATATGCAGACAAAATGTAGCATTAAAGACCTACAATTTAAAATTATGAAATAATGTCGTAACTCGCAAGCGTATATAACTGTGAACGTAGTAAAGCAGGCATACATGTCCACCAGAGGCGGCGATCGATCCGGCCATTCGGGGTTTTAGCCCCAAATATTTTAAGCTCAGCGCCGAATATTTTCGCCTTGAAAAAGGAGGGGTTTTACAGTAAAGCAACAAAAAAAGCCCCAGGCAAACTTGACTTAGCCCCTGATCTTTTCAACAGCTAGAAACTTCCCTTGATGTCCACGGAGAGATGTGAAGCCTGAGAATATGAACACGCCACTAGCCATGACAGTTCTATCCCTCAAATATTGCTGAGGTTGTTCCTTTAGCTTTATAGTCCCGTATATTAATAAATGTATGAACATGACCATTAAATGTGGTAGCCTTCTTCTCTGTGGTTTTTTGGTTTTACAGTAGAGTTCTGTAAACACAAGGGTCTCATATTTTTGTATTGCGGACGGGAGCGGGCGATAGGCAGGCCAGTGTGGGCGGGAGAGGGCTATACAAATGGGGACAAATGTCGCACAATAACACACTAATGCAGAATTTATAACAGTAACGAATTAAAACTACCTAAATTGTAAATGTATATATTATCATTTATTTATAATATAATACAGGTCTTGTTAATTATTACACAGTCACTCATTAAGGAACGGAACCAAAGACGCTAAAATCTATGAGAAAGTTTATTTGTAACAGTTATTATTATTAATAATAATTATTAGTAGTATTATTATACTACAGGCTGTCATGACATAGGGAAGAATATATTTCTTATAGAGACGAATTCACAAAGTTTGCGTAAAACAAATTGCAAATAAACTTTCCGTATCACTCGACAGCGTAATTTTCTATTGACTATAGTACAGTTGGAGACAGCTGGATCACCGGACCCACGCTGTTCTTCAGTGATGCTTAAACTCTCCTCTATAAACGAAGTCTCTTCTCTCACGTTCACATTTTATACACGTTCGTAATTATGGGCTGCAGTATCTGCGATTACATTTCTTTAACGGTTTGTTTAACTTTAACGTTATTTAAATTTATATAGTTTATCAGGATGTTTGTCCGACTTTTTAATTATACAGTATGCTGTTTTGTATTTTTACTCCCATTTCGAACTCTGTGCCATCCGTTTCCAGCTGAGAAAAAAAACTATTTTTTACATTATTAAAAAAATGTGTATGCATGCCATACATATCTGCAGGTAAGGCCAGGACAAAAAGGTTTAAGTGCGAGTGTGCTTCCGTAGTAGGAAGTTTTGTGCGTGGTCCGAGCAGGGGGCATAATAATAATAATAATAATAATAATAAACAACAACAACAACAATGAATGAATGGATGAATGAATGAATTCAGTAATTAAAAAATGCGGACTTGTTGCGGTTTTAATTTGCCAAATTTAATGCGGGTGTGGCAGGGCATAGGATTGAATCTTGCGAGTGCTGACCGAAATTATTATTTTTTAAATCGGCCTGTGCAAACCTCTAGTTTTCAGTTGCTACCATTTCTATTAAAGGAAACTTTGTATTTCCTTGGCCAGTCCTTACACTTCCTGCATTACACAATAGTTTACTCTCAGATCCTGCCATACTGCTTCCATTATCCATACAGATGTAGTACTCCACTTCTCCATGCACAGACACTTGTCTTCTCCTGGTTGTCTCTAGTTCTTCCCTTTGCCTTGGTCTTGGTTCATTGACAGATCTTTCCTGACCCTCTGTAGCTTCTCACCAGATTTTTCTACACCTGTCCCCTATTCCTTGCATGCTTCATCCAAAACTGTCTCTTGGTTCTCACTTGGTACTTCTCTGACTTTCCTGCAGGTCTCTGTTTGTACTTCATGGGTTCCAGAGCAAGGAAAGTGAAAAATGTATAGTACTGTAATGGTAGGGGAAGCCCAGCAGGCTCCAGCTGTGCTCTTACATAACGGTCCCCAGGTTCAACACCAGTAACTATTAATAGACTTGGGTCTTGTGACAAAGGAGGATATACTTAGACCCTGCATTTCTGCTCTGATGCTTTTCCAGGGCTATCTTAGTCATGGACAAGCCAGAACGTGTGCTTTCTGGACACACTACTGATATTTTTAGCATCCCAATAGCAGGTCTTTGGTCACAGCCCCACCATGACCAGCACATCTTATTCTGGGGTTAAAATTAGAGCAAGGCCAAGTGATATGGCTTCATAGCCCTCATTGCTGCCAGCTCCACTTCAATTCCAAATGGATTATAATGCTCTAGAAAAAGAGGAAAATGTGAGTAACTCAGCCAACTTTTGCAAAAGAATACAGTGCAGTAGCGTATCTCAGCAATACAAACTAAATTACATTTTAAATAGTTGGAAATGTACTGTATTCCAATTTAAAATTATTACACAATTACTGAAGACCTGATCAGTTCTGTTTCCCTCGGATATTTTAAAAGGCATTAAGATATCCTCTGTTATTCTCTTTTGGAACAGGTGTTGTTTTGTAATCATTTTAAGCAGGTTGTTTTCAGTGCATAGTAAGCATATAAAGCACCAGTGAAAATGCCTCTTTCATTATTTCACCTTCAACTAGAACAATCATATCTGCTCATCTCACTGCATAATATTTGTGCAAAAAATGATTTTTGTTTCTTTATAGTTTAAGCCATTGTGAAAGGGTCAAATGGTAGTCTTTATATATGTAGTGAATTTAGTTACATTTTTTTTTTATTTAATCACCTATACCAGAGGTGAACAACCCTATCACCATTAACCACAAATGGTACATTTCTCAGTGTAAGCACTTTGGATACAAAATATTAAATGAATGGAAGATGTTATTTAGATATTGTACTGTGTATCTTTTTTAAGTAATTATGAATAGTAAAAAATGTACATTTAGAGTAAATTTGTTCAAATGGTATTTCTTACAGAATGACGTTGAAAAATCAAAGTAACTCATGTTGTTAAAGGCTACAAAATGGATATGGTTGCGGGGGTCTGGACACCAGTACCAGGAAGCACGGGTAGTAAAACAGATCACTGGACAGGACATCAAGCCATTGTTGGTCTACATACATACTAGTAACCCAAGGGCAGTTTAGAGCCCAGCAGCTGCCATGTCTTTGGACTGTGGAAAAAACCTGAGCACCCCAAAGAAAACGCAGTAAAACTAAAATCTGCGTGCTGTCAATGTCTGTGTCGGCTTTTGTTCTTTTTTCTTTCGTTGTTTTTATTTGCTTTATTGCTATCTTTTCAATCTGTGGACTCTCTATTAACATATGATCATGTTACTTTACTTAACATTTGCTCTGCTGTTGAGAGGCTACCGTTCTTTAGTCCGCAAACTTACTTATCGACGAAGCTGCCACCATTGTTTTCAAATGTGCCAACCTACCTTTGGCGCATCCCGCCAGCTGAATCCAACAAAAGACAACACTGTCACCTGTTGTGGCAGAGGAGGAGGAGTGCTTTTGAAACTGAATATTTACTTCAGGTCACCATCTGCACAGTCTTTGCTGTTTCTCCCAAGAGTTGCTGCTGACACGAGGCGAGGTTCTCCATTATCGTTACTTGGAGATCATCTGCGAGCCTGGGACACCGCTGCCATGTTATCCACCACCAAAGATTTATAGATGGAGTCATAACCAGAAACATCTCTGCTAAACTGGATTGTGCTCCTTGCAATCCAGTGGCTCAGAAATTGACTAGAATGGCTCTGATAAATGCGAGATCCATTAGATACAAGTCTTTTATTTTAAAGGATTATTTTATCTCCTGGGAACTGGACTTGGTCCTGCTGACTGAAACTTGGGTAAAATGCCTTTTCTGAACTCCTTCCCTCTGGTGGCTCTGTCTTTAGTGCTCCGCCTACTTCTGGTTGAGGGGCAGTTTGGCTGTTGTGTTTAAAACATCTTTAATTGTAAACCTGTATCTTGAGCCAAATATCTGAGTTTTGAACTTCAGATGTTCATTATTGACTATTCCCATATGTTACTCGCTCTTATTCATCGTTACCTAAATACTGTTCTGATTTAATTTGAGAATTTTCAGATTTTTTGGCTGCTTCAATTTAGAAATATGATAAACTGTTGATTTGTTGGGATTTTAATATTCATATGTTGCTTAAATAAACAATTGGCTTTAGATTTTAAGAATTAATTTACTGGATTTGTTTGACCTCACACAGTCTTTTAATGTCCCTATGCATTCGCAATAACATACATTAGATTTGGTTATTTCACTGGGCTTGTAGCTCTCCATCAGGGATGTAGGTGACTTGTGTTTTTCACATCACTTTCCTGTGTTATTTGAAATCGCCACTCCCGAAGCCCCTAGTAGCTCCAATTTACCTGCTCGTTTATGGTGTCCTAGCTCTACTTCAACTCCTGGAATGTTCTCAGCTGCTTCTATGGGTACACTGTTACCCATGTATGATGGCTGGGATTGCTGTCTGAGCCCCAAGGATTTTGTCTTTTCATACTACATATTCGACTATACTGGACTCTGTTGCCCTTGCTAAGCATAAAGCTCTGAAACCGTTTACAGACCCTTGGCTGAACAACAATACTCGTGCTCTTTAAAGACGTTGCAGGCAAGTGGAATGCAAATGGAGGAAGGACAGACTTCGTGTTTCCTTGGGATTTCTAAGGGACTGTCTGAAGGATTATCAGGGTGCAGGGAAAGCAGCTAAATCTGAGTTTCTATCGAGGATGATCAATAACAATTGTCACCTCCCTAGAGTTTTATTTAAGAAAATTAATTCTGTAATGCATCCCTGTTTAGTTGGTCAGTTAAATAATAGTGTTGAGACTTCTGAGAAATTTCTGAAGTTTTTTGTTGATAAAATGAGCTTCAGCGAGACATTGCATTGCTGTCTCTGTGTTCTCTGAGGCGCAGTTTTCTCCTGCCATTTTCGATCATTTTGATCCCGTTTCCCTTTCTTCTCTCTCCGAGATAGTTCAGTCTATGAAGTCTACACTCTGTTCTCTGGATGTGGGTCCAGCTTGGCTGCTGAAAGAGGTTTTTGGTACTGTGGGCTCCTGTCTTTTAGCCGTTGTCAATGATTGGCTCAGGTTAGGGAGTACCAGATGCTTTTAAACATGCTGCAGTCAAACCACTTCTCATTAATCCTCATCAATTTCAGACGTTTCACATTTGCCTTTTCTCTCCAGGGTTTTAGAGAAAGTTGCGTTTCATCTACTACAGGATTTTTTACCTGACTTTTATTTAGGAGAAATTTCAATCTGGTTTTAGATTGTGACACAGCAAAGAGTCAGGCTTGGTGAAAATCCACAATGGTGTTATGCTGGCATTAGATGCCAGAAATCCTGTTGTGTTGGTTCTGTTAGACCTCTCAGCAGCTTTTGATACGGCAGATCATGGGGTTCTTCTCACATCTCGAGTGGGACTTCATCATTTCGGTATCCCTGTCTTGTGGGTTTGATACTCTGTCCTCTTTTATTCTCTTTGTATATGTTACCTCTGGGTGCTATTATATATCAGTACAATCTTTCCTTTCACTGTTTTGCGGATGACATTCAGTTGTATTTGCCTTTGAGACTGGGAACCTCTAACCTGTTACAGTTATTGACTGACTGATTAAAGGACATTAAGCATCAGTTGTCATTTTTTTTTTTTTTTTCCTGAATGAGCATAAATCTGAATATATTATTTTTGGTGAAAGTGGTGCACAGGATAATCCCCCCTAGAGTAGAATAGGAGTTAACTTCATATCTTAAAATAGATGTTAAAAATCTGGGTGTGATTTTTGATTCTCATTTGCGTTTTGACAAGAAAATAAATTCAATTGTTTGGATAAGCTTTTTCCAACTTTGTTTGCTGGTGAAGGTTAAACCATTTCTTTGCCAGTGGGACTTGAACAAAGCTAATTATGCATTTATTAGTTCACCATCTTCAGCTAGACCAAAATGCTACAACATGCGTTTTAACCAACACTTCCACTAGTGCTCATATAATTTCTGTATCCACTCACTTCACCGGCTCCTGGTACGTTTTAAAATTCATTACAAACTGCTACTTTTGTTTTTAAAGCCCTTAATGGTCTGGCGCCATCATATTTATCTGATCTGGTTACTTTAAGTGACCACAGACGCTCACTTAGATCAGCTGCTGTTGAAAATTCGCAGCTAAAAACAAACACTGCACGTTTGCTGTGGCTGCACCTAAATTATGGAACGCCTTACCATCCGATCGACGCTTAGTAACTGTGTTCTCGCTTTTCAAAAATTAAACTAAACTAAAGACTTATCTATTCACTCACGGTTTTGACATTTCGTAGTGTTCACTTTATTTTTCTTATATGTTTTGTAATCTCACCTAGGGCTGGTTGTTGTTACATGCTATATAAATAAAGGTTGATTTGATTTAAAACTAACGATAAAACACGAAAATCAGATTGATGGCTAATTAGACATGAACAAACATAAAACTTGCCATTAAATAGACTAAACACACAAAACGGCACACTGTACAAATCAGCCAAATAGCCTAATAAAATTAAATTAAATAATGGTCACCATAACTAAATTAAAAGGAGATTAAGCGTGACACTCTAAGCCTTAGCCACATGATTTATAGCCGCTGTACATTTGCACTTTTTTACATTAATCATAGCGAGCTAATGGACCTTGGTTGCTGCTGTCAGTAGCAACAGAAAAGGACTGCCAAATGTCCAAGTTTCCATTAAGTAAAAGGTCTTGCACTCACTCTTGTAAGTCTGTTTCCTCTGCTGTAAATGCTGTGTCTTTAGCCCCTGTAAACAAATGATCCATTAAAAAAAAAAAAAAAAAAAAACTCAAATTCTCAAATTACTGCTAGTTGCGAACAGTGTGCTAAACTGGGAAGATATGAAGTAAAAATTATACTCAACTAGTTTAGCTTTTTGAATGCAAGAACAGCCAAAAAGGTAAATTATCCTGGAAACTAATGCTGCAGAAAAAATAAACATCTATGTTGGACAATGTTTTCCAGATTATACACTTAATGACAACAAATCAATGTTTAGTAGGGCACAGATGACAGCATAAATGACAGAGTCAAAGGAACAAAGTCATTTGGCCATCTTTAAAACATGTCAAGTAACACGAGGTTTTAAAAGTCAGTAAGCAAACACAAAGACAAGCAATCATCTCTGAGGTCATGAGAAATCATGTGTGGTCATCTGAGGTCATGTTTGTCAATTAGCTATAGCTAAAATAGCTAGATGACCTCATTAATTAGCTATAGCTGAAAAGGCAGTATGTACATGTTGCCTATAAACGTGGATCTGACAATTAAAATTTTGATACTCATTTTGATATTCTGGGCTGGGATTTGGGCTGGGAGGCCTCCGCATCCAAGCCTGATATTCTACCCACTGAGCCACGAGGCCACCATATATAAGTCAATGAAGCAACATGGTGCAACTAGCACAGTTCCAAAGAGGCCAAATATTTTGTGCTCAAATTTTAGGCAAATCGATAAGTGTAGGAGCAGCACATAATGTTATCAGTCACAACATTATGACCACCTAATACTGAGTAGGTCCCCCTTTTGCCACCAAAACAGCCCTGACCCATCAAGGCATGGACTCCACTAGACCTCTGAAGGTGTGCTGTGGTATCTGGCACCAAGCTGTCAGTAGCAGATCTTCAGTTCTGTAATTGGTGAGGTGGAGCCTCCATAGACTGGACTTGTTTTCCCAGCAAATCTCCCAGATGCTTGATTGGACTGACATCTGGATACTAAATTTGGAGACCAAGTCAACACCTTGAACTCATTGTTATGTTCTTCACACCATTCTTGAATTTTCGCCACTGCTCTCAAGGAATTCCACAAAGGGGTGTACTTGGTTAGCAACAATGTTTAGGTAGGTGGTAAATGTCAAATCCACATGAATAGCAGGACCCAAGGTTTCCCAGCAAAACCTTACCCAAAGCATCACATTGCCTCTGCCTTCTTCCCATAGTGGATACTGGTATCATCTCTTTCCCAGCTAAGCAATGCACACGCACCTGGCCATAGTGTAAAAGAAAATGTGACTCATCAGACAAGATCACCTTCTTCCACTGCTGCGTGTTCCAGTTTGGATGCTCATGTGCCCATTGTAGGTGCTTTTGACAGTGGACACAGGTCAGCATGGGCACCCTGACCAGTCTGTGACTTCTCAGCCCTAGATGCAAGAAACTGTAATGCACTGTGTTCTCACACCTTTCTATCGAATCCAGAATTTACGTTTTTAGCTATTTGAGCTACAGTAGCTCTTCAACTGGATTGGACTACACAAGCCAGCCTTCGCTCACCATGTGCTTCAATGAGCCTTGGCTGCCCATGACCCTGTTTCCGGTTCACGGGTTTTCCTTCCATGGACCACTTTTGGTAGGTCCTGACCACTGCAGACCAGGAACAATCCACAAGAGCTGCAGTTACAGCTGTATCCAACCCCAATGCATGGTATGATGAGTCATTTTTAATGCTTTTTCCAACATCTAAGATTTACATTTCAAGAAAACTGAATGTCATTAGGTCCAGCTTTTGTTCTGTATTGTCATAAAATGTAATATGAAGCCATGTTAGAGCAAAGACACCCTTTGCCTTCAGAACAGCTTCAGTCCTTGGAATGCTGTCATTCAGGTCCTGAACTGTGTATACTAGGATGTTACACCATTCTTCAGAAAGACATGCCTCCCGTTGTTTAACGGATGAAGGAAGTGGAAACACTGCTCTGGAATTTCCCATGAAGATTCAATGAAGTTTAGCTCTGGTGACACTGGGGAGGCCAAAGAAAGTGTGAGACTTCATCCTGGCGACATGAAACTACTCTTGAATATTTTAATCACATGGGTGTATTGTCCTGCAGTGTGGGAGCATCAAAAGGGGACAGACTATGTAGCTTATTCTTATTAGGATTAATATATGCTCAAGAGTTTAATTTCATCTGTCCCTTTAACCTCTGTGTACAGGCCGACTGCATTAGCTGCATGAGTAAAAACCCAAACAGGAAATGTTTTTTTTTTTTTTTAAAGAAGGCAATCATTTATGTCCTTTCTGTGAAATCTTAAGGAAGACATATTGTTGCATACAATACAAATCACCATGCTCTCAAATAAACTAAGGAAAATTACAAAAACGTCAATATATGACATTTAAGTAGAAACCCATCTTAAACTTATGGTGTAAAGCTTCGGTTAAGAAGAGAAATTATTGTGACTCCATTGAGTCTGCAAATATCTCCAAAACCAAGTATTGACACCTTTTTATAAAATTACATGATTACATTTTCTTGGCCATCTTGGTACTAACTGACTTCTGTATTACCTTTGAAAATACCCATGAATTACTAGTGTTTCAGAGTATAATTTCCATTCATATTGCTCTAGTTATTTACTCATATTTATACTATGTCTCCAGTACACAAGATGATGATAACCAGACAATAATAGTTCCCTACTAATTATATGGTAAAATGCCATGTGGCATTTACATAGAAAACCTAGGCTACTTCCTTGTCAAGCACATTTGCAATGCAGTGGATAGAAGTGCACAAATTAGTCACGCTCAGATTCAAAATAAGAGAATATGTAGTGAAAATTACATTTTAAAAAAATGCTATTGTTCATGTATCATAATCTCACTGCAGATTTTCAACTGCCCACTGTTCACTCAATGTTTTAATAAAATAACTTCAACACTAGCCAATTTCAACTGTGTTCTTACATTTACAGTTGAAACAGTGATCTCTCATTACTGTTTTAAGACCCTCAGCCCCTGAAATGAGTTAGCTTGTGCCTGTTCCAATGTCATTATTCATTATCAAACGTCCATATCCCATTTTTAATCTTCTGCTTCCTCAATAAAGCCAAGGTTTTAAAGTGCTGCTAAATCACAGTGCATTAGTGATGCATCTATGTCATCAGGACTGATTCTTCACATCCATACTGATTATGCATTTTTACAGTTTCCAGTGCTTACTAATGTAATAATTACATTGGTTAGTGTTTTCAACAGGTTTAGCCAGTGTTTTAGATCATTTAAGGTAAATTCATGTATAGCATGTTACATATTGTATGCACCTACACCTCTGCCACAAGTCTTTAATTGCTTAGGTTCTCACTGCTGTGAAACCTCCTCTGTTAACTCATCCATCATGCTCCTACCCATGCAGAACCAGAGAACACATCACATGATGTGTTAAAATGCAAATGCCCACAATGGATACAGCTTTGACTTCACCCACATATTTAGGTTTAAATTATAAAATGTTAAAACCTTCAATGACAGGAAAAAAACATCTGCTTCAAAGGCTGTAAGCTTGTCTTTTAGGAAACTAAATGATATAAACAACTGGCAAAAATATAATGAAGAGGTGACTCACATATTCCCTCAGCATTGAGTGTCATCAGGCTACACTTAGCTTTGTGAAATAAGTCGGCAACCATGTTGCAGACACTTAAGACAATAAATAAAAACGTCCAGTACACTGTAAATATAAACTGTGCATGCAAATGTTTTATTTTCTATTTTTCTTCTTTACCACTAATTGCTAATTATATTGTAGCTTTGTCAGAGCTGGTCAACTGCAATCAAAGACTACTACTGATATCACCATGCAGACTGTTTCAGTGCAGGACATCAAAACCTATCATGTGTTATCTGTCATGTTTCTGGATCTCACCATATCCAACAGGTAAAAACCTGCATAAATCTCACCCATACAACGCTGTTTACATGTGCACACTTTCTTCGTATTTCTCAAATGAATCTAAATGTCTTGGCATTCCTTGTATGTTGTTCATCTTAAACAATGCAGCTTTCTTTATCCCAATATTATATATTCCTTATAAACCCATGTCACCTTTGGCTAAAAAGTAAGACATCTCTATGCTATAAGCTTATACTCAACTATAGTCTTCACATTTGTACTTCTTTACCACATTGGAACACTATTAACAGTGTTTGACTCATTAATTACAACTCAAATTTATTTTACATTATTACTTAAGGCTCCAGTGGGCTCAGAGCCGGTGTTAAACACATTTACTATTTTTACACCTCACACCTGAGAACGTCAGGAGGAAATTACACTTGGCGGTCCTGAGGTCTGTTGCCTGAACGCTCCCACAGCAAGGCTGACCTGAAGTCACCTATAATAATGACGTGTATGCATGCACAGCAAGTGTGTGTTTAATCAAAGCCTAAATAATCTAAAAATCCAAAGCACATGTCTGTGTCCTGCGGTGCATCCAGCCTTTCATAAGGGATTTTAACATCGACGTTATTCTCTTTTCAGCATGCAATAAACAGAAATGCTACTGTACAACTAAATAAGCATATACTGTATAATGGTAATGCTTTCACTCATTAGGAAAATATTTCTTTCAGCTGTAAACCTCTGTCCAAGGTAAAAAAAAAAAAAAAATGCTAAAGCCTTGTTAAAATGTTCTCCTTGTAAAAGTTGTATATTTTGGGGGAAAACCATTAGTCATTTAAAATAGGATTAAACAGGAAGCCACTGAGAGGATGAACAAGGACAGACAGATAATCTGGCTGACTCAATGTTCTCCAGTGACACCTTCTCATTTGTTGTACTGAGAAGCAAAGTACTCACTTCCTCATACTCCTGAGAGAACAGCAGAAACCAGCTCTGTGTTTCCTTCATACACTTTTTCTTGCTAAAGGGACAGTTTGTTTACATATAAGGTGAGTAGAAAGCACTCACAAAGATGAATAACTGTATAATAAGGACTATATAAGAAAACGTGGTAAATCCAGGCACACCCAGGGTTCATCTTCAACACCACTTCAAACAGGAGCGGTTGGCAGTAATCAAGACTGGCATGCAGCAAACAGACAAAATTCCAACCCCAAACTCCCAGGAACCTAAAAGGACCTATTGTTAGTATTCTCCTTTTATTTTGCTGATGTTACCTGACTGTTCATAAATCTTTGTGGAGTAATCAAAGACATTTATTTTACTTTGCATGTACATTTTAAATGCCTTTTAGTAAACAATTGTCTCTCCTGTTGGGTTAGTTATTTTAATTTTCCAAGATTCCTGAAAATACAGAATATCATATCTTATTTCACCACCTGGGCTACCCCTTTCCTGTCTATCCATCTCCCTAGTGACTTCAACAATGAGTCATGGACCATGCTTCTGCCTACTATACAGAAATAGTTTCTGACCTGTGTGCCCTTTGAAACAGTCGCACACTCTTTTCCCCCTTCTTTCTATCTGTTATTAGTAACTAAGGAAGTGGGCCTAATGCTTCTATTCCTGTAACATTAGTAAATGACAGAAAGCTAGTCAGACAAACAGGCCACAGAATCATTGGGGGCTTCCTGTTATGTTCTGTTTCTGACCTAACAGATGAGTGAGTGTGTGCACGTGCAAGTGTGGGTGTTTGTGTGCATATACGCCGTTGTGTGTGTGAGAGAAAGACCAGGAATGAAGAACACTTTTCCAAAACTGTTTTTAATTCAAATCATACACTTTTTCTAATTTTTAAGAGCGTCTAGCGGCGCATATTTGTTTGCTGTCCATATGTTCTTGACTTACTGCAAGGAGACAGCACCTTATGAGCTGAGCATGTATACATGGTTAAATTTAGCCACAATTACTAAATCTCTATTTTCCATAACAAACATGTAATAAATGTAATTGAATCAAACTGATTTTTGGGTTTAGTGGCAAAGTCTCAAAACACTTCAAATCATAGTACACAGGCAGCTGCAAGGATATTTTTACATACAGTTAAATATATCTGTTCTGCAACGAATAGTATACAGGTAAGAGTTGATAATGCTGAAAGCTTTAATTAATCTTATTTAATTTAAGCTTTAAAGCTGATTCTTATTACTATGTAAAAAGCAGTCTACATAAATCCACTGTATATTAAAGTACTGGTTAATAAACCTGCAGTACTGTGATTTCTCTGTATTTAACCCATAGTCTCACACACCCATAGTAAATCACAAAATAAAGGGCTAAACATTCACCCATCATAAAGTATATAAAGTATATGGTGAGGAATATGTTCATCAATTAGTCTAAATATGTTTACATAAACATTTTTTAAAGGCTCACATCAGTAATATTTACATATGAACTGTTCATATCTTTAAGCTGGTATATTTTATGTCAGGTAAGCAGGTAAGAAAGCGCACGGTGTTTAGCCAGGTAAGATGGAAACCTGTTTCAAAAATCCCATATTGAAAAGATTTCATAAAAAGTAAGGGTGAGTGTATCACACATCACTCTCTTTTCACACACTTCAAAAGTACGTTTCTGAACTTGTGCTAGTGTACTGACATGAAAGTCCTCTGGAGACTGCTACCTGAGAAATAATTTGAGACAAAATTCATAGGGTACTTGACTGTTTCTTTATCATGAAACCCACAGTTTGTTTTTATGGTGAACTGAATGGAATTTAAAAGTGTGCTTTTGTTAACTGTCAGAAACATATAGTATATCCAACATACTAAAGGCAACAGCAAAAGTGTTAATTACTACAGAATGCTAAGCATCACACATACTTCAAACAAGAATATTTTAAAGGATGGACAAAAATCTCAAACTAAAATATTATAGGAAATATAAATAAACTCCATCCAGCTCATATGTGTCTGCATCCATGCACCGATCTGCCCATACTAATCCAGTTGTGATTAAAAGTAATCTGAAAACCACGTTGTAGTGACAGATTAGGCCTAGTATCATAACAGCACTTATGTTAATGGTAGAACGTCAGTGTCACCCACTGTAAATAAATAACATACACATAAGAACTCAGAGTCACAAGGTGAGCTATTTTGAGAAATAAACAAAAAATGTACAATGTCACCAAAAGGTAAGAGGTGCTATATGGAAAACTACAACGGTGTAAAACTAACCTAAACCACCTGCCTACTTGCTAAACAGATAGTTCAACCCAGCAAGTAAAAGTGATTCCTTTTAAGATTTTTTTTTGAATTCAGTCGAACAAAGATAGCTGATTGCAAAGTAAATACCTATCATACAATAAGGCAACAATACTAATAAAACAGACAAGGGGGGGGGGGGGGGGTTCTTGTTGGAACAGATTACAAATGACATAAAAAACACAGAAAAAGATGCTGACAGCAAACTGTGGGATTGAAACCCAACCAGTAACCCCAAACCACTCAAAATGAATTGGATGGCTTATGTATAACCTTGCTTGCATGGTACATAGCTGCAGAGTGAAAACAAGGGTGACATTACCACTGTCACTTTTAAAGTCTTTCCCTGAGAGGAGTCCTGGGCCCTGCAACAGTTTCATGGTACGCACACTTCATCGGAGGTTGAGATACCAGCATGTGTCTATGCCACCTCCATACATCGTGTTATTCCGCAGCACAACAGTAACAGCCAGACTTGACAGCCAAAATGACAAGACTGCGTTTTAATTTCTTCTTACTGAAATTTATGTCCAATCAGTCAAAAGATTTGAACGATATACCGTGTTACTTTCTGGGTCGTAATCGCAAGTATTTTTTAGTATTTTTTTAGATATATGGATGTGTAATGCTCACCGATTAAGCACCGATGTTTGCACTGTTAGAGTCACTTTGATCTGAATCAACAGTAACAATTACAGAAATAACAAGCAGCGAACAGCTGTAGCGCATTCTCCTGCCTAATCCAAACCAAACTGGATACTGGCAACGGCCCACCTCCCTTTTTAAATAGCAATACAAGTGGCACAGCACTCTACGGCTAAAATGATGTAGCCTATTGAATAGAACCAAGCATAAACTACTGTATTAGATGGCAAAATATTTATACAGAACTTGAAACTATTATCTGCAGTACCTACATCGTATATTATAGCGTAGTTGTATTGCACTAACTCGCAATGCGTCTGTCTTCAGCAAGACATCGAAGCCTCGTAAAAAGTCACAATTAACAAGTGTTCCAACTGTAACGACCGCTAAATGACATTATTTTTAAGTTACAGAGTGAGAGGCAGAAACATCATCTATAGCATAAATATGACAAATCAATGGCCACTAACGCATCAACCTGAAATATAAAATTAAGTCCGACTAAGTGAGCTAGAGATCCCGGCGGTTAGAGCCTCTTTGAGGAGCGCTTCGGGGAGTACGAAAAACCGCTCCAGCGCTCACTACAGCGGCGGTTATCACATAAACCACTTACCTGCGAGACGTCATCGCACTCACGGATACCAGTCAGCTTATCGCAAAATAAAGTGTAATGAAGAGAAGCAGCAGAGATGAGCGGCCCCCCGTTTCCGTGCGTTATCTTTCTGCGTTAAATCATGTAGAAGTCCAAGAAGCTCTCGCAGCGGGAGACTCCGCCCACTGAACCAAATGCGCACAAGTCCGTCTCAAAGCGAGCACTCAAGTCCCTACTTTTAACTTCTTAAGTGGTGTAAATTTAGAAACGCTCATGCCTCTTTCTTTCTGTTTTATCAACAAATCTGAGAATACTTAAAAATATTTCAACTGCTTTTAACTTTATTTTAATTTAATGATGTGTGCAATTTGTGAAAGCTTGGAAAACAGGCAATAGAATATGATCACATTTATAATCAAGAACTGCATATCGAGAGTAGAAAAAATATCCAAGCACCGACGGGAAATTTTATTATAATTTTAATATAACGGTAAATGATACAACTATTTAGAACATTTAGAGCATGTAAGAGGAACGACGTTTAAAGTTACTCATTATGATATCGCGAAAAGCATAACACCACTGACTAGCTGACTCATCGGCCCTTTTTCAAGGACGAAGGGGAGATGTTTTCTTTGTGCAACACATTAACGGACGCAATAAAGCGCTGAAGTAACAGTCGTAACTGAGACGGAGGTGGAAATAACGCGGAGGTGGAACACCAGTCAGGAACAATGATAACAGCCTGGGGAAATATCACATCGATGTAAAAATGTAAACCCACTGATTTTTCAAGGATGAATAACTTAACAGTTATTGCCAGCATTGCAGTTTCATAATTGTTTCATTTGATATAACCCATAGTTTTCACCACACTCGAATATATACAGAGCCTAAAGGATAAAGAATTAAAACTATTCACGTGTTGATTTTCAAGTCTGAACCCCGCATGCTAACCTTTTTCAATGTAGCAGGTTCGCTGCTGAAGCAGACAGGGGTTTTTCTTGGCCATTGACGTCATAGTGTCGCCGTAATCATCACTTAACCTGTGTGGGGGTAAGAGACGCAACGCTGCGCATCAAACTGAGCATGGTTAAGTTATGCATGTACGGTATTGTAGCTCTTAGTTTCACAGAAATTTGCTACAGCAAGGCTGAATTCGACACTGCCGATAGCAGAAAATGTATCACAAAGTATTTTTGTAATGTTCCCTAAACAGTCGCAAGATTTAAGCAGTCAACATTTGACGATTTCGTTAGTGAAATGCTAATCATAACAACAAATTATGACATTATGACAAATATGACATTTGTAATTGATATGATTTAAACGTACAGATGTGTAATTAAGAATTCAGAACCCAATTTTCCGTAGGAACAACCACTGTACCTGTTTCACTTTTTAATCAGTACTTAAATTCAGATTAATTACCATGTACAGAAAGATCCAGTAAAATTCTAATATGCATGTGAGATTGAAAGCTACATCACTGAGGTAGTGGACTTTGTAGTGCAACAGAAATTATGGAATACATGGGCATTTTAAATAAATGGGAATTTGACAAACACTTTTTTAAAAGGCAGTGACTAGTTTTTAAACTTGGATTGAGTATCAAGTGAGTTGGACTTTGTTTAGTATGTAGGTAGATAAATTGCATGAAATGAGTCACTGAACGACTCCAACAAATTTTCAAGCCAATCGTCAGATGAGAAAGATGAGTTGGGTGTAATGACCTGTCCAGCAGAAGAATCATGTTGAGTGTGAACAGATTAAAGCATAAGAATCCAGTAGACTTTAGACCTCCTAAAAGCATAATCCAGAAAATACCATAGACCTATATTATATTATATTATACAGCATAATCCAGTAAACCCTGTACACTCTGAGACTAGAATCCAGTAAACCCTGTACATTCTGAGACTAGAATCCAGTAAACCCTGTACATTCTGACAGTAGAATCCAATAAACCCTGTACATTCTGAGAGTAGAATCCAATAAACCCTGTACATTCTGAGTAGAAACCAATAAACCCTGTATATTCTGAGAGTAGAATCCAATAAACCCTGTACATTCTGACAGTAGAATCCAGTAAACCCTGTACATTCTGACAGTAGAATCTAATAAACCCTGTATAGTCTGACAGTAGAATCCAGTAAACCCTGTATATTCTGACAGTAGAATCCAATAAACCTTGTATATTCTGACAGTAGCATCCAGTAAACCCTGTACATTCTGACAGTAGAATCCAGTAAACCCTGTATATTCTGACAGTAGAATCCAATAAGACCTGTACATTCTGACAGTAGAATCCAGTAAACCCTGTACATTCTGACAGTAGAATCCAATAAACCCTGTACATTCTGACAGTAGAATCCAATAAACCCTGTACATTCCAACAGTAGAATCCAATAAACCCTGTACATTCTGAGAGCAGAATCCAATAAACTCTGCACATTTCAAGAGTAGAATCAGACTAAGATACTTACATTGGGCCCACATCTTTCAAGCAGAGAGGGGAAGTTGGTGTAGATAAATTAGATTTAATTAAAAATTAGTTGATTTTTCAGTGTCCAATTATTATTATATGATACTTGAAACCCCTATTAAATTATGTTTGCTTTAAAATGCCATTATTGCATAGCAGACAGCAGACTGGAAGATACTAAAGGACCTTAGAGTTTGAATGTACATATAGCATTTCTCTGATTTATGTTTATCTTATGAACATTTTTTTTAACTTCTATGTGTCATGTTTCCCTAGAAATTGAATAGAAACTCATGAAATATTTTATCATTTGTGTGAAGTGTTATAATTCCTGATGAAGTCATATGTTGATTGTTACAGGTATTTTACAGTCCTTTCATGAAATTTTAAATAAATGGTTTGTGGTTAGAATTGGGCTGTGACCAATTATTTTTCTCAAATTAAAAAGCTGAAATCACTTTTTGATCTACATCAATGGCGTCGTCAGGATGGGTTGTTTGTGTTTTTTAATAAATTAGCAAAAATTGCTAATACTGTCTTTATTTTCTCATTACGTGGTATTGTGCACTGATTGATGGCAAAAAATCAACATATTGTGAAATACGAGTTGATAGCGCAACAAAAATGTGAAAAAACAGTCTGAACATCTCTGCAGGCACCAGAATGTGCTTAAAGAGATAGTTTGAAATAAATGCCCACACACATAATGCCTAAATAAGCAAAAAAAAAAGCTAGCAAATAAAAATTATTATTCTTCCCTGTCATGACGAAATACAGCCTGGTTTGTAAAAAGCTGTAAGCTTATAACCAAGATGTTCCTCAGCAAGGCTTCCAGCAATACTGGGCCAAGACTTGATACTTTATGTACTGGTGTACATGCTACCTATCTTCTGGGATTTCCCTCCTGGGAGTCTCCTCCAATAAGGGATTTCCCCAAAAGCTTAAACAACGAGATACAACAGTAACCATTAACTCATCCTTAAAGCAGATAATCAGCCTCAGCTAACATACTAATCCAGGTAATTCTTTTTAAGCGATGCCACAGAAATCAGAATGATAAAAAAGGCAGTCATTCAGATTCACATTAACTAATATTTGCACGTTAACTAACACATACTTCAGAGGCAAGAGAACCAGGAGCCGTTACAGATGAAACGCCCCAGCCTGTGGCTAGTGTGCTTTCCACACTTTAATCATGGTAGGAACACAAGACACAAGTGAAAAAGTGATTGATGTCATTGCCATGCCACGGTGCTGTACACAAGCTGTCTGGTGCAGTTCACACATCACAAACAAATATTTACAAAGACAAAACTAGAATTCTTATGAGGGTTTATACAGAAAAGCAAAAACAGTTCAGTAAAACCATCCATATTTATGCATATGCGTGTATTAGAAAAGCAGACAACATATAGTATTTATATTGTATGTCTTTCGTGTAATTGAGATATTTAGTATATACAGACTGTGTATAATATATATATATATATATATATATATAAACCTTAACGTTTATTACCTGCACAGGGTAATCTTCTCACTTTAAGGCATTTTTTAAACAGTTTTTATCAGCTCAGACAGTTGACCTCTGGCCTTTTGATGCAAAGTGTATTTTTTTCCCTGTTCTGATTTCAAGCACACAGGATCTCTGTGTTTTACAGAGTTGATTAAGTTACAATTACAAAAACATTGGTTAAATAAAAAAAAGTTATAATTTTCAGCACGTTTCACCTGTAATATCAGATCAAAGAACACACGTGTAAGCAGCCTACAGCTGTATTAACAGCCCTTTATAGCTGGTGTCCAGATAGATCTTCCAGCCACCACTTGCCTGGCAAAAACACAATTGTGCAAAGACACTCCAAGCAATAACAAATAAGCAGTTTACAACCCTTCCATACCACGGGGCTAAACACAGACAGACACCCTTTTTTAAGTACTCTTCAGGGCTAGTTCAGCTCTGGTCCAGTGTATACCACAAAACAGTCCATGGTTACAAACTCTATTCATCTTTTTTTCTAGTTCAGTTACAAGGGCTGTAGAAAACAATTTTCTTCAAAGTCTTTCTGCAAGAGGAAACATTGGAACATCTGTTAAATAATAAATTATTAAAATTTCAGTAGAGGCAATAATATCCAAAGAAGGAAGTCTTCCAAAAAGTCATGTGTCTTATTAATGTCTTCTGTACTGTCAAACTTCAGTTCCTTTTATTTATATAACTAATGATTGTAACCTATTAAAGATAGTGGAATGCAATGACTTTAATAAAAGTATATTACTGGGACAGTGGGTTTCTGCTGGGTAGGAATCATGGTGTCCTCTCTTTGTGTCTTGAATGTGTCGCATTTTAATCACTCAAGTGATTAGGGTTTGAGTGCTATGTACCAGTCACTTATGAGATTATTAGTTATTACAAACATGCCCACAAAGTCACAGTCATAATCAACAGGCATGGAATCAGTGTCCAAGGCTCTTTTCACCAACTTTATTCACTTTACTCTAACACGTGGTAGGTGTTAAAAAAAATTTTCCATTAAATGCCAAAATTGTTCATTGTGAACGTCTGGTTATTACCAAAGTTTCACAGCTATACATGAATGCTATTTAAAATGTACATCTGTATCACAAATAGCTTTATTTTTATCCAAATATCTTTGCTAATACAGCTCTTACCCATTACTTGGAAACATGCTCTTGCTTTGAACAATACAATGTTACTTGTGTAGCCACACCTCATCCACAGAACTCTCCAGGTGAGTAGTGAAGACACTTGGTGAGAGGGAGATATGCTCTCCTTATCCTGTGCCTCTCCTTGTTCATGAACCTGTTTGCTTGCCATTCATGTGATTATACGGCTTCTTTGCTGCAATCATATTGTTGAATAATCAGTTTGTTAAACACCCTTCAGGAGTTTAGCACTGACCCAGGTCAGTCCTGTTAAAGGCCTTCTGGGAATCAATGAAGTAAGTATATACTGTATGTTGCTTCCTTTTCTTCTGGCTTTATGTCATTAGATGAAGTGACAGTATTGGTTCACATGCACTGTCATGAATTCTGGTAGTTCGTCTGACAGGTGTTCTTCTACGTGAGCATTTATATCCTATCGTGGTCTGATATTTCATTGTTTTATTGCCATATCCATTTTATATTGTCCTTCTGTTATAATCTTGAGTTACAGGTCATCAGGTTGAAATGTAGTGAAGTATCTTTTTATTTCTAAGTTTATCTGAAATTGTATTTACACGTTACCCTTTCCCATCCTTCATTTTCACTTCCAGTCTTTGCATTCCTGTTTTCCAATGATCGTCTTTGGAATCGTATGCAGTGTTAGTCTCAGTCCATCATAATGAAATCTCTTCATGTCAAGTCTGCTGTGGGTGCAAACTGAGGTCACAAAATGCCCTTTTCCAAAACTTTGTCTACCAGCAGTCACAGATTTACATGCTACCTTTTCTTGCCAAGCAAACATCCAATACCTTCTTCATGTCTGATTCTTCCTCTGGACCAGATGAACTCACAGGCATTCATGTTTCCTGACTTTGTCCAGACCAAGAATGCCAGCCATATTGTTTAATTTCCTTTCAGAGTACTTCCAATTTTCCAAAGGCCCATATGTTGTATATTTACTGGTAGACAGTGACTTTTTTTGTTCTCTCCAAACCAAGAAAAACTGAACCAGTGCACAACAAGAAGAACAAATGTGGGACTACTCTCTGTATTGACTACATCAATCTTTGCATACTCCAGCTGACAAACGGTAGCAATATATTTTAACACTTGAATCTGCTGTTTTCAAGATCAAGCATCAACAAAATCTGACTGGATTACTCTATTTTACTGGGCACTTAACATGACTCATATATTGTTTGTACATGAAATAGGTTTATTGCTACAATTTCCACATATTTTGGCCCACCCATCAAAAACTATGGAATGTTTAGGGTGCTCTCTGAGAGTCTTCGTTATTTAGAGTTATACTTCTCTTGCATGGCCCCAAGTTTCAAATCTCCCATCTTGAACTTCACTTCAGACTATACTACATCTCCACCTAGTGGCAGGACAGTATAACAGCTTCTACTTTTCTAATAACACCATAGTAATCTTGAAAACCAAATGGAAAAAAATAAAAACAGAAAATGAATATTTTGTTTTTGCAGTATCATAATAACTTGCCTGCAAA
Organism: Chitala chitala; assembly: GCA_025773905.1. Lineage (NCBI taxonomy): Eukaryota > Metazoa > Chordata > Actinopteri > Osteoglossiformes > Notopteridae > Chitala > Chitala chitala. The sequence continues at coordinate 6,491,919 of JABJVR010000103.1, read as the reverse complement.
TGAAATCATGAAAAAATCATGAAAATATGCTGATATGCCATGAGAACGTGTACATTTCTGCTTACAGTAACACTTAACCTACAGAGAAAAACAACGTAAACAGCACCATGAAATGTGACTGTTTGTCTGTAGCTGTATTTTTTCATTCAATGAAAAAAAAAAACCCTGTACCTTTAAGGCAAGATATTCACAGTTTCAGTTGTGTCCTTACATTTAATTTTTAATGTTTTGTTTTTTATTTGACACTGGAGAAAATTCAATTGAAAACCAACTGACCACGCAAAGCTTGACCACACAGAGCATTTTCAACCCCAAACTTCATTCCATGATTACTTGCTGCAACAAACAGAAAAACAAACTTGTCAACATTAATTTGTTCCCTTTAAGGTGGAACTTTAACTCTGAGAAATATACTACAGAGATTCTTTCAAAGGCTTCATTTAGGGCCTGAATTACTTTCATAGCTTGACATGCACCAAATATTGTGAGTGAACTGAATTAGTGTTTTCTTCTGGAATGCATGTTGTTTTTGTCTCTTAAAAACAACAAACAGTTGCAGTATAGTAAGAGTTTTAACACTCAAAGGACAAACATGTATAAATACATTTTAAACAAATTCCCATGTGGAAAGGTAATTTCTTAATTCTCTTTAAATACTTTAGGTGTAAGCAACATGGCTAAAAACTCAAGAAATTGGACTTTGATTAATCCTGATAAAAATCTTTCTCGAGGACTAAAATTGAAAAACTATAGTTAAAATAAAGCTTATTTAAAGACTGGAATTGAGTAACCATACACAACTGTCATTTAAAAACAGGAAGTAACCTTGTTTGAAGTTGGCAAGTCTTTGTAACTGCTTTAAAAATTTCATTTGAAGACCAAATGTTACATAAAGTTACATAAAGGCCACTATTACCACAAATTTCCTTAAAAAGTTTTCTTTTTTTAAAAAAGGCAAGATATAATACAATGATTTCTGAATATAAAACATTCTGCTAAAGTTTTAGTCTAGAGGAAAGCAGGATCCTTCTGCAAAACTGGTGGCCATGTTAGGGGATAAAAAAAAAAAAAATCCTGACATTTGCTATGCCTACTTGGACATTCACACTGTAATCAGTTCATTAGCTTCACGTGTTGTCATCTTGTTGCCAATCAGTTTGTCAAGTTTAAATCATCACTCTTCTTACAGTTTGTTGTGAAGAGCACTTGAGTAGTTGTGTCGGTTACTGATTGTTTCAACGATACCCTGTCTTGTCTTGCAGTTCACCTCACCTGTTTTTCAAGCCGTGTCTCTCAGCCCAAACCTGATCTCATGTTTCTCCTCCATGTATTCGTTTTTGTCTTGGACAGATTGTGCTGGTTTTTGGACCTTCCCCCCTGTTGTCTGACCCTGATTCTGGGACTTTTATTTTGACATTGCTCCTTAAAATAAAACTTTATTTCTGTGCAAGTGAATTATTAATAATAATAATAATAATAATAATAATAATAATAATAATAATACATTTTATTTATAATGCACTTTACATTTGGGTCAAATCTCAAAGTGCTATGAATTTGCTTTTCTTTCACATTTCTGGTGTTAAAACACTGGCCTCCCAAAAAGTAAGAGGAGCTATGGCATTTAGAGAAGACAACAGGGGGGAGACCAGCACCAATGTTCAAGTAATGAGTTCAATCTGTTTTGTCTTTACAGAAATAAAAACATCTACTTTAGTTTCCCACACCAAACACACCTGCAACAGTCACATCAGAAACAAATTGTGTATGTGAGCACAACTCAATAAAAAACAAAACTTTGACCAAAAATTATTGAAAAAAAAACTGAAAACACATTTTTTTTCCCCCACATAGAAAAGAGAATGAAACGCATACAAAAATAGAAAATAATTACAGCAGTTGACTGGTTTTGCATGGGGAGGTGGCACAGGCTATTTGGCAGAGCAGGGCAGGATTTTGGGATTGTTTAAGGCGTCCTCCACCAGGTGCAGCTCCACACCGTCTACACTCACGTCCTTCATGCAGCCCACAAAACCTGTACTGTAGGCTTTGGGCAGCCGACGCGCCACACTTTGCTCCTCCAGTCCACCTGGGCCAAGAAAGCATGGAGAGGCACTTCTCACTCAGAAGAAAAGTGGTTGTGCAAACAAACAGTAAGACATGCAGGGGGCATCAGTGTGAACCAGCCAATGGTCCTGGGACACAAGCTAAGGTGTGAAGCTGGCTGTCACTCATATGGAGGATTGTGGGACAATACCAGGATCGATCAAAATGTTTGGACAGCAGGAGGCAAACTTTCCATGGATACGTCAAAGGAACTGAATCATTAACCCCAGTATCTCTGAGAACTTCCCAGTCAGCCAATAATATGTAGGTTTATGTAAATATCTAAACCACTTAGTCAGTTCAGGAGATTATTCCATATAAGTAAGGGTTGTACTCTGAATAAGGCAGAGGCTCAGCAGAGAACTGAGTCACATTAGGGAAAATTCATCTGAATATCGTGTCCTTGGACTGGGGGAGGAAACCGAAGCACTTGGCAGGACACCTGTGTGAATCATTGTATAATTACTGTATTTTATCTCTTGACTTCCTAGTTTTTACTGACATCTCTTTACACAGTTTGAAGCAGGACCTACAGGTTTTTATTTTCTTGTCTGATAAGAAGAATATGGAGTGTTTTAAGGAGTGCTATTTTTGGGACATTTGTGCAGGACTTGCTTTACACAGAAGTTCATTGATGTATTTTTGGAACCTGTGTGGTTTTCTTCTAGGTTCTCCTGTTTCCTCCCACAGCCCAAAGACATGCAGGTCAGGTGGACTGGACAACCCAAATTGCCCTGTCTGTCTGTGTGTGTGTGTGTGTGTGTGTGTGTGTGTGTGTGTGTCGTGCAATGGGTTGGCATCTTGTCTGGGATGTACCCTGCCTTGTACCCCAGGCTGCTTAGCATAGGCCCCATGCCACTCATGACCCTGCAAAAGATTAGTGGTTGGATAATGGACAGAAGGATGGATGGATAAATTTAATTTTCACAGTCCCAAGAGCTTCTACTGTATCTCATATTACTCTGATCTCAGTTCCTGACATCTGAGTAATGTATATCTCACAGTTTTTTGTATTTGCTTTTTTTTTTTAATTTTTATTTTTTATTTACTTTTTTATAGCAACCTTTGCATCATAAGGAACCTTAACATCATGAAACTGTCAGTATATCTGCATTATTTTTAAATATGATAAGCAATGTTAGCCCCTATGGTAACAATCAGGAAAGAAAGTGGTAGATGAATGAATAGTAAAACTCTGCTGTTTTAATAGCTCACCTGAAAACAATTAAGACAATTTGGATGTAGCACTTCTATGCCTTGCTCATTCTATGCCTTGTAAATGTTCATTGTCACAGTGCAGTCTGAAAAAGTGATGTCATATTTTGAAAAAAGGCAACAAATGATACAAGTGTTTGTTCATCAGTTGTGGGCTGAGAATTGACTGGGCCCATGTCCACATTTTGAGTGATATTTTATGTCAACTTCTGCTGAAAGTGGAAACAGACCCAGAAACTGCCAGCCAACAAAATGTCTCTTACTTGAAGGAATCAAACAAGAAAACAGTCCAATTTATAAATGTCAACCTAGTTATAAAGCTAGTGTTAGGGTCACTGTGAAGACAAGGAAGTGTGAGGGGTTTCAGAGGAAACAAAAAAATAAATAACAGGAAGTGGGTGTGAGTGTCACTGATGTAACAAAACCAAACAGGAAACTGGTGTTAGGGTCACTCTGGAGAACAAAAACAACAGGCGTTGTGACAGTCTCTGAGGACACATGCACACAAAATGACAGGACACAAAAAACGGAGGAAACAAGTCTGAAGATGTTATATGCTTAAGAAAGCTCACAGCTGTTCATCCTCAAGTACTCTCTAAAAAGGAAACTGTAGTTTCTTCTGCCTTAATTAGCAGTTGCTGACCCATAACTGTAGATAATTGATGCCTAACTTAAGCCATTTTATTGGCTTGTATTTAAGTCTTAATTCTTATGGAGAAAGAGGTACACTTTATGACATAGTCCAGCAAGTCAAAAACATATAAGAAACTGAATGAGAAACTGAGCATATTAATGTTCGAAGATGGGCATTGTGGATGTGAGTGGAATATTTGGCTTCTCTGAACTTTATATAAGAAGGATGATTGTATGAATCGGATGGTTCTGGTTTATTTTTTGTTATTTTGTCTGCAGTTCCATTTACTTTTTGGTGGGCTGGTTTGGCTGGGCATGTTATTAAAGATTGTAGGTGTATCTTTTCTTTTGAATCCTTCAGGCAGACAGGCTGTTGGGTCAGGCGGTCAAACACAATTTTGTCTTTTGTTTTTTTTTTTTTTCTATATCCAAGCCTGAGAACATATTGGTATATACAAAGCATGCCCAGACTTGAAAAGTCCTCAAGACATGAAGACACATCATAGCTAAAAAGAGTTTCAGCCCCAAAGCCTATACCTAATATTGAGCAGGTTTCGCACCCTGCGGCAGTGCACATGTCTGAAAAAGTTATGGCGTGTGGGGTAATGCTTAAAACTGCTCTGGTCTCACAGCTGGCAAATGTACTGGACAGGATCTTGTCTGTCTGAACTGAGGAAAATTTCTACTGCAGTTTGTGGTTCAAGCCAGGAAAAGGTTTTATGTCTACACCTGGGCCAGACAGGGCTTGCTCGAGATCTCCAGCGTAGAAAGTGCTTGATCACCATGTCCTGACCTGAGCATGAAGGGTGTGAGACTCTTGGAGCCCACCTGAGGCTTACACTGTTTTACTGCCGGTGTCTGCAACAGCTGAGACCCAGATGCTTGTGCACAAGCCTGAAAAGATATCCAGCCTGTGCATGAACGAAATGTCTTGTTCCCTGAGTGCTGAACAAGTTTAAAGGATCTCAGGTGTCTATGCCTGAACCAACATTTGAACTTCTGAAGTTCAAATCTGAAGATTCAGTATGTAAGCCTCTAACCTCCATCTGCAATGACTCTCAGTTCATATCTGGCCTGACTTTGTACACAGACCTGAACGGTCTCAAGTCCAAGCAGGCAATTTGGCCTGGAAATGCTGAGAATCCCCAGCTGGAAGGGACCCGAGTGTGTGTGGTCCTTGAGCAGCAGGTGGCTAAGATGAAGCTGAACCACAGCCAGGTTTTGTATGAGCTGAATGAGAAGCTAGAGCAAGGCCAAAAGAGATGATGTATTGATTCAGAAGGTGTACCAGGCACGGGAAAGGAATTGGAATGAGTTAGTGATTGACAGAGTCTCCCCTGGTACAGGGTAAGAGTTTCTTAGAACACTATAGGAAAAGGCTACACCACCCAGCTGTATCCTGATAGCCAAACCTAAAAAGAACCCAGTGCCTCAACTGAGACTAAATCACTAGGAGCCAGATAACCTTCCACTATATTCTAGAGGAGACATTGCTGTAGAAAGACCTGAAGAGGTCTGCATCAGAGTCACTGGGTTTCCCAGCCTCCTTTTCACAGCCATGTTAACAGGGCACAGCATTGGTATGGAAAAGGAGAACTTTGAAAAATGATGACCGAGGCCATTCTTGCTATCTGAGTGCTGGACCAGCCTTGGTTTGGGCTTACTGATGGCTGTTTGACTTCTGTGATGGTGTGTGCAGCTAAATCTCTAGGAAAGAGAGTTGCCTTTTATGTGACATAGAACATGGGAAAAAACACAAGAAAATGGTCTTTTTGTGAACCATGACTGACGTATCCAAATTACAGAGCTGGCCTGGGGTATGTACTTCCTCATGCAGCAACTGCAGAGCCGAAAGCAAGATCAGATTGGCCCTGCTAACGAGCAGGGTCCAACCATACCAGACTCTGTCCTCAACCATGTAATAGCGGTGTGATTGGCTAGGGCGTTTCTGCTTGTCAAGTGCAAACTGCACATGTAATTTTTGAGCAAAAACAATGTGATTTCTTCTTTTATTTTAAATTCAGTTCAAAATGGAAAGTATGCAAAACTGTTTTGTTTTAACAGCACTATATTATAAAGAGTAAGCAAAAAACAGAGGAAGAGCAGTTGGTAATAGCATGGTTCAACTGAGTTAGCTAGTTGGCGTTATGTTGTGTTTTTTACTTTATTAAAACTTTATAAATTTGTAAATACAGCCAAATTAACAAAATAACACTAGGACTGGCACATCGACATGGTGTTGGCTGTTGGGTCTGCATAAAAAATACTACGCAACTTGGAAGGGTAAGTCAGAAATGAAAGTGAAGTGTGTTTCTGAATGTATCTGCAGATTTTGCAGATGTACGTTAAACCAATGCCATTCTCTACCACTATATGAATAAATATATATTTCATTACATAAACTAGATAAATACAAATAATAATGCAACTCCATCTGGAAAAGCGATTTCGTACAGTTGTGTTGCTGTTTTTGCTAGGGTTGAGCAGTCAGTGATGGTGCTGTTCAATTGATTTAGTTGCCGGTGGTTTTATGTTGTTTTTCCTTAACTCTGGTCTGAGTTTTAATGAACACTACAACTGGCAAATGAAGAGATGTAAACACTTTCAGCCAATAAAATACCTGCAGACTCCCAGAAGCAAAAAGGTGTTTTGGGGCATACTTGCGAATTCAGCAGACATATGGCTAATTAATGCAAATCTGTTTCATTACATGCAAGTAACACCGCAAATTCCATTTTAACCAGCTACTGTACGAAATCATGTGAAAGTTTTTACACTTAGTCTTTTTATTTACACACTGCAAGTTAAACAGTGCTTTTTTTCTTAGCAGTACTTGCTAAGTGCAGACACAACTGGGGTAGGGCTGGCCTTTTTCAGCCCAACCTGGCCCTGCAGTGTGTTTAGATGCAAACAAGGCAAAACAATCCTACAGTTCAGACTTAACAAGATCCAGCTTGCCATGTCCATTTCAGGGTAAGAAGAAGAAGACGGATGGTAGGGATGAGGACATACCTAACCAAAGGGCTCCGTCTGTGTCCAGCTGGGTTGCTGCTAATGGTGATGAGCCTCTGATAGCTGCTTCATTTCCAACTTGCAAAAAGCCATCCCTCAGTGTCCTGTGAATTAGAAAGAAAAAGAAGTAAGGAAGGAAAAAAGAAAGAAATACTGAGTAAAGAAGGGTAAGTCCAAGTGCAAAATGTTTGCAGCAATATTCCTTTAAATAGCAACTGGGTTTATTGAAATAATAACACTACTTTACTGACTGAAGATCTGATTTTCTTTAACATGTATTTGTCCTTACGTAGCACAGTATAAGACTGCAGACATACACACTAAAACATTATACATACCCGAGGCTGCACCTAATCTTACCGACTGGCCTTGATGTGAATCCAGTGGTTGTTGTTGACATGCACAGATGACTGTAGCACCACGGGTTTAGAGCCCAGGTCATAGGTCATCTGGATATGGCCGTCGACCACAGCCAAGGCAATGTAGTCGGAGCGCTCCACCCCCTTGCCACTCCAGAGGATAAGGCCGTGTGTGGCCTCTGTCTTGATGCTTAGCTCAAACTTATTTACAAGGAGAGCTTTCTCACTGGGCCACCAGAGGGAGACAGAGGGAAAATTTTTTATGTTATTATCACTGGGAGCTTGCACTATCTTATAGTTACACAAAGTGATTTTTATATGGCATCACCCACTATTCTACTCATTACAGTGGGGGTCTCGATAAAGTCAATAATTCATTAAAAAACCTGCAACTTCATGACAAAACAACTTTATGGCATCTAAAAGATATTATGACAGACTGAAAGACTGAAAAAAAATTCACTACGTGGGTAAGTAAAGTATATACAGTAAAGGTATATAAACTGTATATTTTTAACAGGTTTAATTGTAGTAAGGGTTGAAACAAATGCTCCTAATTTTAACACTAATTTACGAATAAATCGTTACCAATATGGTATAAAATAATCAACACTACAGAAAACCTGTATATAATACATATCCTTAATTGTACATACCGGCCAGCATGTTGTGACTGTAAAATAAAGTAAATGTAGAACGAGCGATGGATACTCTAGAAGGCTTTAATACATATGAACATTTAACATGGCATCAGTCAAACACATACAGGTATAAACGTATCACCTTCGCCCTTACTGAAGCCGTGATACCAGTTACTCCCCCTAGTGTCTTGGCTGCTAAGTAACATAAACTGGACACAAGTAAGTGCTTTTTAAAACCAGTGTCAGTAGAAAAAGTCTGGAAATGTGCAAGAAACACCAGAGTAACAATGCAACAGTAACACGTATGGTTTCAATGGCGGCAACTTTATGACGTCTGTAATTTCTTTAGAAAACCAAAACGTTTTTACATCTCTACGTTGTTCAGGTCTGACTTTATCACAATCCCCACTGTACTGGGCAAAACATTATAAAAACAAACAAAAAAAATAGCCATTTGCTTCACCTAAAAATTACAAGTGCTTCCGATACTTAAATCAGTGCCCAAAATGATTAAAGCACAAAATTTTATACTGATTTTAAAACCGGTTTTAAGTGACTCTCACGGCAACTCTCTGTGAATTGTGGATGTTGTACACCTTGACCATGCTGGATTCTAGTTAACGCTGTGTACTGCATTCACTACTACTAGTGATCTTTGCCAATCCCCACAAGAGCTTGTTGCTATGGCCACAGCAGTGAGATCAGAGAGCGGCACATTGTGCCCTTATGCAACATGGGGCTCATACAAATATAAGTGAAGGATGCTCATCTGTACACATGTCCATGTCCCACCACAGAAAGTGAGACCTGGCTGGCCTTCTAAATCAATACTACATGAGCAGGCTTTCACTTTATAAAGATTTCCACCCACTACAAATACAAATCTTGTATATAGCAAGCTGGTTAAACATTGGGCCGTGTTCATAAAAGACAACCACAAACTCGAGACAGCACGGTCAAACAACAAGTGGAGGACAACAGAGGAGGGGGACACAGACAAACGACACAAAACCCTGAATGGACACAGGAACAGTGCACAGCAGCAAAGGGTGAGGGTGGCAGTGACGGCGAGGGGGCAATTACACGGTACAGCGGAGAGCTCGTGACCCCACCCCAGGCAGCAACAACCAAGGCGCCGCCCTCTTGTGTCTAACACGAACATGCAGGCGGATACACAGACAGGTGGGGAACACCACACGAATACAGCAGACACGGATGTTGCGTGTAACAAGTACGGATGACCTTCCTAGCACAGTGGTCTTTGTGTTGACGCAACTCGCCTAGCACATGTACCAGTTGGGGTGCAGCACAAAACCTGACAGAAGACTGAAGCCAGAGCTGCTTTTACTGAAAGCATAAGGACAGATTCAAAAGTATGAACTATCGAGTAGTTCTAATTTTTTTTATTTTGTTGCCAAAATAAAAAACACGGGCATGTATTTTTTGGATGTTGTGTGAGTCCTGTGGTAGTCAGTCTTTAATGGCTTTCCTCATATAACCCAAACAACATTTAATAACTGCATTTAAACAGTCCATTAAAACCTCAGCCCAACAAAGTAATAATACTTCTGGAGTAAAGCATGTCATAATGTTTAGTGTAAATGCTCATGCGTGAGCCCAGCTGCGTGCGCGCTCTGGCTTCCAGTGCTCTGATGGGGGGGGGGGGGGCGCACAGAAAAGTGGTGTGGGATAATGTGGCTCAGGACAAACCTATCGTGTGACGGGTTGTCCAGCAACACGGGACTTATGAGGCAGGGAGGGAGAAAATGAAGGGCATGCAATAAGCGTAGGAGGCAGGAGAGGGAGCTTCACCCCCCCTACCCTACCCAAGTTAATAAAGTCAACCTGGGGCAGGGGGGGTGATCACACTATATGGTCCACCGCACTACCATGTAATGAGCTGACTCTATAAAGAAACACACTGCGGGGCCAGCTGCCTCACCATACATACGATATGATCTCCTCTCAATGATGGTCCTCACCTTCACCTGCTCCAGCATCACCTGTTCTGTCACCTTGCCCTCACCTAAACTGACCATTAGGTTAACTAACCTCGCTTCTGACCTACTGCCATGGAATGCCGTGCAGACCCTTTTAACAGCTGCAAATACTGTTCACGAATTAAGGACATGTAAGACCAGAAACATGTCAGATAACTCAGAGCTGAAGGTTAACTCTCAGGTGTGTGATCAAACTGTGCCAGTACTGGATGCTTTATATAAATAACATATATGTGGACATCCACAGTATATCTCTATATTCCTCTGCTCTACCAGCTTCACAGATTTTTCCAGTCTTAAATATCTAGTTGCATATTCCCCTTAGGGACTATACATTCCCAAAGTCACCTTTTCAGCATTTAGAGAAATAAACCATTGCTGAATTCTTCGCAAAATGAAACTTAAATATGAGACAGACGGTCCTTAAAGCAATGCTTTGATGCTTTGTCCACTGTAAAAATTACAGCTGGAGAATTTTGTCTAATACCACAAAGTAAAGGAACCATTCTGAGTGAAAGAGCCTCCAATTAAATTCCTGTACATTGAAGTAGATATTGCCCTTAAATTGGAAAGTGCAGGTATATGTTTCCCTGTTTCTGCTCCCTGTCCTACCTATTCTTAGGCAAGATTCAGTCCACCTACATATAAAGTTAACTGATGTAATGTATACTGTAAACTGTATACTGTACTTAGGACCATGCCAAGAATATGCTTGTAATCTTCACAAAATTGGGCTAAATATCATTAATGACTTAATTCAGTGAACTGGCAGCTCTTACTAAGCTTAGCTTCACTTGCTTGCTTAATGTCTGGATGCTTAATGTGTGAGCTTCTGCCCTTTCCTCGCCAAACATCAGTCCACATCACTGAGAAAGCACTTTTAATCACCCATCAAATAAGGTACGCTCACATTGACCAGCAAAGCACAGGAGGAGCACACAGATATCAGATACTCCAGAGAAATCGGTTTTCCAGCAGCATGCATTAGTTTCTTGATTTTAAATCAGGAATATTTTCAAAATTGGGAAAAAATAATACGTAAATCCAGGAACTGAAAAGAATACCATGTGAATAGAACACCATGCACTTCCAATGAGATCTTACTACTACTATAACAGTGTTCCACCAAGGGTGCACATATGTTTGTGTGTGTGCGTGCGCGTGTGTGCATTTAATTTCTTTCTTTCTGTTTTTTTTGGACAGCCCTTGATTGAACACGATTGTTATATTTTTTATATTGCATCTACACAGTAAGAGATGTGGATGACAAAATGTGAGGGGACAAAAATCCCCTTTCTAGTTAGTTAAATGAATCCTAAAAAGAATACCCAGAATGCTTTACTTCTCCACTTACTCTGGGATCTCATTGGTCAGTTGGCTTGAGAGCAGGAAAGAGACAACAGGAACACTGATATAAAACAGACTGGAGACAGACTGACAAACACAGACAATATTGCAGAATTCAAACAAGGACAGATGGGACTAACGCAGAGACAGCCACAACACTCAGACAAAGGTAACTAGTATTTCACACTTGCCACAAGGGACGCTGATTTTGGCTCCCACTGTAGTAAAGCTGACTTAAAATAAATCACTGTCAGCTCTGACAGGACTGATGAATGTGTCTACAATAATGGGATGCAACCTTTAATGAGGAATGGATCGCACAGTGGATCACAATCAGGCCCCGCTCCTCAGTGAGAGAAGCCTCCTCACACCTTGGTCAACCTACAAATGCTGAATGACTTTTTTATAGATCAAAATTTATGTTAGGGGCAGCGCTTTAGAGTTAGTTTTGATGCAGACGTTTGCCTTCAGGATGGCTGGAGAAAAGGGAGTATTTTCAAAAACATATGGGACCGACCAAGGCCTTCATAAATTAGTAATGTGGCATTAACGACTACTTATTGAATCTCATCACCAAATATTTAAGTCCTGCTATTTCAAATATGTAATATTTAGATTTTACTTGTTATTTGTTAAATACACAGGATAAGCACAATGTGGATATACTATACACTAGACATTTTAAGCACCAACCAAAAATCAATCATATATAACCTATGAAGTCTCACATGAAAGTTGTAGAGTTCGTGATAATAGTGGAATTAGAAAGCAACTGCAGCATATGGCCACAGGTATGCCTGTTGAGAAGTAAATTATTCTTCTAATCATTTTTCGTTTATTGAGTTCACAATATCACGGCTAATGAAAATTGAAAATAAGTCAGGATAATAAAACATTTTCAAAACATCTGCATGGATCTAACCCCTTAATTAATGCTAAATATTCAGACACAGTACAGTACGTTATACTCTACACTCCTTCTGGACAAAAATATGGCAAATAATTAGATCTACTTTTCGTTTGTTAATTTGAATGCATATATCTGCCAAATGCAGCTGATGCCATGACAGACAGTGCAGCAAATGTTACTAGGTGAGCTAAACTGCAGGAAAGCCAATCAGCTGTAGTACAGTGAAGAACCCTCAGGAGGATGGTATTTTCAGCCCTACGAGAGGATGGGACTGCGTCCACTTCCTTGCTGCATTACCTCTTGGTGACAGCATTGTGGTACTCAATGAATGTCTTGCCGTCAAAGGCGATAGAGTCTCTCTCCCCAGCAGACTTCTCAACGATGGCTATAGATGTGAGACGAGAAAACAAAACTGATGAGGCAAAAGCTCTTCAAAAGGCCTTCATTTCAGACAGCATACTCTATTCAACAAAGATGAGATGTAACTGTTCAGACTTCATTTTGATTTCTGTTGTCAACATTCATCGCCATCCTTTGACTGGTATTTCATCAAAGAATCTTAGTTCTTGGATGGAGGTGCACAAGATGACACAATGCACGGGTCGTGTGCACGCGTCGGAATGTTAGAATGTAGCCTGGACGGCTAGTGTGATTGCACAACGGTGAGAGGTCTTCAGGGAAGGGCGGGATGCTCACCGTCCTGGCAGTGAGACCCAGAGAAGCCGTGCTGGCAGATGCATTCGTAAGTGCTCAGCAAAGGATTGCAATGGGCCCTGTTCAGGCACACCCCTTGGGTACAAGGGTGGTGGGGGTATATGGACACACCACTGGACCGCAACAGATTTGTTTGAGACAGGACAGGCGTGCCCATCAGTGTTATCTGTAGGCAGAAGAGCACAGACAGGTAAAAGGTCTATGGAACCTAAAGGAACCTGGATATAGACTAACATACACCAGAGTGCAGGGTCTGACTCCAGCACGCTCTAAGCATCTTAGCTGAAAAACCTCAGCAACACTGAGGTTAACAACTAAAAAAATTACATTTTTAAAATTCTCTTTTAGGCAGGTGAAGAATGAAATAATAAACTGCAGGCATTTTTACACAGGTTTTGTCTTGCTTTTAAATGGTAAACAATGCAGTAAATTAAGAGTGTTGTTTAGCATGCAATCACAATATGCTACCAACATTCATTATGTCCTACTGTTTTGTAAAGCATATTGCAAGCAGTTTAATTAAACTCGTATTACAGACAGCCATATGCTTCTAATTGATTTTCTGGCTATATTGAAAGACATGCTACAATACCAAAAACAATGGCAAACATGAAGTGTGCAAGGTATAGCTACAAGATTTTTCTAATAGAAATACTATGGGAAGTACAAGAGGTATCAGTTAATTAATTCTGCAAATAAAAGTATTGCCAAAATCTGCTTTTTGGTAAAACAACTGAGACATTTAAATCTCACAGCTAAAGACAATTTTTGACTTTGTAAAACATCTGCAATTAGCGAAACAAGTCTTTGCGTTCTATGTGCGATGGCAAAGACAATTCCTGCTACTCATAAAGTGTCATGACTGGGAAGAGATGCAGCACAGTAACATTAGTTTACAGTATTCCTGTCTCAGCACGTACCTTCTGGATTGCCCCCTTGAAGCCGGTGCTGAGCGAGGCCGCCCTTGCGACCTTCCTGAAGTCTGGGGCCCCTCCCACGAACAATGAGTCCTTTAGGTTGAGGGCTGCGTGCTGGTACTAGACAGATTGCATGCAGTGTCAGAGCAATTCCACGGTGATCTTTGTTATAGCTTCAACAAATAATAATGAAAATCTAATTATTATATATTACTTACTAACACGAAACCTTAATTGATATCTCAGCGGCGTGTAAATAAATCTGAATTGTCCGACTTGCAAAACTACTTCAGCAACAGAGCGCCTCATTTGCACAATCTGCTGTCTAATAGAAATTAAAGATCTTCATTCTATGTAGGGCAATAGCAGCCTGAGGGAAACTTGGGGAAAAAAATGGGAAAGAAAAACGCAGAGAAGCGCCCGATGTGTTTGTGTTTCTTTGGGGAAAACAGTCAGTGGGCTCACAACACCTGGCACACCCTTTGGCAAAGACACAGCGGTGGGTGACTCTGAAGGTGTTCTGGCTTGAGGAGATGGTGTTAGCATGCAGCACTCTCATGTGCGCAGGAGATGGCATGGAGGGACTATGTTAGCAGGACACGGCTTTGCACATGAAATACACGAATAAATAAATGCACAGCTCAGAACAGTTTACTTTCACTTTAGTCCTCTCATTAGTAATACAGTGAAAAAACTACCAAACATTTCATGTGGTTCATGTAGACCGTTTCCCAGATGGTCAAACCGAGGCCCTTGTCAAGCATCTCTGATTCTGCATCTCATGGAAAGCAACATGACAAATGACTAACCCTGTCTGACACAGCGCATGGACAATAACATCACTGTCACGTGGAAAGCTCAACACTAACCAGACAGCCATCTTTACCTTGCGGGATTTCTTACATCCAGAGAGCAAAGGAGAAAACAAACAGAAAACAGGAAAACAGTGTTAACACAGGGAAGAGTAAAAACAAATACAGAATAAAAAAGATTTTGGACAGGGGAAGGCACTACAAACCACTTTTTTAACAGTTTTACTTGTTATTAAAAATGTAATTTTTAAAAACACATTTTTGGTTCTGAAGAAGAGTATGAGACACTAGGCTATTTGACACTCCTGTAAACCCCACACCACCTTTTCAATAATTCAATATACAATATTTCAGACAAGATACAAATTACACGTCCATCAGGAATCAGCAGTTGTTAAAATTGACTTAAAAGTGGCATTAGAGTTGTAAATTCACAGTTCGTCATGTAAAGGGACGATGGTGGCTGCACCGCTTTCAGGACGATATTTAAAGTGAGGATCAGTGTGTCTGTATGACTCATTTTTTTATGTGGGGATGATGGATTAAGTTAACAGACCAGGAGGAGTGCCCCAAAGAGGAGCACGCCGCGGGCAGCGATCTCCGCTAACACAATTTAAATCCAGACGGACGAAACATCATTACAATGACGTGCAAAAAGGCTTAGGCAGCTCCATTTTGTTGGCTCTCTGGTACCTGTTCTGATCCTTCTTATTACGCTGATACCAGTTTGTATTTTCTCTAACATACTGTGTGCAGTGAGCCCAAGAGAGTGATTCAGCGAGAAGGCATCTGTCTTACACAGGACATGCTACCAGCTCACAGCTTCAGTGCTCCAAGTGAGGCAAGATTAAGGTGAACCCGATAATTCAACAGATTTCTCAGAGGGCGTTTAAAGTTAATTTACTTTTTTCTTTCTTTCTTTTGCTGTTAAATAATTGTGATCTTTAGAATAATGAGGTGTTCCGTTTGGGGGAATCAGCACTGGGGGAACCAAGGGCACATCCTTCTTACAGCTATTGGCTAAGAAAGCGAGACAACACACCTGTATGCTTAGCAGTGATTTAACAGGATAATTGTAATCTGTGTTCCTGCTCACTTCTAGTAAAAGCTTCTGATTACAATATAGACTTCAGCCATTATTTTCTGTTGAAAGTATCACGTGATCTGGGAGCTTCTTTCAAAGAATATTGAAATGGAAATCCAGTACATTTAGTGGCAAGGTGACCTTAAAGCAATAAGTATTAATTTAAACTACAGTTAATATTTTAAAAGTTCAATAATAAAAGTCTTGATGTGAATATGCTGCATCCGATAATACATAATAAATTTAACTGAATGAAATGAAGAGGGTTACATGACAGAGGGGAAATGAATGGTGTGGGGGTGCAAACTGCACCATCCCACAGGACATGCTCAGCTGCACTGTCTCTCTCACCTGAATTAGTGAGGCACATCTGATGGCCATCTCTCAGATATTTAGCTTTAGCTACTCTTCAAAAGGTATGCAATTAAATGTTGTGCTATTTCAAGTCCTGGTCTTAATTTGATTATTATTATTATTATTTATTTATTTTTATGCTACCAGCAGAAGTAGCAATAGTAGCAGTGACAGCAGCAGTAAAAGTATTAACATAATTAACAATCTTGTTTTATTAAACAAAACAATGCAGAATCAGACTATAGATAAACACCTGTTACGCATGTGTTAATGTCTGTATAAAATGAGGGCAGTGGCCCACTGAGGAAAGATTATTACAGAATACAAACACAGTGCACAAATGTTTCTCTTACCGGTGCCTCCCCTCTGACCCGATCCCGGTTGTTAACAGTAAGTTCCCCTTTACGGTTGGCCCTTTCCAGGTTCACTATGTTCCATGTGTTCATCTGAATCCTCTCCCTGCTCCTGTGACCACACATCCACAGTAATGGGCCAGGTGACAATGACCCAGTGGCAAGGCAGTCTCAACATGACTCATGCTCTGCCTTATAAACCAGTAGACTATGTTTTACAAATACACGTTTAAAGACAGCACAACTTCTGTTTAACTCAGACCTGTACTTCTGCGTAGGTCAATGCTGTTCCGTAGGAAGTACAAAATGTTACATAATCAAATTACAATGATTACTGTGAAAGTGGCTGCTGAAAATGGATTTAAAACAGAAGACACTGGTCTGAAAGGTGGGGTACTCAAACACTTAGGGTCACTGTCATACAAACATAGCCCAGGCCTCTAGCAATGATGTACACTGAGGAGTTATAGCCTTTGATTCCAACTCACCTATCAGTAACAACATTCTTTACTGCTGGAAAACAAGAAATGGCTAATAAGTATTGTGTTGTGCAATCTAGTAGCCTTACACACACTTTCCTCTGTACCTGATGACAGCCGGACCTTTGCCCAGGTCATATCGGAACTCCAGGAAACTGTCCTTTAAAGCCAGAGATATGAAGTCTCCTCTGCCATCAGTCCTCTGTCCATTGTAGAAAATCATGCCATTGGGGTCAGTGGCCAGGAACACAACTGTCATGCTGACCTTATTGCTAAGGAAGGAAACAGGAAGACATCAAAATTTCAGGCTCAGCGTGAAATAGTGGCCAGACTGCGAAAGCATAAAAACTGATTTTGAGTACTTTATTCCCTGTTACCATGTATATCATAATGACTTACTACCTAACTATATTACTGTAACAATTATGTTCCTTGTCATGCACTTTCTTAGCAGAGACACATTTGTAAACAGGCTATTAAGTTTAGGATGACAGTGAAAGACACGACAATTCAACAAGGTTTTGAAATGGCTGGACCAGTTAGAAACACCACATTTCTTAAATAACAGGTCGTGACTGAACTGTCCCATAGTAAAATGTACTAAATGCACTGAGACAGCCATAGCTGTGTCATCTCTGCTTGTGAGTTTATGTTATATTCTAACTAACATATTCACTAGTAAAAAAAAAAACCCCTAGGTATCTGTCTGTCACTACAGGAATATTTAAACTCGTTGAAAAATAATTTAGCAAAAAAAATGCACGCAGTCTTCCACACTAAACAAAATGTATGCAAAGTGAAAGAACAAAAAACAGGCTGTGTGCTTCTCGTTCCTTTTGTTCCTGATGTTTCCCTGTCTCACTTCTGGGAATATTTCTGTCTAATGTGATTTCCTCGCACCTCAGTGTAATGTTCTGCGGAAACATGGCTGAGCACCTCAGCTCCTGACTCTTTCACTAGAACTACTTGGACTTCATCTGCTGAGAGCCAAAAAAATATATATCTAGCTGAGCAACAAGTTAAAACAGTGGAGGAGGATACTTTCCTGTGAATAAAAATTTGTATAAGAACATTCTTGTTGCCAAAAGAATATTTGTTGCCAAAGTGCTGCTCAGACAGTCTAGAACTACAGACTGTAAATTGCAAACCATTCTACTCTCCCAGAAAGCTCATTTCATAGCCCTAAGTGTTGTATTTGTATCTTTTTGCATGCAAACACTCCAAATGCACAGCACCTGCTGTGTGATGAACTCTTAGAGATCAAAAACAATCATCCCCACTCCCCAGTTATAATGGTGGGTAATTTTAACCACACCAACTTGTCAAAGGAGCATGCTGAACATAAAGAGCTAATTAACTGCCCCACTAGGGACAGGAAAAAACATTGAATCATTGCTGTGGTACAATATCAGATGAATATTATGCCATACCCTCTGCACCCTTAGGGATTTCTGATTCTGTAATGCTACAGCTGCTACTCACTGTAAAACAAAAGCTGAAAACAGCAAAAGTCATCAAGAAAACTCTCACTTGGTCTGCAGCTGCAGCTGTGAAGTCCTGGATATAACACATTGCTTAATTGTGCATGTTCAAACATTAAAGCATATACAGACTCTGTAACTTGGTTTGTGTAAGGAGGTCCAAGGGCACACAAAAGTATTATAAAATGTGACAATTAATTAAACCATGATTCATAAAAAAATAGAGACTGTCCCACAGGTATAGAATTAGATTTAAAAAACGTGGGAAAAAGTAACACTACACGCAAATGACAAACCAAATTATTACTGCAATATTATGCACTATAATGCAGTAAAATGTCAGTCTAGAAGGGCTGCCTGTAAACATTGCTCTTTTGTCCGTAAAGGATGGAAAACTGTAACAAAGAAAAAAACGAGGACCCCCCCCATCCTCAAGTCCCAAGTGCACAATGATCAGTCTTCTCTTAGATAAGATGAATACGTTCTATTAAAAAAAAAAAAAAAACCAAAGACTATCTTGAAGGTAACATCTTGACCCAGCCTACAGCTTCTCAAATCTACAAGAGGGCTCATTGTTAACTGCTCTGCAGCACTCCCACAACCACAGAAACCCAACTTCTGACCCCCAGAGGGACGTGCCTTCTGAAACCACTTGAAACCACGGCCGTCATCATCAAAGAACAATTTCTGCTAAGACTATTCAGAAAGTACAAATAAAAAGCTCGTGGGCCAGAGTGTGTCACAGGTGACGCTGCACCAATGCCCTAACCAACAAGCCTCAGTGTTCACAGACATCTCCAAGCGGGCACGGCTCCAATGCACAGCACAAGTGTGTTTCAAATCTCGTTAAATAATCTGCCAGTGACTACAGCCATATTGTACTAAAGTTGATGACAATGAAAACATTTCAATACTTATCTATCATGTACTTGAAAACTTCAACCACTCCTCAACTTGACCCACTACATTTTACATACAGGGTCAATAGATTCACAGAGGATCAGTAAAGGACAGGCTTTTCTTTGATCTGAAATATCTGGACCTGAGAAAGTGTATAACAAAATCCTGTTTGTAGATTGTAGCTTAGAATTCAGCAGTACTGTCCTTGACTTATTTCCAAGTAAACTATTTCATATGTATGTAAATCCATCAATCTGCAAATTTGTACTGATAAATACTTGACAGACTGGAAGCAGTTTAAACAAGTGGGTTTGTTTCTCTCATGCTGTCAAACAACCAGTTCAGATGCTCCACAAAGATGCATGCTTTCTCTCCCCAAGTGGTTTTTTGTAAACCAATGATTGTACTTCCAGTAACTTATTAAGTTATTTTTGCAGATGACCACTGTCCCATATAGGTCTTATCAAAAACAGAAATAAAAGCTTGTACCTAATGGACCTTGTAAGAATATGGTGTGTCAGTTAGAACCTGGAACTCAACACTAACACAACTGTTGGTATGACAACAGAATTTTAGAAGCACCCAACACCACCTCCTCCCTCCATCTAGAAATTAAAAACATGGCTGTTGGTGCAGTTGAGCCCTACACATTCTCAGGCACATTCAACTCCAACAGCTGAAGCGTAAAAAATACCTCTAGTGCTGAGAAAGCAATAAAAGATGCTCAAAAAAACTTCATATCCCACAACCCCCTCTCATTCGGTTCTACAAGGCAGTCACTGAGAGCTGGATAACGTCCATAGCTGTATGGTATACTTCCACTAATGTTCACTCCACAAGCTGACTACAGCATGTTATCATGTTCACTGAAATTGGCTGCAGTTGCCTATTCATCAATGATCTGTAGACATCAAGAGCAAACAATAAATTGCACATAACTACATGTTACTTCTCAGACTCTGGTCAGGTAGCACCTGTAAGCATGCATACACCATCATTTTGTAAATAGCTGTAAAGTGATTCTCTTTATTGCCATGTTCTTTTCATTTAGCCTAATGTAACATATGTAACTACTGTCAATGTCAGTGGCAAAACATTTACATGTTCTTGTACTAAATACATAATGTTGAATATAAGCCATTCTGATTCTGCGTAATAACATCCATGGTTGGTGAACAATCAGTTGTAGTACATTATTTCATTTTGTGAATAGATTAGCCTATACACTTTGCCATTCAACAGAAAAGTGCACCTGGATACATGGGTATGCATAAAGTATTAATTTTCTCGTCTTTGAAGAAGAGGGTTTAATAAATAAATCATGAATTCTGCAATGCTATGGAAAAATGTCCGAAAGTGTTGAGAGCATTTATATAATGAAGGAAAATGATCATTGTGTTGCTGCTGCATTTAATTCACAAGAAACTTACAGTAAGTCACTTCCATAGGAATGTAGGCCCCTCTGCTCCAGGTAGGAGTCCCCACTGAAGAAGGGCATATAGGTCTCACTCTGCTCAGGCTTGGTTTCTGGCAAGCACAAGGCAAAAAGACTCTGGAGAGTCAGACGAAAGAGCATCTCTAATAACATAAGAACTCAGCTTCACTGGCATTCAGGATTTTCATGTGTCTTGTTTGGAAAAGAAACAAGATGGAGAGCAAAAATCACAGCAAACAAGGCTTACAAAGCTAATGAAGGCAGTACAAAAACAAACAGCTATCCAACACTGCAATGTCCAACATCCGTCTCTGCAAAACTATCCAAACAAACCCAAACTTTCAAAGAAAAGTTTTGCAGAATATTGGCAAAGAGTGAAAAGAAAAGAATGTCAGCCATCTACCTACAAAAATAGGTTTTAGGCGCACTGTGTGTGTAATTATTTTGCATTTCCTTTAAAGAGAGCTATGCTTTTAAGTTCTGGTTTGTCCTGTTTGGTATAAGTAATAATGAATAATAAAACAAGTTCCTGTAATTTCATTACAGTCCTATTACTTCAGAGTAACTGAACTTCTCTTGGAAGTACTGTGCTCAGTATGTGGACACACAACTGACATTTCCCCCCATCATCATCACTGGGTCTTCACAGAAACCCCAGGCAGAGTAAGAGCTCATTTATCTCATAGGTGATGCCATCACTTTGCCCACTGTTATTTGACGGATGTGAGCTCAATCTCTTTGAGCGCATTGATTTTCCTTCACAGTACATTTCACCTCTATCTGATGGTTCCTACTGAATTTAATGAAATTCAGTTTCAATTTTCATTTAGTGTACAGTACTGTGACTGTGGGCTCCTTAATTTAGCATTTTCTCAGAATTTTATTCAAGACAGGGTGAAGTGAGTTTGAGACTCTAACTCATCTGTATTCATTTAAGGTGGTGTGAAGGTAAGAAATAGACTGAGTTTCTCTCACAATGACATTGAGCTAAATGTAAAAACTACGCTTGCCCACTTCTTGCAACTCAGATCACAGGAGCTGGGCCTGCTCATCCTGTTCTACCTTAATAGACAAGTGTGAAGATGCAGTTTACGTTCCTCTAAATCCTGAACAACTTCAAACAAGTAGTAATAAAAGGATTTAAAGGGCTGCATGAGAATCTATATGTTTTCTCTATAAACAAATTCTTCCCTCATTATTTAACTCAGTAAATCAATTTAGACCATATAATATAACAGAATTCAATGACAAGGGAGACATTACACACTAGTTACATCTGAGCTCTGAACAAACTGAAAATTGTGGATTGTTAGCTAGTCCCATTAAAAATTTTCAGTACAATTTTTCAAATGTGTTAAATCCAATTTGTATGTCATGCGACACATATAATGGTGAAATTATACCTTCTTTATAGTTTGAATTTTTACCCCTTAATTTTAATTTTGTATTCATTAGGTTACGATATAATCTATAGTTCTATAAAATATGAGTTACACTTGCTTTAAGTTCCACAACAATCATATAAAAGGAAAACGTTTTCACAATGAACCACTGGAAATGTATAACAAGGCTTTGAGTAGACAATACATCTTAATAAGACAAAATTATTTATAATTTGCAAAACAATAAGGTTAATGAAACACACAGCTGGAAAGAAGACAAGCAAATGTTATGGCACTGCAGCACGCATAACCTAGAACGTTGGATATGCCTAGATGATGTATAGACTTGTCTTTAATTATTCCTCACCTCTTTCGCAGTGTGTTCCTTCACGCCCCATTGGACAATCACATTTGTACCCACCCTCTGGTACAATATGGCACTGAGATGAAGGGTGACACTTGCTTGGATTACATGGGTTGTGGGCATCAGCACATGTTGGACCTGCAGGTGAGGCAAAAATATAAGAGGAGCCCATATACCCCCCACACCATAAATCAGCTAACAAAAAAAACTAACCAGTAGCGACACTTTTATTTTAAGACAGCAATGCTTTGTTTCAGTGATGCATGTCATTTGTGAACAAAAACTGCTGCGACTGTCGTAAGCTTTGCCAAGGTTGCTCTGCAGAGTTCAAACAGAGAATGATGGGCGCGGCCCAGGCCAGGATTAATGAGGATGTCTATTTTATTATTATTTTCTTTGCATTGGAGCCTGAGGCAGTGCGAGTGCTGTAATGAAGCACCATGCTGGCTTCTAAAGGCGCTTTCTGTCTCTCTTTTCTGCTCTGTGGTTAGAGACCACCTCTGGAGACCACCCATGAATATATCTCCTAGATTTAAAGATAGACCTCATCCTACTCATATTCACATGACTTTTAGAAGCTCTTTCAACTGAATATTTAATGTGATATTTATTTTGCAGTGTCTGCAAAAATGAGTATTAGCAGCCTTTAAACCTAAAAATACAGATATAGCAATAAGATCTTTCTTCTTCAACAAGATTGAAAAGGACATTATTACTTTACTTAATGTTCTTTTTAAATCTCGGTCCTTGTAGAAGAGATGCATATTCAATTTCCCATACAAAACCACAGGTATTACATTTATTTAAGCTTGCTGTTTTAAACAATATGACATCACTGAGATCAACATCAATAGTCAATATCTATATACTGTTTTTGCATTTTTCTAAAATTTCATTATTTCATTCTGCTCTGTCCAAGTGATTAGTATTAAACACAGTATACAGACTAAGGATCTACATAAATTACCATAACAAAACAACAATCCATACTCTATAGTTTTTATTCATATATCTTCAGTAAATTTAGCATGAATATGTATTATTTATGGCCTGAGGGTGTCACCACCTTCAGGTATTATTCTCCTGTAAGTAAAAGCGAGAAAAGAGACAAAGTTATGACTCCATAATGGCTGGACAGGTAATTTGTCTATTAAATCTATTAAATGTAGCAACACTGCAATGACCATTTTAAAATGCTCTCATAATGACAGACTACCTTCCTCAGTCTTGTGGTGTAACCCCATCCATTAGAAAGGACAAACCTCCCCACCCAGAGCTCAGCAGTACCACGTCTACTCATCTGTGTTGCATGTTGCTTTGAAAGGCTCATTAAATGAAGATAGGCTGTGTGTGATTCATGACAAAACTATTTGTTCTCATGGGGTAAAAGCTGAGTTAACTGGCATTTCATGGGCATCTTATCCCCCCACCCTGCTGTTACTGGGCATGAACCATCTGACTTTAACAACTGAGCTCTCCAATGGAACCTTCTTGTGTTAACTGCTAAGTGGTGTGCATGAGCCCCTTGTCTACAAATCATCAACCCAATGTTTTATGTAAGTGCCAGCACACAGAAAACATTACCAGGGGTCTAAGCACCTTTTAGGGAGCAACCAGAGTTCTTAATTTTGAATATATTATGAACTAACTAAAATAAAACAATAACCATTTTACGTATTTCATTAGACTATGAAAAGAAAAACCATTCTACATATGGCTGTATACAGGTACACTGACACATATTACACTGCCAGCTGAAGGCCTACACCCATCGTTAAAACCCAAGGATGTCCTTTAAAGGGAGAAGAGGCACAGAGGTCGTATGGGAAAAAGAAGGGTCACCTGAGAAGCCGCTTGCACACTTGCAGTGGAAAACCTCGGCTTCCTTGGACTGGCAGACCGCGCCGTTGCGGCAGGGGTTGGGCAGACAAGGATTGTTCCCGCACTCGCCCACACCGGAGCCGTACAGCACATGGCCGTCCTTCTCCTGAAGGTTGTACACCATGTTGTTCACGTCCAGCATGCGCACACACCCCACCAGGCCTGAGGACACCGATGTCTTCTCCTTGACACTGAGGAAAGACGAGTCACATGGTTAACACACAGACAATGACGCTGTTTCCTTTTTTCTTTGTAATGGGATGACAACCATTCGATG
This sequence comes from Chitala chitala, assembly GCA_025773905.1. Classification (NCBI taxonomy): domain Eukaryota; kingdom Metazoa; phylum Chordata; class Actinopteri; order Osteoglossiformes; family Notopteridae; genus Chitala; species Chitala chitala. Next base: position 6,467,263 of record JABJVR010000103.1, on the reverse strand, counting down.
ACCAACAACAGACAGCAAATAAGTTTCAAAAGAGAAAAAAAAATCTAAAATAATGACAAAAGATAAATGAAATACCTATAAAACTGACATAAATATACACATTTAAAGCATAATTATACATTATTAAAACATATCCGATACTTTGGAATGTTCACTTTAATAGTGAACATTTCTGCAATACACATTCAAAAGATCCTTGGGTAGATCATAAAAAAAGAAGCTCCAGCTACATGGGGAGGACCGTTTATATGGCTTTTAAAAAAGCCTTAAATATTATTAAATCTTTATTTTAACATACATGTATTTTGCTTCTATGAGAGGATAATTTGGCTGAATATTGCTGCCCATTTCAGATGGCTGGCATTTCATAGCATTGTCTTCTCCTTGCTGATGAAAGCCATTCATCCTAACAATGATGAGATACACCCTAGCAGCTCAAACATAAAGGCAGCACAGAAGCTTTGACAGGGCCTTCCAACAACCACGCAGCACGTCAACGCACTCGTTCTTAAATGTTATTCGCTGACATTCACGTTGCCTTCTAATGTGTCTTTGCCTGACAGACATGGTTATCTAATAGATAACAGTTTTGCAAAGCAGGCACAGGGTGTTAATTAGCTGGCTGTTATTTTATAAAAATGTGACACTGTCAGAGATGAACTACTGCAGAGAGCACCAAAAAGTTTGGAGAACAGGATCGATCCCATAATGCTTTTCTTAATTAGGTAATTTATGCATTTCTAGAAGTGGATTCTGTAAATGGTCATTTGGTATTTTTCTGAGCAAACTGGCTCTGACAGGGAATGTATTACTTTTAGCAAAAATAATAAATGTTTTTCACTATTTAACAACTTAACAGCACTGGAAAGATTTTAACTCAGTTGAAATTATTAAAACTCAGACCTATTTTTCCTTTACTGGAAATATGATATATAAACTATTACAGATAAAGCAAGTTATTTTTTCCCTAATACAGCAAAATTAGTAGTGATATCTGCACCATACAAAGGTTCAGACAAGCATGCATAGCACCATATTAAAGACAAGTCAATTGTGTCACAATTTTTACACTTGTTCAATGGCTCAGTGGAGGGCAACTGTAAAAATTATAATTTCTAATGCAGAAAACCAAAGCAGCAATAGTATTTGATTTTGTTCAGTATGTATTTTGGCAAGGCTGATAAATATAGCAGACATATTCTGTACAGTGTCTCTTAAATCTCTTTTTTACGTATTTATTTTATTAATCCCATATTAGTCCCACAACCGGGAAATTTCTCCTCTGCATTTAATCCATCCCCTTAGGGAAGCAGTGGGCAGCCACATGGGGCGCCCGGGGAGCTAGTGCTGAGTGTCTTGGTGAAGGACACACCCGGCTGTGCTGGGATTCAAACCAGGAGATTTCCGGATTCCAGCCTGATGTTTTACCCATTAAGCCACCAGCCTGCTGATTTGCATCGTCACCATTAAAATTTAAAGTCCCTGCCATTCAGGGGTGCTTCTACATTTGACCAAAGCACCATGATGTGAGTGGAACTGTGCTGGATAGTAGAGAGAGCCTCACTCTTGCTGCAGCTCTTCCGGGACTCCCCCAAGGAACAGGTCTGTGTCCAGGTTCAGGCCATCCGTGCCAGGCGGGCTCTCGCCCTCGATGTGCGGCTCGCTGTCCACACTCAGCAGTGCGTTGCGCCGGTTCCGTGTGACAACCAGCTGGTGCCAGCGGCCTGGCTTAATGCGCACTTTACTGAGCAGAACCCCAGTACCAGAACCGGTGTTAAATCTGTGGAACAAATTCATATGTGCGTATATTATATATGAATGGAATCTAAAAGCCCAGAGTAGCTTTACATAATACAAATTTAGCAATATACATTTAAAGGTTGTGTAAAATATAACAGGGCATATAGCAAATATTGGGCTACAATACAGTCAACAAATGAAACAGTCATTCTCCTTCTGGTTAGAGGCAGATAGAAATACGTCGCAGCTGAGTGGATGAGGAACACTGCCGCTTACACGCATCCACACTGACCTGAGCTGCACCTGTCCAGACACCAGCGCCAACGACAGGAAGTCCCGCTTGCCATTCTGCCCATTGAACAGCAGCAAACCCGTGGCCTCGGAGCAACGGAACTCCATGGCGATGCGCACCGTGTGGTACGCTCTCATGGTGGGGAACGCCAAGTATGACTTTCCCCCAAAAGCTGGGATGAAGTATTTAATCACTGGAGGTAAACACGACAAAACAGTAAGAGTCACGCAGTAATATACAATGCATTTTCATATTGTTAATTAAATTTTAAAAAACATAGAGGAGGGCATAGTACATTACCAATACATTATACGTTTTGTTAAAATTGGGTACCATTTTATTTTATATTCTTAAACATCACTTTATCCAAGAAAAATATATTTCATTGTCACAAAGTAATACTTAAAAAAAGTAGTTGCCATATATACTTCAAAGCTGTATTTATTAATTCTGTTAACTCCACTAATACTTCTAATACTTTACTAATTCCACATGTCCAATTTAGGCATGTGGCCATTTGGGATGTGCATAAACAGGCATATAGCTCTATCTTACTTTGGGCTTTGCCCTTTGTCCTTAACAGACTCTAGTGCATGCATATATTGAATTACTGAGTTATGGGTTCTTTAAACTAAAATCAATGGCACTTCTAAGATTACACACTAATCTGACAAGCAGAAACATAATCTTGCTGAATCTTATTTAATAAACATAAAAAAGACAATTATTTTGTAGCGGGTATCAGTTGTTAGAGATCAGTGTTTAACACAGTACATAGTGCTGCTCAAATGGTGACTTCTGAGACAGCCACTTTACCAGTGGAAACATTACAGATTATCTTAAATGTTTCTATTTCTGTTAGCAGTTTCTCTAGAAAGTTAATTTTTCATTACAAAAGTTTTATTTCTATAAATAACAACATTTATTTTTTTTAGGTAATTACAGCTTTGAATATGTATAATCAACAGCTGAATCAGTTACTTCCTGCTTTTGCAACAAAAAAGCTATTTCATGATTGGTTACATATCTAGTGCACTAAAAATCTTAGCCAGCTAACTATAAATGTAGTCATTTGTAATGCTTTATAATTTGTGCAGTTTGCACCACACATTGTTTGCTTGTGATATGGGACACAAAGTAAGAAGCCAAGTGTTTGTTCTGTTTAGTGCTATGTTGCTACAGGTAGGATAAATTCACACAGTGCCCACTTTATTAGGCATGCTTTCCTAGTACTGGATAGGACCCTCCTTTTGATTCCAGAACAGCCTTGATTCTTCACAGCACGGATTCAACAAAGTGCTAAAAATACCCCTTAGAAATTGTGGTCCATATTGACATGACTTTTTAACAGTGCTCAGTTGGTTTTAAAGTGCATAATGTGTACCAAAAAAACATTAGCCATACCAACACATCACCACCATCAACCTAAACCATAAAAATACACAAGACAGGTTGGACCCATGCATTTTGTGGTTTATACCAAATTCTGACATATCTGCATGTCACAGAAGACAGAGACTGGCCAGACAGATTGGTTTCCATGTCTTCTGCTGCACAGTATGGTGATCCCGTTTCCACGCAGCCTCAGCTTCCTGTCCCTAGATGACACGAGTGGCACCCGGTGTGGTCTTTGTGACATCATAGTCTCCTGCTGCTGTGACCCATCTACTTCAAGGTGTGAAACTCAGTGTATTTAGAAGTCCTCTTCCGCACACCACTGTTATTTGAGCTACTGTCACCTTCATGTCAGCTTTAACCACTTTGGCTTTTCTCCTCTGAACTCTGTCATTAACAAGGCGTTCCTGCCCACAGAACCGCCGCTCACTGGATGTTTCTTGTTTTTCACACTGGCCTCTGTAATCTCTATAAATTGTTTAGTGTGAGTAGTTCGAGAGCTTCTAAAGTACTCAAATCACCCCGTCTGGCACCAACAATCATTCCACAATCTAGCCACATTTCATCCCCCTTGGGATGTTTGGTCTGAGCAACCACTGAAGCTACTCCATGTTTTTATGCACCCAGTTGCTGCCACATGATTGGCTTGAGTAGATATTGACATTCGCAAGCAGGTGAACAAATATGTACTTAAAAATCCACAGAGTATAGAACACTGAATTAAGAAAAACACAGAGTGCAGTTCTCTGGACTGTTGTTTAAAGAGACCAACCTTTTTCACAGACTGCACCTCCTCGTCCTGCAGGACAGATACAGGTAAAATCTTCACCATCATCTTCACAGGTACCCCCGTGCAGGCAGGGCTGTGATCTGCATGGTTGGGGGGGCAGAGGAGGCTTCATGTGCTGGGGTGTCAGCTTTGGCCTGAAGTGCGTTGTGTGGTGGGGGTGTGCTGGCGTGGTGGTGTGAGGTATGGTCCCCGGAGACAGCGTGCTGGTCCTGCGGATTGTAGTGGGCAGATGGGCAGCCAGTGACGTTGTGGGCAGCATGGTGGTGGTCGTTGTTGTGGTGGTAAAAAAAGGCAGACTGGAAAGTCCTAGCAGAGAAAATTGAGACATTTTGGAGCCACTGAGCAAGAACAATGAAACAGTAGCTCACATCTTATAGAGAAGGGCAACGCCAGGAATCGGTGTATTAAGTTTACCATAATTACTGAATTGAATGTTCTTCTCCACAGGTTTCGTCACAACTATGGCGGTTTCTTTAGTGGATCTCAGTTCTTTCAGGAGAGCCTCTTCAACGTCCTCAACAGTGTATCTGGTGTCTAAAGGACAGTGAAAACGTTACTGCGTACTAGACAACATCTCGTACCTTTGCTCCACAACAGTCTTTCTGGTGTGTAAAGCACAGTGGAAATGTTACTGCAGAGTGGGCAGCATCCTGTATCTCTGCTCCATAACAGTGTGTCGGGTGTTTAAAGCACAGTTAAAACGTTATTGCGGAGTCAACAATATCCTTTATCTCTGCGCCATAATAGTCTGTCTGCTGTGTAAAGAACAGTGAAATCACTGTATTTCACACTGCACAGACTGTCGTAACAGAGCACTGCACATTGTACTGTTGTCAAGGGCCCTGAACTGTGCAGAAAAAGGAAGGCTGCACATCTACATAGCTACAGAAGCAGAATGTGGGTCCACAGCATGTTAACCCTGAGAAGATAAAGACAGAGCTCTGGGTATACAAGTGGGAAGTGTTCTGAATTACTACAGAAGAGTGTTTTAAAGTTAGAAAATTCTAGGACTTCTGGATTAAAAAAAACAGTATCTCAGGGTAAAAAAGAGGTCTTGTGTTTTTCGTGGGTAATGAACTGCGTAAACTAATATAACCTTAAGGCAGCTTTGTGTATTTGAAAGATGATACCTAGGGAAATTAATAATACAGAACACAGAAGGCTGATGATAAGAAACAGTCCAGTGCAATTGAAATAAATACATTTGTTTCTGAAAAGCTATTCATTTTACTTAATGAATCAGTATAAATACAGTACACCCATTCCTCTAGGGCAAAAACATAAGAAACATTTTCCTTCTAAGAATTGTTTAAATCTCATCAGACCATGAGGACCTGATGTGGCATTGATTTACACTCTTTGAAATAACAGTTCTACGGACAAAATTCTAAAAAAGCAGCGATTGTTCTGAAACTACTGTCAAAGTTCTATGGTAAAATATGGTTAGTTATAACAATGAATAACCATATTTCAGCTAAGGCTATGGTTTTACTTTGATCTAAATGGAGATTGACAATTGGCAAAACATCTTACGTGAATCAAGATGAACCTCCACAAAAGCAAGGATGGAGTTACTTTGGGCAAGATTTCGGACTCTGACACTCTTAAAATCCTTTTGAAGAAATGACTTCTGGAATAATTCATTTAGCTGAGAGAGAACAAAACAGAAATAAAATTTCCACAAAGATCTACAGGTATTACATTCAACACACGACATCCAGTTAAAGCTGATTCCATTAGGTAACTGTTGTAACGGAGGCAAATTCAAGTCCTGTCTTACTCTTTACAGTGGTTTAGCTAAAAGATTAAAAGGTTGCATATAGCATTAACTCAAAACCCCTGAATAAAAGATTGGTTTCATTGTCATCATAACCTCATATGCATACACATACAGTCTATAGACACACGCACACGCGCACGCGCACACACACACACACACACACACACACACACACACACACACACACAAGATTAGGCATATCTGTCCAGTATATAACAGAAATATG